>CM032384.1:14998875-15598875 GCA_019049475.1 Eueides isabella | reverse complement strand
TCTTCTCTGCTTATCTTGTCTAGTACAGACGCTGGTAAACCTGCCGCAATAAGATCCACTAGTGTACCTGTGTCTATTGTTCTCCTCATATCCAATAAAAGTTTCTCTTTTTTTATGGCATAGTCCACTAATGAACCTTCCCGATGTTTAAATGACAGTGCATAATTCACTTGATTCCAGCCTTGGTTGACAAATGTGTCACAAAACTTTCCCTTCCACTCTGTCCATTCTGAGTTTAGCGTCAGTTTGATAATCATTGAACTGTACCAGTCAACACAGCTTTTGTCCATGAATAGTCGGAGGATCTCAATTTTTTTCCCATCTTCCGTAATGTCGAAACGAGAACACTCCTTTTCAAACGTTTCAATCCATTGGCTTGCGTTTGGGCTTTTACTTGTAAATTTCTCGATCACAAACTTCTCTGCAATATATTTTAAATTTTGTTTTTTTATTTCTTGTGTACTTTCAATTAGTTTCGAAAATATTTTTTCCAATGTCTCTGTATTAGCTACTTGTCCTCCAGGTGCTACTTTTTGTTCAATTTCTTCAAGATATTGCTCTCCGAATTGTAAATTACCATCGTCATCTACGTAGATTTCACTCAGTTCATCTGTCATTTTAATCCAAATTTTTCGTGTCTGGTATCTTTTCTTTAAACTATTTTTTACTTTATTATATGCAGCGGTCTTTATCAATTCCTTATGAAGGCCAGCAGATTGTAGTTCTTCTGGTATAGCAAACACTTTTTCTTCCTTTGTTGTTATTGACGTTACACTATAAATGTTTGATTTCCCGTCACTCGTCGGTAATATGGCAAATTCGAAACGTAGCTGTTCCATTGTTTCTGCCTTCTTGGTATTTTAACAAACAAAATTGTCGTTTTATAACATTTATTTTTCAATTTTAGGATAAAAATAAACTCATGTGTTGCTTCTGAAAACAAAGTTTTATTTTGTTAGTTTCTTACAAAGATGGTAACTTTTTTTATCACACTATTATTAAAACCTCACCTGAAAACAAAGAAACGACAATTAAAGTCTATTCTTACACCAATTCTTCTTATTTATCTATAAATTAATAAATCTATTACAATGTAACTATTTTTCAATGCAATATCCAACATAATCTCTCAACCGTCCATAGGCTCTGTCTAGCACTTGTCAAAATGTCACCGGCAATGTAAAATTAAAAATAAATAAAGAAAATTAAAGAAGTATTATTTCTTTACATATATATATGTGGTTCCCAACAGGGTGCTGGAGAAGGAGGTGGTGTGGTGGAGGGAGCAGGCGCGCGCCGTGCAGGCCTCGCGCGCGCACTCGCCCGCCACGCCCGCCGCGCCCTCCGTCGCCGACCGACAGGTACGCGGAGTTAAACACCACACATCATCTTTTTTTATATATCATATCTGTCTCGGTTCAAGACATAGGAGTGCGACTGTAAATGTGTCAGGTTGTAGGTTCGATTTACTTTTCGTTTGAAATATTGATTATTTACATTTGTTGGATCTGATAATGGTGTGGCGTTGAGTTCCGCCACTCAACAGACAATATCGTAATAGATTGATGGTAAGTAGGGAACAGAAGTCTTGATAGGAAATCTAAAGAGAGACATCGGTTGACCTTAGAAAACACGGAGGAGGCTCGGGTAAAAAGCACGTAGACCCCTCAGAGAGGCATGTATGAGCATGTAGAGGTGGACGAGGCCAAAGAGGCATCCGCACTCTCTGTCTATCCCGCAGAGGGATACAGCGTGAAGCTAAGTTAATTTATGTGTGTTATAGTTATGACTTCAAATATTAATTTGAGTTTTTATTTGGTTTAAAGTGTATTAAATTATATTAATATACAAGTAGTGAGTGACTGACAAATGTACCACTTTAAAAATTATCTAACGTTATTTTGGCGATCGTATGCATTGTGTAGTTTGGCGTGTAACTTAACGCCACGCTTTGCCTTGTGTACCGAAGCCAAGGAATGAAATTATTAAATATTTTCATTTCTTTGGTTCAGTGAAAAGGCCAAGCGCTATTCTTCAAGTGAGCATCGAACTCACTACCTGTCGCAGTACCAGTAACACGCTTGTAGCCCTGTGCCACTACAAACTACAAAATTAATTTTCCAAACTCTATTACGTTGTTATTGCTACAATATTTTTTTTCTTACAGAGTAATTCGTCCGTTGAGGTAATCATTTTACTTAAATTAATTGGTTTTTTATTTAAACAATAAATATTACTTAAGTAATAAATATTATAAAAACAATAAATATTTCAATAATTTCAGAGAAATCGTAACACAAGGAACTGTGTTCAGGAGTCGTTGACTTTGCTCAGAGTATATTGATATTGATATTTTTTTGTATAGACCTCATGTATGGATAGTTGGAGAATTTATAATTATTTTAGATTTAAAGTACTGTAAAGTGATTTAATATTGGTTTTAGTTTGATTAGCTGTTGTACTACTTTTTTTTTATGTTGGTTGAGAAGTTGGGTACTCGGTGTTGAGACACTCTGTTCCCATTAAAACACTTCCGTTTTTTTTTTACTTTTGGTCGAATTTAGGCATTGTGTGTTCAGTGGCGGTGTTGAACGCTGTGTAATTATTATTGAAGTGTATTTAGTAAAATTGTTAATTTGAACTTTTGATAGTAATTTTAAAGTAAAATTTGTGAACGTATTTGTATATAAGTTTTATTGTAACTGGAGAAATTGAAGAATTGAAGTTAGTATTAACGGTGAATCATTTTGTTATTACTTTACAATATAGGAAAAATATCTATTTTAATTCTTTATTAGAATTAGTTAAAAAATCGGAAATTGATTAAGAAAATTTCAAACATTTTATATTAATTTCAACATGTTGATAAAAAGACCGAAATATGGTACATTGCATATAATATATATAAATATACTACAGGGTGCTAAAAATTATATATTTACTAACGCCCGATCCTTTGGACCATTTTTAAACAGGAGTGGAGAGGAGTGTTCTTATTATCAAACGAATGGAAGTAAAATAAAACCCATAAACAAATAAGAAATATGAATTAAACGTGTAGTATAAGAAGATGTTTGTGGGCGTCGCAGATGCAGGTGAGCCAGATCCAGTCGCTGGTGATGAGCGGGGACGTGAACGGCGCGTTCCAGCTGGCGCTGTCCGCGTCCGACCTGGCGCTGGTGGTGGCGGCGTGCCGCGCGGCCGACCCCGCGCGCGTGTTCGGCCCGCCCGCGCGCCTCAAGCAGCACGTGCTGCTGTCGCTCGTGCAGCAGCTCGCCGCCGACATGACGCGCGACACGCACCTCAAACACAGGTAGGTACCAACATGCGCACACACGTACCACCATGCGCACACACACACACACACACACACGCCCGCGCGCCTCAAGCAGCACGTGCTGCTGTCGCTCGTGCAGCAGCTCGCCGCCGACATGACGCGCGACACGCACCTCAAACACAGGTAGGTACCAACATGCGCACACACACACACACACACACACACACACACGCCCGCGCGCCTCAAGCAGCACGTGCTGCTGTCGCTCGTGCAGCAGCTCGCCGCCGACATGACGCGCGATACGCACCTCAAACACAGGTAGGTACCAACATGCGCACACACACACACACACACACACACACACACACACACACACGCCCGCGCGCCTCAAGCAGCACGTGCTGCTGTCGCTCGTGCAGCAGCTCGCCGCCGACATGACGCGCGACACGCACCTCAAACACAGGTAGGTACCAACATGCGCACACACACACACACACACACACACACACACACGCCCGCGCGCCTCAAGCAGCACGTGCTGCTGTCGCTCGTGCAGCAGCTCGCCGCCGACATGACGCGCGACACGCACCTCAAACACAGGTAGGTACCAACATGCGCACACACACACACACACACACACACACACACACGCCCGCGCGCCTCAAGCAGCACGTGCTGCTGTCGCTCGTGCAGCAGCTCGCCGCCGACATGACGCGCGACACGCACCTCAAACACAGGTAGGTACCAACATGCGCACACACACACACACACACACACACACACACACACGCCCGCGCGCCTCAAGCAGCACGTGCTGCTGTCGCTCGTGCAGCAGCTCGCCGCCGACATGACGCGCGACACGCACCTCAAACACAGGTAGGTACCAACATGCGCACACACACACACACACACACACACACACACACACGCCCGCGCGCCTCAAGCAGCACGTGCTGCTGTCGCTCGTGCAGCAGCTCGCCGCCGACATGACGCGCGACACGCACCTCAAACACAGGTAGGTACCAACATGCGCACACACACACACACACACACACACACACACACACGCCCGCGCGCCTCAAGCAGCACGTGCTGCTGTCGCTCGTGCAGCAGCTCGCCGCCGACATGACGCGCGACACGCACCTCAAACACAGGTAGGTACCAACATGCGCACACACACACACACACACACACACACACACACGCCCGCGCGCCTCAAGCAGCACGTGCTGCTGTCGCTCGTGCAGCAGCTCGCCGCCGACATGACGCGCGACACGCACCTCAAACACAGGTAGGTACCAACATGCGCACACACACACACACACACACACACACACGCCCGCGCGCCTCAAGCAGCACGTGCTGCTGTCGCTCGTGCAGCAGCTCGCCGCCGACATGACGCGCGACACGCACCTCAAACACAGGTAGGTACCAACATGCGCACACACACACACACACACACACACACACACACACACGCCCGCGCGCCTCAAGCAGCACGTGCTGCTGTCGCTCGTGCAGCAGCTCGCCGCCGACATGACGCGCGACACGCACCTCAAACACAGGTAGGTACCAACATGCGCACACACACACACACACACACACACACACACACGCCCGCGCGCCTCAAGCAGCACGTGCTGCTGTCGCTCGTGCAGCAGCTCGCCGCCGACATGACGCGCGACACGCACCTCAAACACAGGTAGGTACCAACATGCGCACACACACACACACACACACACACACACACACGCCCGCGCGCCTCAAGCAGCACGTGCTGCTGTCGCTCGTGCAGCAGCTCGCCGCCGACATGACGCGCGACACGCACCTCAAACACAGGTAGGTACCAACATGCGCACACACACACACACACACACACACACACACACGCCCGCGCGCCTCAAGCAGCACGTGCTGCTGTCGCTCGTGCAGCAGCTCGCCGCCGACATGACGCGCGACACGCACCTCAAACACAGGTAGGTACCAACATGCGCACACACACACACACACACACACACACACACGCCCGCGCGCCTCAAGCAGCACGTGCTGCTGTCGCTCGTGCAGCAGCTCGCCGCCGACATGACGCGCGACACGCACCTCAAACACAGGTAGGTACCAACATGCGCACACACACACACACACACACACACACACACACACACGCCCGCGCGCCTCAAGCAGCACGTGCTGCTGTCGCTCGTGCAGCAGCTCGCCGCCGACATGACGCGCGACACGCACCTCAAACACAGGTAGGTACCAACATGCGCACACACACACACACACACACACACACACACACACGCCCGCGCGCCTCAAGCAGCACGTGCTGCTGTCGCTCGTGCAGCAGCTCGCCGCCGACATGACGCGCGACACGCACCTCAAACACAGGTAGGTACCAACATGCGCACACACACACACACACACACACACACACACACACACACACACACGCCCGCGCGCCTCAAGCAGCACGTGCTGCTGTCGCTCGTGCAGCAGCTCGCCGCCGACATGACGCGCGACACGCACCTCAAACACAGGTAGGTACCAACATGCGCGCACACACACACACACACACACACACACACACACACACGCCCGCGCGCCTCAAGCAGCACGTGCTGCTGTCGCTCGTGCAGCAGCTCGCCGCCGACATGACGCGCGACACGCACCTCAAACACAGGTAGGTACCAACATGCGCACACACACACACACACACACACACACACACACGCCCGCGCGCCTCAAGCAGCACGTGCTGCTGTCGCTCGTGCAGCAGCTCGCCGCCGACATGACGCGCGACACGCACCTCAAACACAGGTAGGTACCAACATGCGCACACACACACACACACACACACACACACACACGCCCGCGCGCCTCAAGCAGCACGTGCTGCTGTCGCTCGTGCAGCAGCTCGCCGCCGACATGACGCGCGACACGCACCTCAAACACAGGTAGGTACCAACATGCGCACACACACACACACACACACACACACACACACACACGCCCGCGCGCCTCAAGCAGCACGTGCTGCTGTCGCTCGTGCAGCAGCTCGCCGCCGACATGACGCGCGACACGCACCTCAAACACAGGTAGGTACCAACATGCGCACACACACACACACACACACACACACACACGCCCGCGCGCCTCAAGCAGCACGTGCTGCTGTCGCTCGTGCAGCAGCTCGCCGCCGACATGACGCGCGACACGCACCTCAAACACAGGTAGGTACCAACATGCGCACACACACACACACACACACACACACACACACACACACACGCCCGCGCGCCTCAAGCAGCACGTGCTGCTGTCGCTCGTGCAGCAGCTCGCCGCCGACATGACGCGCGACACGCACCTCAAACACAGGTAGGTACTAACATGCGCACACAAACACAGGTACCAACATGCACACACACACACACACACACACACACACACACACACACACACACACACACACACACACACACATACTCGCATACACAGATACTCGCGCGCGCACACGCTCATAATTTCAACATAATAAATTATATGAAACTTGACACTATGATTTTTTTTTTCAGCTTTACGCTGTATCCCGCACGAGGCAGGCTAGGCAGAGGGAACCCAGGAACCTAGTGTTAAAACACTCCGTTCCACTTCCGTTCCCCACTTTCCCCCGAATTTGAGACATTGTATGTTGAGTGGCGTAACTCATCTTTGCCTTATTACCAGAGCTAAGAAATGAAACATTAAATTGAAAACATTAAATATTTCATCTCCTCGACTGGAGATCGAACCTAGAACATGTCAGCTACAGTCACACTCTAGTGCCGCTGCGCCACGACAAGCCTCAATTATATGAAAATTGTATTGAATCAAGTATGTTTCTGAGATTAACATATACAAATACAAAGACAAACAAACAAAAACAAAATTTTTTTTTTCTTTTTATATCCATTATATTTATACACAGCTTCAACGAAAAAGAATGTTTTTTATTAAGTACTGATTATTTTGTAATCACAAACAAATGTTTACAGATACTTAGAAGAAGCAATCATGAACTTAGACACAACTAACCCAGTCACCCGAGAGCACCTGCCCATAGTGATCCGAGAATTACAAAAGCAAATCTTGACCTTCCTGAATTCGAACCCTGGACACGCCCTCAGCAGACAATTTCGAATGCTGCTAATGGCCACTGAATCACTGGTGAAGAACACCGTCTGACCACGGCCCTGCTGCCACTGCCCGTGCCTCTACCGGACTTTGATACAGTGATAGTGATACAAATAGTGATAGTGACACAGTGAACATGATAGTGACTGTGATTAGTGACTCATGACTCTCGGAGATGGTGCCTCAGTGCTATCAATTATATGAAAGTCTGATTGTTCGCTTTTTGCTATTTTAGTCTAGTATTTATGACAGAGGTGCCTCATGTTATTATTATTATATTTATTGTGATGTTCTTTTTTTAAATGATTACAATGTCTATGGATGAATGGTATGTAGCCATAAGTGAATATATTTATCTACATATAACATTATTAATAAAGAAATTATGAACAAACTAATAGATAATATGGCCAGTATTAAATTCTCTAGAAATATATTGTAAAAATAAAAAGATATGCCCTTTTTTTTTTGGTGCATTCAAGCTACAAGAAAATTTGTACTAATTTATATGGCTATCCTAAGATTATTTCTTCTATTTAAATTGTTAAATCTAATATTTCAGAATGAATGGTACAAAATATGAATCTCTCTGAATAATAAACTTAAATAAATGACTGTTGTTGCCATTTATTTGACATTAAAAAAATATATTAAAATAAACTAAGTGACTGTTGTTATAATAAATAAATATTAAATTATGAAAGTACTGCAAACTTTAATACTATTTAAAATTTAAATTATATTATATAATTATGCAAATAACATCTAATTTTCTTATGTCTATATACGCTAAAAAAGAAAATGAACCTTTTGACTGAGGTATTATTGTAATAAAAAAAAATAATAGAAATATCTTAATTGGCAATTTCTATTTACACTTTGCCTTTGCTCTTTGATAAATATCTTCAAAAATATTATATACCACCTTTTACTTGGAGCTTTGCCATGTTTATATGGAATTAAACTATTATTTCTGCATGACATAACTGCAGGACTAGTGCGGTACAACAACCTTCAGCTCCAAAGGTTCCTCGCAAAAATTAAGTAGCAGTGCAAATTTTTTATTTTATCAAAACCAAGTTAATGAGATTACTCTGATCAACCAAACAATTTTGCAATTAATATATATACAGTCCAAAAAGGGTAATTTGATACTAATATTAATAATGTTCTCTTTTTTGTTTATATATATATATATATATATATATATATATATATATATATATATATATATATATATATATATACATATATATATATACATATACATATATATACATATATATATATATATATTATATATATATATATAATATATATATATATATATATATATATATATATATATATATATATATATATATATATATATTTTATCTTAAAGCATACTTAGACTACTAAACATACACAAAAGCTAAAGAATATGAACTTGTGCCTACTCAGATGATTTGACAGATTGAAATACTGTTTTTCTTTATCCATTATATACATAAATTTGTCTAACATTATATAAGTGAGTCATTGCTAAAGACTTGTGAAACAACACTACTATTAACTATATTTGTTATATTGTAATCATTCTTAGTGGAATGAGAATGTTGATATAATTTATATATTAAATTATTTAAAAAAAATATTGTAAAATATTGTAATAATTTGTGCTTGTGAACTGTAATCTCGAGAACTGGCTACTAATATTTTCTTCTAAATTAATATCTTATTCAACAAATAAAATAAAATATTCATTTTTTTTTAACTGTGTTTATAACTGACCCATAATGCCAAATGCCACTTATAATGTATGTAAATAATTATAATTTTTCAGTCATAATTAACCATTTTATATATTTTTTCTATTGTTTTAAATTAAATCAACATTTTCATTATTGACATTGTTATGTGACTGGTGAAGTTTGAACACCGTTCGTAAAAGAGGATTTATTTATAATATTTGATGAACGTTGTCGACTTATATTATAGACATATATATATATATATATATATATATATATATATATATATATATATATATATATATATATATATATATATATATATATATTATATATATATATATATATATATATATATATATATATATATATATATATATATATATATATATATATATATATATATATATATATATATATATATATATATATATATATATATATATATATATATATATATATATATATATATATATATATATATTATATATATATATATATATATATATATATATATATATATATATATATATATATATATATATATATATATATATTTATAGTATTTAAATGCTTGATTGAAAAAGAAATGTTTTTGTTTATGTAATATGTGCTTTGTTAGTTATTTTGAAAATTAAACAATGAATACTCAATTATTCAATTTGATTATATTAATGTTTTTTATTTATAGAAAATACATCATTAATTGAGCTCACGACGGTTGTGGCTTCGATTCCCACTTGAGGAAAGGAAACATTTGATGTTTTCATTTCCTCGCTCTGATAATGAAAGGCAAACACACAATGCCTCCAGAATTCTGGAAAGTGAACGGAATGTATTTAGGGGAACAGACCGTACTAACACTAGATTCTTTTTTTTCTCTCTTATTCTTTTGTGTCCGGGATTATACAGCGTGTTGTTAAAAAAACAATATGGGTTTTAATTAATTCTCATTGAATTTACGGGATTGTTTTCAATTTCTATGGGTATGGTGAGTATAGTAGTATCGGATGGTATAAATGTGTTAATTGTGGATGGTAACTTGATAAATCATTTTTACTTGTTTTAAAGTGTTATTCCACACATAGGAAAGATACAAGCGTATTAAAACTTCGACGTACTTTGATAAGACCGTATGGTTTAGTTGAACAGAGCGCTTGGACGGTTTCCAAAAGACGCGGGTTCAATTCCTGCTATGTTCAAATTTTTATACTTTTTTAAATTTTATATTACTAAATCATATTTATAATTGACTGCGGACATCACTTTCTTCCTTCTATCAAGGATATAATAAGAATCACGATGATAATAATTGCGTCGTGACAAACCAACAGTACCTATATTTAAATTAACAATTGCTGTATCTTTTTGTTCTACGAATTTTACTATCGCCGTTGAAACTATAAAACGATATTTTTATTGCCAGACAATGTACTTGGGTAGTGCACGTTAATTTTATATGTTGCTTGGTATAATTTTATGATTTCTGTAGTTCATGTTATATATTTGTTCAAATTTCTTTTACAGTAGATTAAAATAGTATCATTCTTTATGAATCATAAGAAAAATGGGTTATATCTAAGCAGTGTACCTATAGACTACAGTGGTACAGCTTCTGAATTTTCGGTTCGAACGGTTTTCAGTTCGATTCACACTCAAGGGAATAAGTTATATTCGTTTTCTCGCTTTGGTAACAAGACAAAGCAGTAACATTACTCAATGAATATTTGATATTAAAATTGAGATTATCATATCGGATATTTAATTTTAATTATTTACAACCATATATATGGATAGATAGACATAAAATAAGATAAAATTCAAAATATTCCTTAGGTAGTTCTGTTGAGAAGAGCCGACAAGAAACTCAATAGTTGCAGACGCATACTCAGACCCATAAAAGATGAATTAACTTTTTGGATGTAAAAAAATGCATTATAAGATCATCGTTCCTATTGCAATTCCGTTATGAGATATAAAACCTAGAAAGAAAAATATTACGAAACCTCATAGTGCAATTTTAATTTACAAACGTGGTAAGCTACATTTATGCCATTACTTATAAATTTCTACACGATAAGCCGATAAAAGTTATTTACTCATACAAAGATGTAGGTATTGAAATATATTTTTCTAATGAACATATCCTGATCTATCAAATATATGAAATGGTTTTAGTGGGTAGATAGTAAAAGATTACGTTACATCTTGATTCTAAATTATATCTCGCTAGTTCATAAAAACCTTATAAATAATTTATTTCGAGTTACAAAATACTTTCATAATGTCTTCTCAGTCTACATTGAGCCGTTCTAGATCAGCAGGTTCTTTAGATTTTTCCAGTAAATCAGATAAATGTCGTCGTTTTTGTGATTATCATATCGATAATCATCGTCAAAGCGAATCTTCATTTGATATTTGTGTTCTTGCTGATAACCGGTCAGATGTTTCATCTCTTGAGGACAGGGATGCTGGGGGTGCAGTGGCAAGAATCAATGATGAGGGCCTGTTGCAGCTGGAACGTAAGATAAACAAGCTTACAGGTGAGAGATATGGACTTGATCGAGTTTGGTCCCTGGCGCAATGCTTGTATGTTTTTTTTTATCTAAAAATAATATTTGTTATATGAATTTGTATGTATTTGTGTAATTTATAATGTAAAAAAATCTATGTAAAAAAATCTTGATTAGCTAGGATGGTTATTTCCTGAGTTATCCAAAAATATTAAAGGTATATCGCAATATATTAAATTATTTTCATCAAGCTGCATATTTGTATAAGCAGAATATTAAATAAAACAAGATTATATATTGACAATTTAACGTGGAGATTTTCGCTAATTTTCGAGAAGTTTTGATATTCATATAAATTATTTAATTTTCTACTCCACTTCCCTTCAGACGGTGGTAAAGTTTAAAATTTAATGATTACAGATATTCTCCATGAACAGCATAACTTGTTAAAGTCTTTAAAGGAAGAATTAATCAATTCCAAACAAGTTTTCAACACGTTCGCTGAAGCAGGTCAACCAGATTTAGTTAAAGAGTCCAGTCAGACGTGTGTATTTATTTTTGTTTCTTTAATTTTACGATATTTATCATAGTACGCCATATAAACCTATATCAGTGAAGGCAAATAGATCAGTGTGCAAAGATAGGTACTTTGTATTTCGCCTTCAGCCGAAGCGGAGTCTGGAAAATAAAACAACGGGTTTCTTTCAGCGGTAATAGAAAAAACAATTATAACGCTACCCGTTCCCATTGCGTCAATTTATTCATTTATTACAAAAACATATTAGTTTTGTGATCATTTCTTACTGACTCAATTGCTATGTATTCTGACGGAAAGCGGAAACGGAATGTTTTAAACATTTATCGATATTCAAAGTGTGTTGAATTTTAATTTAAGCTCTTCCAAATCCATTCCATAATGAAGAAACAAATTTACCACGTATACCAAATTGTATGAAGGCTGTCTGTTGATTTTAGAATTCAGGAGTTAGGAAGTATTGTTAATGAGTGTGCTAGTATCGAAAATCAGAATGGAAGTAAAATTCTTTTGACTGCTCTGGGGCGGTCGCAGGTACAACGCACTGATCGGGAAATAAGAGATGTTCTCGCCACGTTGTTGCAAAGTGACGTAAGTCCTTTGTCTTTTATCTTTATTAACTACTGTTTGTTGTAATATTTACCGTGTCCTTAGTCCATGTACAATTGTAATTGTTGTGTTAATGATTAATCCTTAGTGTGGCAAGAAGATAAGCGCAACTTAATGTTTTTGTTCCTTTCGCCCTTTTTTAACAAAAGTATCTATGTGTGTGTGTGTGTGTGTGTTTGTGTGTGTTTGTGCACTATTTTTCCCATTACTTTTACTAGATATTAAAATATTCACAAAGAAAATTGTACAATAATTGTACTGATATAGAAATCGATAAAGTCCCCAAATATTTATTAATAGATAGTACTTAATTCGAACAAACACATACATACTTATATTGACATGTAATTCAATTTTTCAGGATCTAAAAGATCGTATAACAACAGCAACGGTCTCAAGTATTAGAGACGCCATAAGCACGACGTTCTCAGAGACGTTCCCGGCGGCCTGCCTGCCCGTGCTGGAGCAGTCCCATAGGAGATTGCTTAAGCAAGTTACTAGGACTTTGGAAAATGCTTTCAATGAACGTATGATATTAACCATTGCAGCGTGGTTCCATTATTTTTTTTTATCATTATTCTAGTATTGAAATATCAATAATAAAAAAAAATTCGAGGTAATTTTTTTGTAATGATATAGCTTAACGGACCAAGCTGCGTTAATAATAGAATGACATCAATATCAGTGGCTCTTTGGTTCTCATGAAGAATATAAGAAACTTTTTATTTCGTAAATAAGTATTTTTTAAATTTGGACGTTTCCATTAAATAATCATTTCACATGCATAGGCATATATATTTTCTATCTATCCTTAAGCATCTCTAATTTATTATTTGAAGTATTATATTTCCTACAGTTGAAGCCGGATCAGAGGGCTTGTTTAAGTCAGTACACCGTTCATCTCGATCTCTGCGTACAGCGCTGGAGAAACATGAGGCTTTGTTGGAAAACACCAAAACTGGAAGCATTATCGATAACTTTCAGAATAGCTTGGAGTCGTATGATTTATTTTTATTTATTTTGTTATTATATTTAAATTCCTGTAAGAATAAATAATTATTCACCTTCACGCTGTATCCCGCATATGGCAGGGTATGCAGAGGGCCTTGAGAGGATCTTGGGCGCCTAGTGTTAAGACACTTTCGTACCGTCAAAATTGAGGCATTGCGTGTTGAGTGGCGGAACTCAATGCAGCGCTTTGCCTTGTTACCAGAGCGAAGAAATGAAAACATTAAATATTTAATTTAAGAATGTTAAATATCTTATTTCCTCGGGTGGGGATCGAACCCACATCCAATCGTTTATACACACGCTTGTGCCGCTGCGCAACGACTGGCCTCAACACTAAACAATTAATAACTCTTTTTTTTAATGTTTTAAAAACTTGGATACTGAATAAAACTTAAATACTTAAATAAGCTCTTACACTTTTAATTTCTTCAAGAGACTAAAATATTGAAACATATACGTAAATAAAAGAAGTGTTATAACATACATAACTTGGAATTAGCTTAAAATCGGGATTTATTATTTTTTTAAAATGCTGAATTTTAGAATTCTCAAAAATGAACTAAAGGAGTGGCGTGATAAGTTGGCCATTTTGTTATTACCTGACAAACAAGAAGAATGTATCTCAACTAACATGGAGCCAGACTCCGCTAGTGACGTCTCGACATACACAGCTTGCAGTCCTCCGCAACCGGCCGACCCTGAATGTTCTATTATTGATCAATTGGTATATATAGATATTAATAAAATGAATATAAATTGGGAATACATTTAAATGAATCATTATTTATTTAGATATTCGCATAATTTTGGTTTTGGCAAACAAAAAAATTGCTTGTATGACATTATTATCTCGTAGTTACACACTGTCTATTAAAAATGTTGTTTTAGATGAAATCAGCTAAAATAAATAAAAGTATAATGGATGGTGAAATAAGTAAATCCTTTGAAGAAGCTTTATCTTCGTCTGATCTGTCGCTAGTTGTGGCGGCGTGCAAGGCTGCTGATCCTGCCAAAATATTTGCTCCTCCTTGCAGCCTTAAACAATCAGTGCTCTTATCTCTCATGCAACAACTAGCTACTGATATGGTGCACGATACACAACTTAAATGCAGGTTAATGACTTACTTTATAATTATAAATAATATCATTGTAGATAGTAAATATGATATTAGAATATGGATTATTTTCATTCATTTCCATGTTAACATAGGGAAAATGTTGTGTGAGATATTTAAATGGCACACTATTAATAAAATTTAAATGTTACAGGTACTTAGAAGAAGCAATTATAAATCTTAATACAACCGATCATAACACTCGCGCACATTTACCGCTGGTAGTTGGTGAGGTGCGCAAACATCTTTTCAAATTTATCCAGTGGTATCCCAGTCACGTCGCGAGCCGACGGATAAATTTAATCATAATGGCTGCTACAAATTTATTAAATTATCATTAATGATATCCCTATTTTGTTGATTTTTATAAAGTATTTTTATAATTGATTTTTGTTTTGACTGTACGATAAGTGATCCTTGACCTTTTAATCCCGAAAAAAGAAATAAAATGTCAATTTCAATACGTTTTCTATTACCAACATATTGTGAGGCAACAAATATCTTATCCTTATTGGTCAATAACTAACAATCTTGACATATAGACCAATAGAAAATGAAAAAGCCAAATTTTACAGACTATATAAACATTGAAAACTGACTGAAAGATGCGCAGCTATGCAGCCCGGTGCTATCTGTCATTCCCGGGGCTGCAATCTATCTGTCATCTATATTGTATTTACAGATATGATGTGAAAATTTTATTTCTATGGGAATTGAGAATAATAGTAATCTTTTCATACGAACAAAAGAATAAATTTGTGTCTGCATACTGCGATTTGTTGCGACTGACAAAATGATCGCACAATATTTAACATTGTTAGTGTTTTTATTAACGCCCAATATATCGCTCTGTGCCTCGGCCGCTGTACATAGCCATAGTGTGGATAGCCCTGAACGAGAATCAGACGGCGCATATCGTCCGCGAGATTCTGACCACTACACCGATGCCGGACATAACGTCGAATTTGATCATGAAGCGATTTTAGGTGCGTCTTACTGTTTATACGTCACATAGCTCCGGCGCAACGTTTTGCAATGCACGATGCTTAGTCGTTGATAAGGAATGCGATAGGATGTCGATGAAACACGCTCTTTTGTTGCTCGTGCCTGGTGTTCTGGTGGTTACTTATTATTTCTCCATAGGGAGCGTGAAGGAAGCTGAGGAGTATGACAGGCTCAGTCCTGAGGAGTCACGCAAGCGGCTGTCACAGCTCCTGCCCAAGATGGACCTCAACAGTGACTCTTCCATCGACCGCAGTGAGTTGAAGAAATGGATTTTAAACTCTTTCTTGTAAGTAATTCTTATTTTCTGGTTTTTTTATTAGGATCAACTTTATATTATTATTTGCAATATTTTTTTAAATTTTAAATAGTAGTTTTTATTTATATATTTTTAAATTTTAAAGAAAAAAATAAGATTTTATAATCTATTTAAAGTGCAAATATTTTAATAATATATGGTAGACAAAAAGAATATTTAATCATAACTGATATTAAAAAAAATATATATTTCTATTATACATTCTTTATATTGAATTGAAGCATTCAATATATAGAAGTTTTTAAGTTGATATAAAAGTTATTAAGTTGATATAAAATTTAAGTCTCATGTACAATTCACACTCATGCATAACTTCAAAACAGTTTTGAATAAACTTATGTTCTTTTTATGACTTATACAGAATTATATTAGCAATGAATTCAATTTTAGATAAAAGGAAGCTTAAAGCTAATTTGCATAGCTATTCTATGTTAAGTTATGTAAAGGCAGTTTTTTCTTTTATATTTTACAATGATATAAAAATGTGACAATTTTTATTACTATTTTATAACTCTAGGCTTGGTTTACTTGTTCTAATGAATATAACAAAGAAGTGTGAATATTATATATATTTTTTTATATTTCAAATTAAATATAGGTTCTTAAATTAAAACATTCAATCAAATGAACTTCACAATTTCAGATTTTAATCGGTACACATATTTTATTATTAACTAGAGAACTGGAACTGTCGAATCATATAGTGGCCTTTGTCAATGTCTGACTTGTACTGATGTATAAGTCTTTGTTTTGTTTGTGGGCTAACAGAAAATAATTTTATCCATTAGTCTTGAAAATTTCCTACATTGTACTGGATATAGGCTTTAATGTTCATTGTTTACTCTAGTGTAGTATTACAGCTATAACTTTTTTCTTCCTAGATTTTAATGTTTCTGTTATTTGAATTTAATATGACAATCAATCACTTATAATGTATCAATTCTATTAAATATATAAATTCTATTAAAAAGTAGATGTTTCGTCCAACACAACTACATACATAATTTAATATTTACAAATCTGCATAACTTTCATGGTTTTTTTTTATTTTTTTGATTTTCTTTGATGTTTGAATAATTATTTTAAAGACAATGTCATTGTCTATATTGAAATCTAAAGTTTCAGCTTATTTAATAAACAATTTTGGTAAACTTAATACTATATATTGATATAACTTTTTTTTATGAACCAATTTGAATAATATACTCAGCTACATCTTAAGGAATGTTTGTTATAATTTACAGTGAAAACTAATCCAAATCAATCAAGCTGTCTCTGATTTATTAAAAATCATAGTTTGGGATTTTGTTACATTAGCAAATGTGAAATATATTTTCGTCATATATCTGCCATGTACAGACAGACAATGTTTTACAGTTTTATTATATGTATGACATATATGATAAGGCCATTGTCACACAATGGATAGCATTGGGCTGTAATTATGGATGAATTTTACCTCGAGTCAGCATAAGTTCTGGCAAAAAATTGAGTTTAGATTGCTTTAAAGCTAGTTACTTTATAATATTTTTCTGGTACAGACAGAAATTCCGTCATAAATGTCTGATGTTAATGTGTGAATTGCTTACACTCAGATCACTTTGTCAGTGTACAAACATTAAATCTGAACTGCTGTAACACAAACTGTGCCGTGTGATTCCGGCTTAGAATAGGATCACCCTGGTACTGATTCATCAGTCCTGGTGTCGTCACACTACTGGTGTCGTAAGAGGCGACTGAAGTGCGTGTGGTAGAGTCACGTTGCCAGTAATAGCAACACACATGGGCAGACTCGACCAGATTATTAGCACCTCCGGCATTTAAGACCAGCGTTAAGTAGTGGCTTTGGCCACTGCGTTTCGCATTAGGTAATGCCGGCCTCGGTGCCCTTCCAATTTAAAGGACGGCAACACTCCTGTAGCTCCTCTGGAGTGACTCGGGGCCGTGGGCGACGGTGATTACTTACCACCAGGTGTAGCTTACCACCCGTACGCTCGTTTGCCGTCTTTTCCATGAAAAAAAAAACTGATGATAATGTAATGAGTCTACTAAAAGTGACATAGTTTTCAACTATACCAAGACACATGGACACAGTGGTTGATATACATGTCTCTACCATGTCGAAATAAATTTTGAAACTTAGTGACGCTCATGAGGCTTATCGTGGCGAAGCAGCACAAGCAGAGAGAAGAGACACATGATGTATACACTGAGTATACGGTATACCTTGTATAACTTATAATCTATTCGTACCTTAATATAATATACACTTAATTGTTCTTGATTGCAAGATTCTTTCAATTCTCCATTTTTTTTTTATAATTCTACCACGGTTCAATTATATAGGAGTCTATCTAAAGAAGAAGCAGAAGAACGAATGTCTGAAGCGGACGACAACAGAGACGGTGTAGTGACATGGTCGGAGTATCTCAAAGATGCGTTCGGAGTGGACGCGGAGGAGGAGATCGGGCCTGAGGACACTGGGGACACGGGATTGGTAAGTGCATTGCATTGTTACACACTGATTAAGTATGTAAATGTGTTTAAATGTTGTTTTTGGTAGGATCGAGGCCTGCCGGTGCGCAGGGGCACAAACATGTGACTTTCAAAGCGACAGGTTTTGGGTTCCACTCCCACTAGAAGAAATTAAATATTTAATATTTTCATATTAAACATTTTATGTCTTCATTTCTTCTTTCTGGTAACAGTGGCACAACCTCAACGCTGCTTTTGAGCAAAACGCGGCGTTGTGATGCGCCACTTAATATGCAATGGCTTAAATTCAGCGGAAAGAGAGTACCGGAACGGAGTGTCGTACCTTTTCATGTGCGGGATATAGCGTGAAACTGAGTTTTTCTATTTTGTCTCCAAATGATTTTAAAATTTTGTTTATTTTTTTTTATTTTATAGTATATTATTAATTATAAATGGAAATTGTACAGGCCTGTGCTGTTGCAAGAGTACAAGCGTGCGACTGTAAACATGAAAGTTTGATATTTATTTTCGTCGCTCTGGTTACAAGGCAAAGCGCGGCGTTGAGTTCTGCCACTTAGCACGCAAAGTTACAAATTAGGAAGTGGGGAACATTACGGAGTGTCTTAACACTATATTCTCCAGTACCCTCTGCATACCCGGTTGCCATGGGTGGAAATGTACCGACGAATATTTGGTATTATTCATGGCCGTGGCTTCAAATGCTAGTTGTAGAATTGCTTCAATAAGTATTTCCTAAAACGTATGTATTTCTTCATACAAACTTTATTCTGTAAAATAGGTTGCAGGAACAAACTAAATATAGACAAATATGTTCATTGAACATAAATAGATATTATATTGTCATGTTAAATTCAGCTGCTATAATATTTTAATGGGCTACTTGTAGTCGTGTCGCCGTGTCACGATAGGAATTCTTCATGAAGGGCAGTTATACTTGCAAAATATGTAATAAATGTTAAATAAATATATATGTGTGTGTGTGTGTGTGTGTGTGTGTGTGTTTGTGCAATACTTTTAACAGATCTAAAAAAAATAACGTTTTTATTGGAACTTTTCGTTCATGTTAGTATAAAGGAGATTTTTATGATTCACTTTTCCCTTGGAATATTTCGGTAAAGGCTATTATTTGGGAAAAAAAAAACATATTTGTGAAGTATAAAAATAATATAATTATACAATTAAAAACACTTCAGAGTGGAATATGAAAGTATTTTCATACTTTAGAACAATTATATTTTTTACAACATATATTTTTAGACTTTCTAGAAGTTATATAAAAAATTAAATTTATAAAAAATTAAATTTATGGCAACAGAAAAACCTATCTCTAATCGAGACTTCTTCCAGTCAACCTCCCACACGTTGACTGACGGAAATCTGTAATAAAGACATATGGCAGAAAGTAATTTTTTTGCAGGTCAAGAAGAGCCAAAGAGCGATTTAAACCATACATACAAAATATTACATATTTTGTATAATTTTAAACAATTTTAACTTCAGTAATGGATATAATAAATATTTCAATAACATAATATTTATTCAGCTTGTTCGCGAAGAGAAGGCGATGTGGCGCGCCGCTGACGTGGACGGGGACGGCAACCTCAATTTTGAGGAGTTCTCGGTGAGACTTAACATTGACGAATATTATATATGAATTTATTTCCCATGTTTTTGTATAAAGCGTCTAAATTACAAACATGAGGCCCTCAGATTTGTTTATTACGTATTAGGCGTTATAAAAGAAAATAGTAATAATGTAATTAATAGGCAATATTATTGTGTAATTTATTCTCTCCCGTTAAAGAAATTGATATTTTTCATTTCCATGCTCTGGGAAAAGGACAATGTGCAAAATTTATGCACATTATATTAGGCCTATAGTGGTGCAGAGGCACGAGCGTGCGGCCGTACACGTGATAGGTTGTGGTTCGATCTCCATTAGAGAAAATCAAAACGGAGCAGAGAAGATTCTCCACTCAACAGTCAATGCCCCAAATTCGGTGGAAAGTGGGGAGCGGAATTGTTTTAATGGGAATGGAGTGTCTTAACACTAGGTTCCCAAGTTCTCACTATCCGTCCAATGCGTGAAACGGAAAAAAAATACTTAATATCTCAAAAACTGGGCAGCAACGGAGTACCTCACTAGGTTCTCTCACTACACCTACTACTTGAGAAGAATGTAAGTAAATTACAATACAAATAAATTATGTATGTTTTTTTTTTCAATTTTCCTGTAGATATTCACGAGTCCCGAGGAACACCCCGTGATGCATTCCTTCCTCGTCAACCAAACACTGCGGGAGAAAGACAGTAATGGAGATGGACTGCTGGACTTCCGCGAGTATGTCGGTGATAGAGGTAAACATATCACTATACATTATATATATATATATATATATATATATATATATATATATATATATATATATATATATATATATATATATATATATATATATATATTTATTTCCAAATTAATATTTAATGTTTTTATTTTCTTCTCACTCTGAGAGGTCCGTCTCTCAACATGCAATGCCTCCAATAGGGCAGAACGTGTAGAACCAGGCAGTTTCCCAAATTCCTTCTGCGTTCTCCTCCAAATGGAGGATGTAGCGTGAAGCCGAAAAAAGAATATTTATACGTATATTTTTTCATTTCCTCGCTCTGGTAATAAGGCAAAACGCCGTTACAGTCCCTGTTGTTTAAACAATTAATCAATTGTTTAATATTAATATGTCTTCATTTAAATATTAACTGCGTGTGATGTCTCGTGGTTCAATGTAATTGACCCTATTCTACGAGTATGTTGCAGGGCGCTTGTTTTCGTTTACATACTTGATACTGACCTATCATCGGCATAGATCGTCATTGTAACTTTTTAATGATATAAAACCGAATTTAGTATAAAATGACAAGGAAAACTGCATTTAAATCTAGTTAGTCGTTTCCGAGATTAGCGCGTACAAACACACAGACGAACAGACTAAAATAAAGCAATACTCTTTTGGGCCTTATAACAGGAATAAACGTCTTCGTCATATATTATCGGACTGTGCGATAACGGCTTTGTATATACTCAGCTTCACGCTGTATCCCGCACACGGCAGAGTAAGAAGAGGGAACTTGGGAACCTAGTGTTAAGACACTCCGTTTCGCTTCCGTTTTCCACTTTCCGCCGAAATTGTGGCATTGTTACAAAGCGAAGTAAATGAAAAGATTAAATATTTAAATTGAAAACATTAAATATTTCATTTCCTCGATTGAGGATCGAACCCACAACTTGTCGGTTACGGTCACACGCTTGTGCCGCTGCGCCCCAACAGACCTTATATCGTTAATATAATATAATTTCAAGTTAAAAATACTTAAAACGTACATAATTTTAAATGATTGATAAGAAACAACGGCCGCCATTCTTACAATTAAAGTATGTAGATGTGAGTGCTGCGTAGAGTAAAGTAGTATAAATAAACTTTACGACGTGAGAACGATACCGTCGTGTCGGTGTTATACTGTAAACATTGTACTTTCGGCTTGAAGAATGGTTTTAAGTTTTACGCTATATGGTGGATATGGCTGGGTGGGTAGAGGGAACATGGGAACCTAATGTTGGTATTAATAAAAACAAATATTTTTATTCAAAAACAAATATTTTTAATATTTTTATAAGAAGTTCGTTTTTTGAACGTCAAACAATTTACCACCAGTTCACTAAAGTTACTGCCTCAGACCCGAGAAGAATTGGCGAAGTCTTTTTTTTAATAGTTCTTATATAATATTGTTATAATTGACAATGATACATTTGAAATAGCCTGGAGCGAACATTTTATTCCCAAGGCGTGTTATCATTTATGAAATCGTTAATTTGGTAATAACCTTTAACACACAAACGTCTTTTCACAATTTTTTTGAATTGTGAAACAGAAAATTCTTGGACTTTACGTAATCACTTCCAAACCCTACTTAACGCTGAATTAAGCTTTGCGAGTTGAGTAGCGTAACTCAACGCCGCGCTTTGCATTGATATCAAAGAGACGAAATTAAAATTTTAAATATTTCATTTACCCTAGTGGGGGATTGAACCCACAACCAACGCGCTGACAGTCGCACCCTTGCGCCCCTACGCAACGAAAATAAATTAAGAAAACAATATACATGATTGGTAACAAGCTCATATGTAGGTATATTGAACACTAGCTGACCCGGCAGTCGAGGCCTGTCGTGGCACAGCGGCACAAGCGTGTGACTGTAACCGACAGCTTCTGGGTTCGATCCCCGGTCGAGGAAATAAAATATTTAATATTTTCAATTTAAATATTTAATGTTTCATTTCTTCGCTCTGGTAATAAGACTAAGCGCAGCGTTGAGTTCCGCCACGCAATGCCTCAAATTCGGCAGAAAGTGGGGAACGGAAGTGAAACGGAGTGTCTTAACACTAGGTTTCCGGGTTTCCTCTGCCTACCCTGCCTCGTGCGGGATACAGCGTGAAGCTGAAAAAGAAAAAAAAGCTGACCCGGCAAACGGATTTTTGCTATAAAAAGGGCAACGTTAAGTTTGTTCAATCCTTATCACTTAGGGGTTTGAAAAATGTGTAGTATTCATTTAAATCAATTATGTTAAGGGCAATATTGTTTTAAATTAAATACTTGTGATGAATAACGTATTTATTTCGATAACAATTGTTTATAAAAACAGCTTCGCAAATAAATAATGCACTACTTTAGAACTAATTTGGTTAGCATAAAAAGCTAACAAAAGGTAAACAAAAGGTTCGAGTCCTGGTTCGTTCAAATTTTTATACGATTCTAAATATATGTTATAATAAGCAAAACAAATTTTATATATATATATATATATATATATATATATATATATATATATATATATATATATATTGTGTAACTTCAGGTACGCAACAAGATAAGGAATGGCTGATATCGGAGCGCGACAAGTTCGAGCACGAACTGGACACGAACAGGGACGGAGTGCTGGACGCGGAGGAGTTGAAGCGGTGGATAGTGCCTGATAACGAGTGAGTTATATACTCTACATACGGACGGCTACAGACGGACATACATACATATATGTTATATATCATAGTAGAGATTTTCGTATTGTTGTACATATTATCTCTAAAACGAACAGACGCACTATTTTTTATTTGAAAATTAAAAATGATAACATTAAATACGAACAAAAAGTTTTTCCAATAACAAAACCAGCCAATGTAGCAACATGTAACAATCCTCAGCGAGATCGCGGACGAGGAGGTGGAGCACCTGCTGGCGGCCGCCGACGACGACCGCGACGAGCGCCTCTCGTACGCGGAGGTGCTCGCGCACCACCACGTGTTCGCGGGCAGCGACGCCGACCCCGACCTGGACCGGTTCGACGACGAGTTGTGAGACGAGGGCGGCCTCTCGAGGCGAGAGATCGCAGAGGTCACCTCCACCCTCAGGTACCACGCGAACCTGCTCATCTTCCTCACCTCGCTGATCGCGGTCATGACGCTGGACTTGTTCGACCTCTTCTGTTACCAATTTAATTATTTCAGCTCCAAAGACACGCGCTGTCCCAATTGTCGCAATCGACCCCCCCGGAATTAGACAGACGGCTTTGTCGTTTTAACATCGTTTATGCCAATATTACAATCAATGTTTGAAAATAGAGATGAAATAAAAAAAAATATGTAGTGTTTTCTTGCCGTAATCGTTATAGCACTATATTACACTATAATCGATCGCACGGTTCTCAACTCGATTCAATATCGATTTTAACGTCTTTACAATTATATAGATGATGTGAAACAAATTTTATTCTTGATGTGGTATTTATAGGATATAGGGTTGCTCGCTTCAAAGTACTTAATTTAACAAGACTTCCGATTTTTGCGTAAACTTTTTTTTTTATTTGGAAAACGTTGGCAACATTGTACTTTTTTATTTGGTGAAATGGCACAATTTTTTTTTTTTTCTTCTCCATTTTTTCTTATATTAAATAATTAATAGTTATTATGTGTATTATTAACTGTTTAATATGAATTATTTATTCAATTTTAATTTAGAATTGTATTCATTAACTTTAGTTTGTTTATATAATTTAGAATTCAAGTTATTAAACAAAAAAAAAAACAGACGAGTGATTTCCCATTAAATTATTAGCGAATATTTTATAAATATATCACACATTGTGTATTTTTATTGCTTTTTTTTATTTTTCACTTCATTTTATCATACTTTAATGGTTTTTGTCTCGTCTCAACTAAGTAACTACCTCTCGAATTATATGTACTTATATACAAATCAGGCTATTTAATTAAATATAATGAAAATTATATTTCCTAGTCATATTATTTAATTATTTTAAATTCGGCCAGTTTTTACTGCAGTTTGGTCCATTTGGTTTGAACGGTTTCTTTATTATCTTTTAAATTGTGTTCTTTTAGCATTTTTAACTAATTTGACTCTAAACTGTAGTTAAATATGAAATAACTAATTAATAGAACTATCTAAATATACTAAATGTTATTACTTATAATTCATTACGTAAATGTATAGCTCTTAAATAAAGTAGATTTAAAATTGAATGGTGTTTTATTTAAAATCCTTTTTCATAATGTAAAAAATGTGATAGCTCACGCACGTGTCGGAGTAGGTAGAGGGAACCTGGGGTCCAAGAGTTCACCGATATCGGAACTGTTTCAGTTTGTGTATCGATTTTATGTTGTTATCTATATACTCATAATAACTCTGTAACAGATCACTGTCTGTGTATATATAAAAAAAAACATCATATAAGGAAACCTATATTAATAGAGCACAACAAAGTGATTTATAAAAAAATTGTCTGTGCGTTTGTACGCGTTAATCACTGAATAAGCTAGATATAAAATTTCTTGCAACCTTCCAACTTTTTTTTTAAAGTGTTGTTGGCTACATTGTACCTTTTATATCTCGTTAAATAGCACATATTACTTTCTTTTTTTCAGTAGAAAAAAAGAAAGTAAAGTAGTAACTTAAGTAATGTGAATTATTAACGGTTTAAAATTAACTATTTATTCAATTTTAGTTTAGAAATGTATTCATTAACGTAAATTTGTTTATATTAATCGACATAGACTTATATTATTTAGCATTCAATTTATTAAAAGAAAAAATGACAGACAAGTGATTTCCAATTCCACTCCATTTTTTTTGGCAACCTTCCTTCAACATTAAATATTTATTTTATTTAAATTGTTGCTAAATCAAAAATAATAATCAATTTAGAATATTGTATTCGGCAAAATCAACACAAATAATTATTTAATTTAGACGAAAATACTTTTTCAATTAATAGATATTGTCTTAAAAGTGATATTTTATAAAACAAAAAGGAAATGAGTATTTGACAGGAAATTAGTAGATAAAATAGCGTAATACAAGAGTTTAGAGCCCTAAACTCTTCTGTATCTCTTTGCGCGTTGTTTACTGAAGAGAGAAGAAATAATCAAAAACAAATAAAACCACCAAAAGAAAATAATTTACAATATTTTTTTATTCAATATAATAATCTTAATAAATCCAAAATATTTACACAATACAAAAAACATACTATACGACGCCCGTCGACTCCGCTCGGATGACCGTCTACACTATGCTAGAGAACGCCGCTTACTTCGTTAAACTAATTATTTCATTAAATACATATATTATATTTATATATATACTTGTTCTGAAGCGGTGATAAGCTTTATATCGATTGCACATTATGTTTATGCCCTTAAAATTAAAAATATATTTTTTTAGAATTATTAAGAATAAATCATTTTTTTTTAATCAACGGGACTAAAATACACAAAGTTGCTATAAATATATAACACAGTTATGTAAATTAACTTGTTTAAATGGATGTGTTGGAGAAATTATGATTTCTAAATGTACGACGATGGTTTCACAAATGCATTGTTACTTCTATATTATATTGAAATAAAATGACAATTTACAAGCTATAATCAATAATATATAAAAAAAAAAGGCCACGAGCAAATAATGAAATATATTTATATAAACTTACGCTCTTTAGATATTATTTAATTTTCATACAAAAATAACAATGTGTATTTAAAACAAAGTAATTTCAATTAAATTCCAAGTTGTTAATCGATAATTACTTAAAATCGATTTACCATTCGATTGAACAAAAAAATTGATTTATTTGGTCTATATAACATATAAATAATATAATATCTCGTGGCGTTACTTAGTAAATATATATAAATTTCAATAAATCGCGGTACACAACAGACCGCGTGGAATGCTTTATCAGCAACAAATGATATATATGAAATGTAGAGACCAATCACTCTGTATTTTTTTTAATTATAAACCATATAACTTTTATATAATTAATATAAGATAACTCCATTTAATAAAAAAAAAATAAACTTTAATATTTTGATTTCTAGAATATTCCAAATTATTAACTTTCAAGTTAATGTTTCATTGAGTAGATTAAAAAAAACATCTTTATATAAATGTAAAAGGAGAAACAAATTTACTTACTTATTTTTAATGTATGTTGAACTATTATTATTATTACATATTTTATGTTGAAACATGTCCTACATAAGTGAAGTGACCGATACATAACACATGTAATGGTTTCCTTTATATCAACAATTAAACGAACAAGCACTTTCGAAGGTTAAAATATTTTTATACCATAATTTATAATTTAGTAAAATATAAACATTTATAAGACAATAAGTATTCATAGAGCAATTTCCATAATCAAATACGAATGTTGCCATGTTATAATAATAAAATTTACATTTGAAATATCGATATTTACCAAAAATAGCAACACCAAAAATTCAAATTAAGTAGATCAGAATCATGATTATTTAGAAGTAAAAAAAAAACCATAAAATCAATATTTTTTTTATACAAAAAAAGCGAGCCCCACAATATATCTCGTACAGAAGCTGTTATTTACATATCGACATGGGACATTTAAAATCGTATCGCATACAAACTAGTACATATAGACAGCCAATTCTAATAAACAAGAACCTTTTATCATACAAACCGCGCCAGTCCGGCGCACACTCTCGCCGCGAGCGCGCGTCCTGGATAATCTCATTTTATTGTCGGTACTGAAACGTGTTGTAACACGAGCGCGCCGAGAGTGTGCACACTGCAATCGCAAAGGGCTAGTAAATGGATATACTATTAATTATCTACACCGCCTCAGGAGCCATTCGGAAATGACGTCACACGAATGACATTGACATTTACGACCAAACTATTAACGTCACACATTTTGTAAATGTTCACTTTCAATCTTTTTCAAATATTCAAGATTTAATCCAAATATATTGTATTTTAGTATGTGATTTTACGAAATCCATCAGTTAGTCACACTACGTGAACGTCATTCACGAACGGCTTCCTTTACACCGTCCTATTAAATATAAACCAGAAGTGACCTTAAGCTATGGAGAAACGAAATAACTATAACATGATATAGAAATAAAACGTTTTTTTTTAATAGTGTATATATATTTATATATATATATAATATAATCATATATGTATGTATTTACGTTACATTTAATCCTAAAAACAGCCGCGAGACGCCGCGTATATATTATATCGATACAGTGCGAGAAATCGAATAATTAAAATAAATAAAATCGATTAAATAACACGTTAATTGATTTAAATTATATAACCCTCCCGATTGTTAACCTAAGCTATGTTTAATTAAAAAAAATAGACGGTATTATTTAATAATAATATTTATAATTGATGAAAAAAATCATTGTAAAATAGTAAAATAAGGAAAGCCTGGTGCTCACTATGGTATAGTGGTCGTGACACTAAGTTAAATGTTCTTTCAAACGGGTCACAGGTTCAATTTACGTACAGAGCAAATATCATTTACTATTTAAGGCTGGCTCACATAAATGTTGTTATGTATGTGTGTGTGTGTATGTGTATGTGTATTAGATGTTAGATGCGCACATGTGTGTGTGTGTGTGTGTGTGTACATGTATACATGGAAGTGACACTCTCATGCGTGTGTGTATGGATACGTGTGTGTGTGTGTGTGTGTTAATGTATATCTATCCTGTGTTAAACACATATATATACTTGCAGTATATTTGTAAGTGTGTTTATTGAGATTATGACGGTATGGGAATGGGTGCATGAAGGTCAGACAATTTATGTATGTATGTGTGTATGTGTGTGTGTCTGTGTGTGTGTGTCTGTGTGTGTGTAAGGGGTGGTGTGTGTGTGTGTGTGTGTGTGTGTGTGGCGTCCCGCGGCGCGGGGGGCGCGGGGGGCGCGGCGTGGCTAGGCGGCGCGAGCGCCCTCGTTCTGTAGCGACGACGTCTGGAACACACGCCGACACCGTCACCGTCACACACACGCACGTACGTACATACGTACATACGTATCTCATTTAATTAAAATTAATGATTAATCAAGATGTCCGCCGCGACGCAGCGACACAACGTCTGACTGTAAACGCAATGGATGTGAGTTCAATTGCTACTTTGAGGACTGAATTATTGCTAAAGCAACAAACTCGTTTCTTACTTTGGCAACATGTAACACATGTAATATCCCTAAAACTGGTCGAAATCGGTGCGTGAAGGACGAAAGATTTTAATAACACAAGGTTTCCTTCACTGGGAGAGAACATGCAGTTAAAAAGAAAAAAAAACTTATTAATAATAATTGTAAAATCAACAATTTCTTCAATTTTCCAAGAAAAAATGTCCATGTGAAATAAAATGTCTGTATGAACACCAACACTCTCCAAGACGGTACAGCAATTAAGTAACTCATTCCAGTCACCAAACAACCGAGAGCGCCGTGTCCCACACATGGTATGGTAGGCAGAGGATACTTGAGCAGCGGAACTCAACGCCGCACTTTAACCAGAGCCAAGAAACATCAAAATAAAATATATAATTACCTCAAGTGTGAATCGAACTCACAACAAACAGTCCTCATAGATGTTAAACCCTCTCTCATACTCAGCTTCACGCTGTATCCCGCACACGGCAGGGTAGGCAGAGGGAACTTGAGAGATAGTATAGGTACCTGCGGGTATCACTTGCAGCAGGAGGAGGCGGCGCGCGGCGCGTCCGCGTTGTTGAGCACGCGCGTGCCGCCCGCGCCCACGCTCTCGCTTTTTGGTAACTTGTTGGCTGAGAACGGGACACGGATTACGTATGTGAATAATAAATCATTTATTTTAGTATATTCTAGATCCATCGTAAGCATAATGTTTATTTTGCAAAGTAAATCTCTACTAATCCAAAGAGAAAAGTTAATTTACACATTTATATACTACAATATGTTAAAATTGTATAAACACTTTAAAATAAAAACAAAAGTAAACGACTAACGCAACAAATTAATCGTATTCTTATCTAAATAAAACACTTAACGAAATAACTACTAGTTAATATATCAATCAACTTCATGGTTCTTTTAGCGCTTGGAAACGAGCGTCGATGATAAATAAACTTAACTAAGTGACTAAACAACTTTACTACTAACTAGCTCACATAACATAGCTACTAAATAACTTAACTAAGTTATTAACTGACTTAACTATGCGACTAACTATTTTAACTAATTTATCTAAGTGTCTTTCTAAATAACTTCACTAATTCACTAAGTAATAAACTAACTAACTTAGCCGACTAACTAGCTAACTTAACAATGTGACTAATTTATTTAAATAATAAACTCACCGATAGCTAAAAATATGTCGTTCACGTTCATGGCGGTCTTGGCGCTGGTTTCCATAAAGAGCAGCCCGTTCTCGTCCGCGTAGGCCTGAGCCTCCTCGAACTCGACCATCCGCTTGGCGGCCAGGTCGCTCTTGTTGCCGGCTAGGGCGATGACGATGGACGGTGATGCCTGCCTTTGGAGCTCCTTGACCCAGTTCTTCGCACGACCGAATGTGTCCTGGGAAAGAATGTCAACAATATTTAACCAACAGGCCGGAAACAATGTAGAAGCAGTAAGACACTATCGTGTCTCATTGTAAGACTCATCCGGGGTAAGACTAATACTTAAGTTGACTGTCATGTTAAAGTCTAGTAAATCGGATCCAACACTGATTTGATCCAACACTCACAGACTTTATATTGAATACTATTACTTGAGATGCGTGTAGAAACTCAATTTAAAGCCACGTTAAGTAAATCAGTAACACATCGCTGCCCTTCCTTTAACCAAAAACGAGGAAATTATTATTTATTATTTATAATTATTTAAATATAAATTTGACCTCAAATGAGAATCGAAACTGCAACCATCGCCTTTAGAAAACACTTTTTATCGGCGCCAAAATTGGGGTTAACGTACCAACAACTATTAATAAATGAACTACTCAAAAACAAAATGCCAGTACAATTACATCTCGCCATCAACAACACGATAAAGTAAACAAGAATAACACGTTCAATCTGTTTTGATATATAAATAGAAATTACTACTGTTAAGAGGCCTGTCGTGGCGCAGCGGCACAAGCGTGTAACTGTAACCGACAGGTTGTGGGTTCGATCCCCCCTCGGGAAAATGAAATATTTAAAATTTTCAATTTAAAATATTTAATGTTTTAATTTCTGCTCTTTGGTACAAGGTAAAACGCAGCTTTCAGTTCCGCCACTCAACGCAATGCCTCAAATTCGACGGAAAGTGGGGAACGGAGTGTCTTAACTGTAGGTTCCCATGTTCCCTCTACCTACCCTGCCATGAGGAGACACTGTTATGAGGCTATCCTTGCTCAGTCTTCATACGATAGTAGCTAGTTCAAAGGAACCACCAGGGAAAATTTTATATATAAAAATTGTGAGACCATTACTGCACATTGGAACACCGTGAACACAAAAGTTGTGAATTCGATACCTATAAGAATCCTTTCGTTTTACACCTAATATCTCGGAGTCAGGTGGAAATGCGAGAACGGAGAGTCTGAACACTAAGTTCTCTATGCCCTACTACGTCAGATCTCTCTGGATTTTCTGTCGGTTTACATAACTTGAAAAGTATGAAGAAAATAGAAAATATGTACTAATGTTAAAACATGTGTAGCTCAATGAACTATGCAGTACTACGGTGGGTTGACTGATAACGCTATCGGTGTCGGTCTGTACAAGTGTTTGGGCGTAATAAAAATAATATAAATAAATACAATGTAGGAAGTCATTGTACTATACTTATATAGATAAAAAGTTAATTATTTATTGACATATATATTATAATTAAGTTAATAATTTAAAAGGATATTTCTGCATCTCCATTTATATCTGCATCTTTACTTGTTCACATTTAACACATATATTTTTATTTATAATTAATAAATATTCTATGAAATACTGCAAAAAATGTCTTTAACGGTATTGCATATATCTATATAATTTAATCTATAAATAATTTAACTTTTCTTATGGTAATCGAGTTCACGGACATATTACATTACATTGAAACAAAAAAGTATTTCCAAAACAGTACAAAAAGATGGAGTCAATTCTGTGCGTGAAATAACGAAAATTATAATAAATAATCACAATATTAGTTTATTTAAGAATAAAACAAATTACAGACAGAAATACAACGTTGCTTAATAAGAATCATGTTTCCTGTCTTTACTAAGATCTCCGCTATAAAATTTCTACAGTTTTACATTTAATGTAGTTTGCATAACTTCCATAAAAGTGATATAATTCTTCTCGAAGATTCCCTTTTATTTGAATATAAAAATGATTAGCATAAATTCTTCTGAACATTTCAAACAGTTAAAATTACGAATAAAACCTATTCCAATAGACCAATTTATCAATAACGACAACAAATCTACAGCATTTCTCTCAATAATCATAATAGAAATAACAAAAAAAAATCATTTATGAGAAATGAAGCGAGGCAAGCCTGAGTGCATTACGCGATCAATCGATAAACATATGTCTACACGCGTACCGCACCGCCCTTGAACCTAGGAAGACTTACACACGTAATACGATTTCAAGCCACGCACCAGGGGTGGTGTGACGCATGACATCGTAATACTAAATCCTATATACATACATAAAAAATACGATTGTTATTTACTAGCGGCATTGAGTCCCGCCACTCAAAACGCAATGCCTCAAATTCAGCGGAAAGTGGGAAACGGAATGGAGTGTCTTAACACTAGGTTCCCAAGTTCCCTCTGCCTACCCTGCCATGTGCAGTGTAAAGCTGAGTGAGTGAGTAAAAAGAAGCCAAATCGAAATAATAATATAAAATTATATCACATTACAAACTCGAGCAATCCAGTTCAAACTCACAACACCTGTTATTGCGTAAAGAGACCGCCACGAGGTAATTATAAGCAAGGACGAACCAAAAAAAAAATCTAGTATTAGAGAACCTAAACAAAAAAAACCCCTTTTTTTTCAAATAAAATAGACATATAAGGGAGTCGTGATCGATTTAATAATATATTAAATACGCACTAGCGGTCAGCGTGGACAATTTCAAGAATCCTTGTATTAAGACTTCACTATCACGCGTCACCCTTCTAGGCCATGGCCGAAAACATTATGACCATTGCCACTACACTATTGCACTTGAAATTCACCCACACTGTTTGATAAGGACAGTTTTTGTGTATTTTTTTCTTTAAAAGTGACGTTATGCTCGCTTTGCTCTAAACTTAGTGGCTGTGTGCTACAGAATTGGGGACAGTTGTCTATTAAAAAAAAAATTTTCGTTAATCTGATTCTGACACAACAAGTGAAATGTGAGAGAAATAATCACCGAACATGAACCTGTATGTTGATATATATTTAAATATTTCAATACTAAATAATTGATATATTGAAATATTGTTTTAAAGAAGATGATGTTATTAAATCACAAAAAGAAATGAAGAAGAAAATATTAAAAAACAACCTATAGGCAAAGCCACGAGAGACTCGCTAGTATAATATAAATTAACTTTACAAAATATACACAATATATATTAATTTAAAATACTTTAAAACGTTATCCGAAAATGTTTTTTTGGTTAAATGATAAATCCAGTATACATGTTATATATATTATGTACTTATTTATATAAAAAATCATGAATCGTAAAAGTTCACGGAAGGCACAGTTAAAAACAAAAAAGTGTCCTTGCGCAACAAACCGACCGATTCATTGTTGTTGTATAGATCTGTTAATTTATAACGAGATCTATATAAGCTGAACATATTTAATTATTTAAATAAAAGTACTTCAGTATTTAGTTGAGGTAAGGAAATATTGAATATATTTATTTTCAAGCTCAGTTAACAAGGCAATACGCGGCGTTGAGTTCCGCCACTCGATACGAAATGCCTCGAAAATTCAGCAGAAAATGGATAAAAACAGTCTTGATAAAATCGGAATATCCTAACACTAGCTTCCAAAGGTGCTGCAATATCTATACCTAAAGGCAGACAAGTATCATAATTCATCAAATAATAAAAATATAACTATAACCAATCACATTCTACGACAGCTCTAATATGTATAAATAAAGTAGGGTGGCGTGTAGAAAATTCTTGGCGTGCATAAGCCTGGTTGGTAAACCTTTATTGTTATAATACCTTTAGGTGTTCTGTACGTAACAAGACTATGGAGGATAACGGCCGGCACATTGACGTAATGAGAATATTAAACTGTTTGTGTTGTTTTGTTTTTATTTTTTGTTTGACAAAATTACTCTAAATGAACGATCTCACTGAAATGAGCGGTGGCCATGGATTATTGCAAAGAATTAATTATATATTCCGTTTTTATCGAAAAATGTTTAAGATATAAATCCTAAATGTGTAAGATATAAATTCGGCGGAAAGTGGGCAACAGAAGTGGAACGGAGTGTCTTAACACTAGGTTCCCGGGTTCCCTCTGCCTACCCTGCCTCGTGCGGGATACAGCGTGAAGCTAAGAAAAAAGAAAAGAAAGAAAATATAAATCCTAAATAAAAAAAATCCAGAGAAAATACGACGAGCCAACTATAGTAATTATCTTGTAAATATATATATTTTTTAAATTTATGCTTATTATTTCAAAAATGTCGAGAACTCCTCAGTGTACATGCAAATTAACCGATTATGACATTCGTTATGCACTAATTTAAATATAACAAGTATCTTAATTTGCAACAACAACCTTTAACTTAAACTTTTAATTACTAACGGCCCGTTCGCGGCTTCACCTGCGTTAACTACACAAATATTTCTTTACTATTGTAGCAATTTTGTTGAACAAAATATTTTATATGAATATTTTTGTATGTAGGAAGGTTACCAGAAATACAATAGTAGGAACTTGATTAATGTCGGTGAAGCCGTTTCTAATGCAAAAAAAAATAAGAAAATATATGTTTTATGTTATTGTACAATAATGAATACTCCAAATATTTATACGCAAATAAACTCCACGTACAGACAGCAGCGTTTAGTTTAATAACTTTTCTATATGAGTCGACAGTGCTATCAGAGATAAGTGTCAGTGTCACGTGAGGGGCGGACACAACTTGTACAGTGTGCATATATGGGGGCATTCCTTTTGATAACAGATGCTAATAGCCTGTGAATGGACAGAGTTCCATTGACTCCTATTTTAAATAATTGCACAAATTGTTTGATATGTATTTATGAATTCAAATATGTCGCTGCACAGTCGTGACGTAGTAGCGGGTTCAAACTGCGCTAAGTACGATTTTGTACTACTATTTTCAACCAGTCTCTATTACTTTGATAATCTAATAAATTTATCACTTTTAAGACAAAATGTGTAGTAATTTTATCAAAGAGTAACAAAAATATTTTGAGTATACTGAAATTCTTTCAAACGTTTTGCATTTCTGCTATCAGACTAAGCATAAACCCAATGGAGAAATAATTTTCAATTTGTTTAAATTTCCACACAGTATAAAACAAAATCCTTTCCACTCGAACTAAGACCTTTTGAAGAATAAGAAGAAGAAGAAGAAGAATATATAACCTACTTAAATACAGATTGTGTGATTGTGTTGATATATACACATAAGGCTAAAAAATTTCGTTTCTAATATTCACCAAATTCTCTAGGCATCGCCGTGCAGTGGCATTGCAATCGTTGTCTTCATACAAAACATGCATATTATATTAGTATAATGTAATCGGAGAGGCCTGTCGTGGCGCAGCGGCACAAGCGTGTGACTGTAACTGACAGGTTCTGGGTTCGATCCCCAGTCGAGGAAATGAAATATTTAATATTTTCAATTTAAATATTTAATGTTTCATTTCTTTGCTCTGGTAATAAGGCAAAGCGCGGCGTTGGGTTCCGCCACTCAACACGCAATGGCTTAAATTCGGCGGAAAGTGGGGAACGGAAGTGGAACAAACTGTCGTAACACTAGGTTCCCGGGTTCCCTCTGCCTACCCTGCCTCGTGCGGGATATAGCGTGAAGCTAAAAAAAAACAAAATGTAATCGGAAAAAATCGCGAATAGAAAACTTGTATATATTAAAATATGTATTAATTTTACATCCAAAATAATGATATTTCCTGAACAATATAACTCCACATGTACACTACAGATTGTACAGCGCATGAAGCGCTGGCTGGTGATAAGCGGCTCAGGTTTTATCATTTTGAATACATAATATAGACTAAACGCCAATATAAACGTTTTGTAATCTTTTTATGTAACCACGTTTGTATTGCAATAATTGTGTTAAATGCCCGCTTGAATTACTATATTTCATTTACTCTACTCTACCCGGGAACCTAGTGTAAAGACACTCCGTTCCGAAGAAATGAAACATTAAATATTTAAATTGGAAATATTAAATATTTCATTTCCTCGACTGGGGATCGAACCCAGAACCTGTCGGTTGCAGTCACACGCATGTGTCGCTGCGCCACGACAGGCGTCTTTCTTCAAACTTTATAACTTTTCATATAAATGAAGTTCTTAATAAAAAAATTCAGAAAAATCTATTAGTATTTAGAAACCAAATTCATGAAAGACTTTGTCGTTGAAAGAATGAGTTTGTTGTGGAAAAAACGTTTAATGTGTCGATATAAAAAAAAATATGTAACTTTTGGTTATTTCTTCGGGCAAATCCGAATGTAAATACTAGTTACATATAGAAATAACCAAATTCAGTAGACAACTTGTGAACATTTAGACGTGTATATCTATAATATTTTCTATTATCTAACACTTGTCCGAGCGGCCGATGCTTGAAGCATTTGGAGGTCAAGGGCGATAATGTAAGCATTTTGTTTCAATAGTAAACTAAAAGAAAATACAAGAAATGCATTGTGTAAAAGGTTTTGAGACTTAGTTAAATGGATTCCACAGCTGGGTTAGTTCAGTTATTATTCATTTTTCTTTTATTTTTTTGTAGGTTTAAGATGTATCCCGGACATAGCAGGGTGGAGAGAGACAATCTGAGAACTCAATGTTAAGACACTCTCTTCCCATTAATATAGTTTCGTTCCACATTTTCCGAAATGTCGAAGCATTGACTGTTGAGTGGCGGAACTAAACCCCGCGCTTTGTCTCGTTTACCAGGGCGAGTAGATACAAATATTCATTTATTTCCCGAAAAGGAGCAGAATGGAATACCTACAACTGTTGAGCTTACAGTCGCACGCTTCTGAGCCAGCGCCACGACGACCTAATGTTTAATAACTGTATTACTCAGCTTCACGCTGTATCCCGCACGAGGCAGGGTAGGCAGAGGGAACCCGGGAACCTAGTGTAAAGACACTCTGTTCCACTTCTGTTCCCCACTTTCCGCCGAATTTGAGGCATTGCGTGTTGAGTGGCGCAACTCAACGCCGCGCTTAGCCTTATTACCAGAGCGAAGAAATTAAACATTAAATATTTAAATTGAAAATATTAAATATTTTACACGTTTTTTAAATTTGAGTTTAGTATATGATATACTTAACAAAAGTAAGAAAAGAGAACAAAACGACGACAAAAAAATATTTAATTTAGTGTTGACAAAGAGCTTGTAACTCTTAAACTACACGGCGATTATAAGAATTGCAATCAATCGGTGCCACAGACAGACACACAGACTGGTTAAACTTGAAACCTGTTTCTTTTTGCGTTGAAAACCTACCCTCAAAACATAACAAAACAAAGCAAGTCAGAGCGAGTCAGCGACTTTAATACAAGTGAAAAGCAAAAAATCATTGGTCTTAGTAAGTAAACTTAATATGACTTACGTATAATATTATATAATATGTTTTACATACGGCTGAATATTTAAATTATTTATATTTTTCTTTTTATCAGCCTCACGATGTATCCCACACATGACAGGCAGAGGGAACCTGGGATCCTCGGTTTACCACACTCCGTTCCGTTCCCCACTTTCCACCAAATTTGATGCATTGCATGTCGAGTGGCGGAACTAAACGCCGCGTTGCCTTGTTACCAGAGCGAAACAATTAAAATATTTAATATTTCATTTCCTCGAGTGGGTATCGAAGCCACAACCTGTGGCGTTTACACACACACGCTTATACTCCTGCGCCACCAGAGGCCTCAAGAAAAAAGAAAAATCTTTTTCTACCTTGTTATATAGACCACAGAATATCAAACAATCAACACAAAGAATAACCATGAAGCGTTACGTAGCAATCACTATTATCTACATCTCAAATCTCATTTTAAATACTGTGAAATATATTCAAATAAAAAATATTACCTATGCTGTAAGAACATAGCACTTTTGCTCATTTTAATATGACTATAAAAAACATTATTTTATTGCGTCTGTACGTATACAAAAATATAAAAAGTAACAAATAGCAAGTAGTTAAACACGTTTCTTTCTTCATAAACCTAAGTCAACAATCGTAAATCTTTCATACAAATAATGAGAAAATTTTGTGAAATTATTACAATGTGATTGTAATCAAGAAAATCCTTTGTTATATATAACTTAAAAATATTTTGTTTTTAAAATATAAACTTTCGAAATATTAAAACGTGAGTGAGAACACTGTGGTACCGTAGCATTATAGACCATTGTGGATAAAGTTGTAGGTTCGATCCCCACTCGAGGTAATATATTATCATTTCTCCTAAGAGACAAGTCGTACCGCCAATAATAATTAAAATTATTAAAAAATAAACATCGAATATTTTTCATAATTATTTAAAACTTCCAATAAAAGGCTATATTAACATAAAGAAATCTTATTTTTCTAAGCAAAAAAAACGAAACCCCTCTACGCCAAGTTATATCGACGTCAGACGTCACCTCCACTGGCAAGTAAGTATAGCTCACGTGTTATTGATCATACATAAGGCGACTAAAGAAACAAACAGCCGGCCTCGCCTTCCTTCATATTGCACGATTAGTAGACAGAACGACATTTAACACACTCAGAAACGTCAATTAGCATTTAAATACGTTAGATATTAATATATTTGTATCGATTTATTAACAATTATCAATGACACTTAGTACAATCGCTTCTTTTATTTTTAAATTAGCAAATTTCCGCGCAAAGCAGAGTAGGCAGAGTCGATTTGGTAACTATAACGCTGCGTTAAGTTCCGTACACAATACCACATTTGGGGAAAAGTAATCTAAGTTCTTAATTAAATAGACTGTTCCTAACACTAGGTTCCCCAGGTTCCCTCTGCCTACCCCACAAAAAAAATTAGTAATTATATAAAAGATGATACATGTCTAGAAGCATTTGTTGTGGCTAATTTGAGTGTTATTAAAATATTATCAGTAAGATAAAAAACAGAATACCAAAAAATATTGATTAGGAAAATGTATATAGAATAAATAAATTATTAACCTTATTATGAATTCTTATCACAATTTTTTGTTATTAAAACGGTACGTGTTGATAAAAAATAGTCATTAAAGTGATAGACTACATATTATAAAGCTACTATTTTCTTTATAGGATTGAAACATAATGAAGCCTTACTTACTTACTTACTTAGCTTCACGCTATATCCCTAGCGGGGTAAGCAGAGAGAACGGAGCGCCAAACGCTACGGTCTCAGCATACCTATTCCGCCTCATCCACTGTCATCAAACTCTTCATACATGCCCTCCGGGCGCTCCTCATGCTTTTTACGTGACCTTATTCCAGTATCGTCGATACCGAAGGTCGAAGGTTCGAAGGTCAACCGAGGTCTACCCCTTTCTCTCTTACCACTCACTTTTCCTTCATAGACCTTTTTTGCCAATTCAAAAAATAGGCCTGTCGTAGCGCAGGGGCACAAGCGTGTAACTATAAACGCGCGGTTGTGGATTCGATCTCCACTGGAGGAAATGACATAATTATTATTTTCAAAAGAAATATTTTTATTTTCATTTCTATGCTCTGGTAACTAGGCAAAGCGCGGCGTTGAGTTTCGCGACTCAAAACACACACGCACGCAAACTTTAGCGGAAAGTGGGGAACGAAACAGAGTGTCTTAACAGGTTCCCAAGTTCCCTCTGTCTACCCTGCTATGTCCGGGATATAGTATGAAGCTGACAATTTCTTTTACCAAGAGTAAATTTAAATTTATACTCAAGTAACATTCAAGCCTGGGGATATTACAATATTTACATAACTATTACAATGAGAACCAACATATTATAAGCAAATGTCGTGTGGGTTGTTGAAGTGTAGACTTCAACGCGACTTTCCAAAAAATTTAAATATATCGCACTACAACAATGTAAACATGTAAACCGTGTTACCGCAAACTTTCGTTTACGTAACCTTACTTTAAATTATATAAATCTTATTATTAATTAATTTTTCATTTTTTTTTTTTTTTAGCTTCACGCTGTATCCCGCACTAGGCAGGGTAGGCAGAGGGAAAGGAAGTGAAACCTAGTGTTATGACACTCCGTATCACTTCCGTTCCCCACTTTCCGCCGAATTTGAGGCATTGCGTGTTGAGTGGCGGAACTCAACGCCGCGCTTTGCCTTATTACCAGAGCGAAGAAATGAAACATTAAATATTCAAATTGAATATATATATATATATATATATATATATATATATATATATATATATATATATATATATATATATATATATATATATATATATATATATATATATATATATATATATATATATATTTCATTTTAATTAACTATTATGCGTTTGACTGAACTGACTACGACACAAAGACATTATGTACACTCGGTGTATACATTGAGTGTATATGTGTAAGCACGAGTGTCTCTAAATGTAAAATTTATTCAGACATTACATAAAGTGTCGAAGCAACTCTGTGAAAACATTGTGTCCAAGTGTCTCATGTAGTGGAAAAGTTTTCAAGCCGACTTGACATTTTAATACAACATACAATTAAATTATCACCGGCTCAGACACAATTTCCATCTCCTTCCTAAATACTCTTAATAAAATGACACTTCTCTGTCACCAAAATTTTTTTTTTCAGCTTCACGCTGTATCCCGCACGAGGCAGGGTAGGCAGAGGGAACCCGGGAACCTAGTGTTAAGACACTCCGTTCCCCACTTTCCGTCGAACAGGCCTCAGACAGGGAAAAAAAAAAATTGTCAAGTATATACCGTACATACGTTAATGTCTGACATTTATGTCGGAACTACTATCGTCGCTTGGAAATCTAACCGTAACCTAACGCTGCATGTTTTGGCAGAGATTGTAAATGTATTTTTTGAAGTGGGATTCGAATTTATGACTGTGGCGTTTACAATCAGACATTGATCTAATAATATTATAGTGCATATAATATTTTAAAAAGTATAGTTAAATTAAAATTTTATACATTAAACACTTGTAGAAATACAGAATAGAAAACTTGAAGCACATCAATAAAGTGAATGATAAAACGGAGATTATGAATTACCTGATTAGTTATATCGTAGACTACGATTGCCGCTTGCGCGCCCCTATAGTACATTGGTGCTAAGCTGTGATACCTGAAAAATAATAAGTTAGTCTATATATAATATTACATTGAAATTTATAAAAAAACTTTCGAACAAAAGAAATTACTTCATCTTGGCAAAATGCTTGTAACTCTTAAACTACTGTGCAGGTACAGATCGATCATCATATAACTAACGGTACATCCGATACAAACCAGCGTACCTCATACATCATAACTCCGTGTGAACGATTGCTAATAATTAATTCACGGTCAACAGTAACATTACGTAGATGCATTATGTCACGTTTTGGAAAAACATATGTGAGGCCTGTCGTGGCGCAGCGGCACAAGCGTGTGACTGTAACCTACAGGTTGTGGGTTCGATCCCCACTCGAGGAAATGAAATATTTAATATTTTCAATTTAAATTTTTAAATGTTTTCATTTCTTTGCTTTGGTACAAGGCTAAACGCGGCCTTGAGTTCCGCCACGCAACACACTATGCCTCAAAATTCGGCGGTAAGTGGGGAACGGAAGTGGAACGGAGTGTCTTAACACTAGGTTCCCAAGTTCCCTCTGCCTACCCTGCTATGTGCGGGATACAGCGAGAAGCTGAGTGATTGAGTGAATGAATATATGTGTGTTTATTTGTTTTTGAAATATCTAATTAAATTATATTAATATAATAGATTACTATAAAAAATAATTCAGGCCAAACTATCAAGCAAAACAGTTTTAAATGACGTTTTCGATCTTTCCTAGATCAAAAATATTTACCATTCAGTTTATAAATGTTGAGCAATCAGACAAGTTTCTTTCATCTCAACAACTTGGCAAGATGAATCACTTATGTATAGTATAATTAGGCCTTTTTCAATATTGCGCCGTATTATCGTACAAATACACAGTAGGAAATAAGCATTGATAATAATAAATAAGAATTACATTTGAAAACACTGTTGTCAGCTTCCCTTCCGATCGGGAGTCGTTGTTATGACAAGTGGACAAGACAATTTATATTGGTACTTATGAGCGGGAATTAGAATATAACTCCAAGCTGAGAAGCATTTCTCCACAACTATATCTATCTTTAACAATATATTCTATGTACAAACACATAAATAACCACAAAAAGTAATCCGTTCGTCCATAGAAATCACTATCTTATTTTAGTGATGTGCTTGTATTTCTTATGCTGTCCCATTTTTATGAAACATCGCTAAAAACCATCGCGATAAAGTGTATTTATATCGATTCAATAGTTAAGGAGCTACGATGTTACAAACATATTTCTACGCGTGTAAGAAATATATATAAATATATTTCTTATATATAAAGTCTCATAGTAAGTCATTAATAAACAACGCCTGAACAAATAATATATAAATAAATGAGTCTTACACGGCTATCACTCAGATAACAGATCAAAGTACTTTTGAACACTTGTTTATTTATACTACAAATGAGACGAGTGAATAAAATTCTATATATCGTTATAAACGTTAATTTCATTAATGTTATTTATTGAGGCCTGTCGCGTCGACAGGTTCTGGGTTCGATCCCCACTCGAGGAAATGAAATATTTAATATTTTCAATTTAAATATTCAATGTTTTTATTTCTTCGCTCTGGTACTAGGCAAAACGCGGCGTTGATTTGCACCACTCAACACGCCATACCTCAGATTCGGCGTAAAGTGGACAAGGGAAGTGGAACGGAATGTCTTAACACTAGGTTCCCGAATTTCCTCTGCCTACCCTGCCATACGCGGGATACAGCGTGAAGCTGAGTAAGTGAGTTATTTGCGATTTGGAGCTGAGCAAGAATCATTTATTACAAAATTTATCTTTCATTCCGAAAACACGTTGTTCGTTTTTTTGATGGGGAACCTAGTGTTGCGACACTGCGTTACCCCTTTTTGGCGAATTTAACATTTTTGTTCATCGAGTGGGAATAAAACCTAGAACCTGTGGCGTTAATAGTGGCACGGTTGCGCCACCACGCCTACAGGTCACACTATACGCTAATTATTATTATACAAATCATTATTTTTATTCCAAAAATTTTTTTTATCGAATTCTTTCGGAATCATTACATTGGTTGCGGGTTCAATTCCCACTGGGGACTGTTATATTCCAAAACAACTTTAATTCTCGACCCAGTTAGATATAAAACTTGTTTTAGTTCGAGCAACAAACTCTAGGAAATATAAAAACTGTAAAATATATTGTCTAATCTATAAAAAAAAATACGAGACCTGCCGTGCGCAATGGTAAAAGCGTGTTACTGTAGACGTAAAAGGTTGTGGGTTCGATCCCAATTGAAGAAAATATTTTTAATTTCAATATTAAATGTTTTCATATTCATCGCTCTGGTAACAAGGCAAATAGCGCGGCGCCAAGTCCGCTACTCAATACATAATGACTTAAATTTGGACAGTGAAAGTGACCAAAAAAAAATATATGTAAAAAGCACCAACCTCTCCTGCCCCGCCGTGTCCCAAATCTCAAACTTAACAGTAGTATCATCTAAACAAAGTGTCTGAGTGAGGAAGGCCGCGCCTATGGTGCTCTCCTGATACTCGTGGAACTGCCCCTTGACGAAACGCAGGACGAGTGAGGATTTACCCACGGCCGACTCGCCCAGTAGTACCAATTTGAATTGACACACTTTGGTCTGGGGCGCCCCGTTTGGCCTCTGAGCCGTACCACTTCGGTTTGTTGCCATCGCCTGCAAGACAAAAAATATTTTAATATATATTAAGATGTAAAGCGCGCAACATTGAGTTGCGCCACTCAAGGCACAATGAAAAAAAATCAGCGGAAAATGGGGAATTGACATGTTTAAATGGGAACAGACACACTGAAATAATACTGAATTAATATTTCAACAGTATACACATACCACAATCAACAATGATGTATATTTTAATTTTGCAACTTAGCATATCTACTATCAGACTTAACAACCTAAGATACTTTCAACCAATAATTAATTTGTATTTATATCAAATAAACCATAGTATTTTCATTAAGTGTTCAGTCATTTAAACTAACTGAATTCAAGTTAATAGCAATCATAGAAAGAAATAGAAATTAATTGACAAAATATAACAAAAACGTTTTTGACAAAATTGTAAAATATGTTGTAAGAAATATTTCCATACTATACATATTAAGAGATAAAAAAAATAATTAAAAAAGAACTTGTTACAATAACAGTTCAATGGCTGTTGATAAAGTAATAATAATGAATAAAAAAAAATGAGACTATGACTCAAATGATATATTATATTTTAACATACATCAGTATTGAATTCTATTGCTTCATTTTATAATTCCAATAAAATAAACATTTATGAAACAAGTAGTAGTTTATGAAAGTACAAGTAACAACTCTAAATTAAAATGGTATAAAAAAGTTTTTTAATTTGTATAACAGCTTCACACTTGCACATGGCAGGATAGACAGAGGGAAATTGGGAACCTAGTGTCAAGACACTATGTTCCACTTCCCATTGAATTTGAGGCATTATGTTATGAGTGGCGGAACTCAATGCCTCGCTTTGCCTTTTTACCAGAGGGAAGAAATAAAAACATTAATTATTTTTTAATATGAAAATATTCAATATTTCAGTTCTTCGAGTGGGGATTGAACCTACAACCTGTCGTTCAAGGTCACACAAACAAACAAGTGACTGTAAACGCGCTTGCACCACTACAGGCCACAGTAATAGTTTGAATAACTTATTTAAAATAACGAAAGTACTCTTCAATATTTTCATATTTTCACAGATAAGAAGAAATGTTAGACAGAAGCTAATGAAAAAAAAAATTTAATTGTCTGATTAGCAATTTTCTTAATTGCCACTTGTACAATAAGCATTAGAAAGATAAGTTATTATTAATTGCATTTAAATATAGTATAATATCAAATTATGTTAAACAACAGTCAGCTCATAAGCAATAATGTACAAAAATCATTAATTATAAAGAAAACATGTTTCTATGAACAAAGATCATTACTGATTGAGGCAATCTCTATAGTTACCAGCTTAACACATTTCAAAGTAATAATTTATATTACAATAATTAATTGACCATAGCTACTTTATTAATTCATTAGGCTGATTTGTGAAGGTAGGTGTATTGACTTTTTTACAAGTGTAGGTTTAGGCAGGTCCCTTTAAATGCGTGCTACCTGCCAAAACATTTCCTTCTGACACTAGATTTTATATAGTTATATACAAGCCAAGATGTATTAAAAAAATATAGACAGATTTCATTGGTATTTACTTTTTGAACTCAATTCTACTTTAATCTCAAACTCAGCTTCACATTGTACCCCCCCGCACATGGCAGGGTAGACAGTGGGAACTTGGGTTACCTAGTTGTAGTTGTGTTATGTATGTGTTTGTGTGCCTGTGTGTGTGTGTGTAATTTTCTACTTTAATCATACACAAATAAACTGTAAACCTATACCTAGTCAGTTCCTTAATAAATTTGAAGTACTTCTTGACTTTAAAATTATGATCCAAGTGAGAAAAATGAGAACAGATTGTCTCATCAACCACTTTTTCCATGCTTTTCATACTATATACAATTGTGCACTCTATAAAGTTACATGATTAATAAAAAAAATGCCTATGAATCATACAACAAAATGTTTTTGTTTTAAAACTTCCTGTCATGATGTTCATTTATTGACTTCACTTAACAGATCCAATTAGATAAGTTAATCAGATTTTTTTAGGGTAAATAAAGATTAGATTCAGGCCATCATTTTTCATCAATAATATATTAATATATATATATATATATATATATATATATATATATATATATATATATATATACATACATACATACATACACACATACACACATACACACATACACACATACACACATACACACATACACACATACACACATACACACATACACACATACACACATACACACATACACACATACACACATACACACATACACACATACACACATACACACATACACACATACACACATACACACATACACACATACACACATACACACATACACACATACACACATACACACATACACACATACACACATACACACATACACACATACACACATACACACATACACACATACACACATACACACATACACACATACACACATACACACATACACACATACACACATACACACATACACACATACACACATACACACATACACACATACACACATACACACATACACACATACACACATACACACATACACACATACACACATACACACATACACACATACACACATACACACATACACACATACACACATACACACATACACACATACACACATACACACATACACACATACACACATACACACATACACACATACACACATACACACATACACACATACACACATACACACATACACACATACACACATACACACATACACACATACACACATACACACATACACACATACACACATACACACTACACACACACACACACACACACACACACACACACACACACACACACACACACACACACACACACACACACACACACACACACACACACACACACACACACACACACACACACACCACACACACACACACACACACACACACACACACACACACACACACACACACACACACACACACACACACACACACACACACACACACACACACACACACACACACACACACACACACACACACACACACACACACACACACCACACACACACACACACACACACACACACACACACACACACACACACACACACACACACACACACACACACACACACACACACACATACATACATACATACATACATATATATATATATATATATATATATTTGTAGTAAAAATTAAAATAAAACCACAGTATGATAAAAAAAATGTTATAAAATAATAACAAGCCTGTGGTAATGATCTTTAAGAAACTTGTTGCTGCATTCATAAATATTCATTAGTAAATTATGTTATAATATGAACTATGAACAAATACAAACAATGTGATATAATAAAATTATATCCATAATTCTAGAATATTACTGGATCAATAAGAGAAAAATATGTATAGAAGTAAATATATTTATTTAACCATGTATAAGAATAAATATGAATTTTGTTATAAGGTTGATTTTGGCATATGTTTAAATTAGAGAGCTGAGCAATGGCAGTTACATAAACAATGTAACACATGAAACATGCATAGAATATTAGTTTACCATTGAAATATTTGCCTATATAGTAGATGATACTATTTAAATATTGTATTAAAAACGAAAGTGAATAGACTTTTATTCTTTAATATCATATATAATGTGAATTTAATTGTATGACAAAAATTTTAAAGTATAAATAATTAAACATAAAATTTTATAGTATAAATAATCTTAAATCAATATTTCTTCTATTTAATGATCATTATCAAATGAATGGCTTTTGTTATTACATTGTTATTTGTAGGATGTAAGAGGAAAATTACTTAGTAATGTATAGGTAAGATTTTTTTTCTCAAATAAATATATATTGTATGTGCATTTTTATTCATATTCGATAAAAGATCTGTGAGATTTATTAAGCGCTCGTCTAAATACAGGTTTAGATAACTTACCGTTAATGTGACACAAAAACACAAGCCAACACCATCGACAATTTACACAAATTAAATTATTACGTCCGCGACAGCTATTTCAGATTTAATGGACTTTTTAATATCAACGTTAAAGATTTGATTCCGTAACAAAACAAATAAGAATGAAATGAAAACAAGGTGTTTTATCTTTGCGCGCATATCATCGAAATCACAAAGAACTACGAACAATGGAAGTTATCGGTGATTGCTTGACACTCACGGGGCTGCGTTCACGATTTATCCACAAATTTATCGGCCGCCGTCGTCGTCGCGTCTGCTGCTGATGACTAACCGTGTTAGCCCGTATCAATACATTTCCTTTGACGAACCTATCACTTCGCCTCCGACCCAATCAGCTGTACCTCGCAAAATATCTCGCTACCACAGAACGATTTAAACCTACTTGCCTACGAGATTTTATCTAGCAGTAATGAGTTCGTGCTTTAAATTATTTGATAAAATGACGCATTTACGAGATTATAAGGACATGAAAGACGTACCCTCCCTGTTATTATATCGCCGTCACACACTTTTTACTGGGCGACAAATCCTCACAAGGTCGCCGTGATTCGGATAATTTCATTAATTACACTCTTATACGGATGAAATCATTAATTGAATTGCTAAACTGGAAAATCTAGCACAGAAATGCAAAATGACCACGAACAAACATGGAAGCGAGAGGGAGCAAGACAATTCATAAAATATAAATTCTAGTCGATGGTTATGATAAATATTGTCTATTCTCCCTCTCTCGTTTGGATTTGTTAATTCTTATTAGAATAAATTACTTTTATTATAATTATATAAATATTATTTTCATTTGCTAAAAATTAAGATTTTTGATAAGAATATATATTATAGTACCTTGTATAAATTTTTCTAGCATGTTAAATAAAACATTACTACCGTATACGTAACAGTATAGTACCGATTATATGATACTGATGAATCAATTTATTTAAGTGAATGAAGTAATTATGTGCTAATTTAAAAAAAAATAATCAATGATTTTTTTTTTTCAAAACTAAAATTTACTTAATTTCAAATGATCTTGCTTACCTTTGGTTGCTTATTGTCTTTTGTCAATATTGAATGACCTGCAAACAAACAACTGTCAAACTCTGAAAAACGTGTTGTTTTTCTATGTAACATTAAAGTCCCCAATTACTGTTATTTACTTAGAAATTTTGCTTATAAGGTAATTGTAAATATGAAAATAACGAGATATAAGAAAGTTCAAAAATATCTTAAATTTTATTACAATAATTACGGTTTCCACCAGCCGTACCAAGTCTTGATCGACGGAACCTTCTGTTTTTCAGCTTTTAAAGTGAGTTATTTTTAAAATTTCAGGTTACTTAGTTTCGATTACTGCTCAAAATATCTTATATATATAAACATAAAGAAAAAAATACAAATTTCAATAAGATGGATAGTAAATACCGCCGCAACGGTAGACTTATTGACATAGTCGATGAAGAATGGAAGGCTGAAAAACTACCTGACGAAGATATTCAAGTGCCCCTAGAAGAATTGCCAGACCCTGAAGCTGATAGTGCTGACTCCCATTTGACATTAAAGGAGCAAAGTATGAGATGGCAGGAGAATTTCCCAGAGCCAGCGAGCAGTAATCTAGACTAGGTAACTTTTTTTGCTTGTTATACATGTTAAGATATAAAGATCAATTATTAATAAATGGATATTTATATTTATTTTTTCAGGAACATATCAATGTAAGAGACCAGCTAGCCAAATATCTCAATGGCCATGTTAAGCTTTTGACAACTAGATGTATAATTATAGAAACGGAAAAAATTGCAAAAAAGACACATGGGGCACTTACAATATTAAAACAATTTGGTATTCACGAGTGTGATCACAAAGAACCCATTCCTGGGTCTCAGTGCATTAAATCCATGATTGGCAAGAAAAATGAAAAACATTATATTTTGGCAACACAAGACAGAGATTTACAGGAAAAGATGAGATTAAAAGCTGGCGTCCCACTTCTATATTTGCATAATAAGTCTCCTACTCTAGAAAAACCTTCAAAAGCCAGTTACAATAAAGCTGATTCTACATTAGAAACTAATGGATTTATGTTTATAAGTAAAACTCAAGATGAATCATTAAAGAATATGAAAAAAGCTCTTGGTGTAGAAGATAAGCTTGAAGATCCAAAACTGATGGTAAAAAAGAAAAAGCCTAAAAATCCTAATCCATTGTCATGTAAGAAGAAAAAGAGAAAGCCAGGTGTCAATAGAAACAAACAAAACAGTGTAATTGAAGGAAAGGTCAAGAAAAGAAAAAAATCTAAACCTAATTTAGTGCAGGCTTCTGTTGAGAAATAAAATATTTAATTGTCTTTTGAGTACTTTATTTATTAATTTATATTTATTTTCATTATTACAGAATAGAAGTAATAAAAAATCCTACTTAACACATAATGCCTCAAATTGCGCGAAAAGTGGGGAACGGAATGGAGGGTCTTAACACTAGGTTCCCAAGTTCCCTCTCCCTACCCTGCCATGTGCGGGATACAGTGTGAAGCTGAACTAATATATAGAATCCTAAATATAATTCACAATTACAGAAAACATCTTCAACAATTCTTTTTCTTAAAAATATAGCCAACTAAGATGCAAACTTATAAAAACATATTTACATACTTATAAAATTACAATTTAGAAGGGCTTGACCCTGAAGTCTTATTCACTGTCCACATGGTCTTTGCAAATTAATTCAATCCTTCTTATAATGTTACCAGAGCCAGTAAAACGATGGGCCCGTGGCTTTGCCCCATTTAATTATACTATTTCATTAACTAAATTGTGATTAGTGACAAGATATCAATCAACAAACTTTATTGTTATAATAACACTATCACTTTTAAGAAAATACCTATAAAAACAGGAAAGTAATTAGTTTCAAAGAAAAAAAATGGGAAATTGTTTTAATTTTTTGTTACAAAATTGCTTTAACTTTTAAACGGACGTAACTTTTTTATTTATTTAAAAAAAAAACTAACTTTTAAAGGGACGTTTGCCAATATATAATAGTGAACATTGCATTAGAACCTGGTTAGCCGTTCTTGAGATATGCGCGTAGAAACACACAAGCAAATAGACAATTTTTTTAAAAATCACTATTTTATTATATATTACAATGTAATGATTTCATTACATTAATAAACGTCCCTTATGAGATTTTTTAAAGTATATCTTCCATGTACAGACAGTGGTCAGTTACAGATTTATTATAAGTATAGATACAACCCACAACCAGTCTTATATACAATCGCTCGCTTGTACCACTGCACCACGACAGATCAAAGCAATTCTTTTTTTTTTCAAATAAAGATATACTCTTTAAGCTAAGCTTTTCCTTTGAAAGGCCATACAAATTTTAAGCGGTGAGCACCAAATGTACGAATATGTATTAACGGTAAATTGCTCATATAAATGGTGTGGAAATGAGACAATATATCATAGCATTCTTCGGGACTAAAAAGTTCTTGGCCGTCGGGGGAGTCCTAAAAATAGTAATACAATTTATTTCTTTACTTTTTTATAATTTTCATTAAAAAATCTCTTATTTAATTGTTCTTGTACGAGTATGACATCTACATTCGGGTGTGCGGCCGACCAATGTTGCTCTGGAAACGAAGCATAGCACGGCGTAGAGTTCCGCCACTCAACAAGCAATGTCTCAAAAATTCGACGGAAAATTTTGTTTTCTGCCGAATTGCTCTTAAGAGAAACAACGTTAAGTTCCTAAGTTCAACGCCGCCTTTTGAGTTTATTTAGAATATTAATGTACAAATGATGTGTCTTAAGTGGAGAAAGAATCACCGCTATCGTTAACTCTTAAGAGCTAATCACACTATTGATTCCGCCACGAAATAGATTGGTGTCATTATAATTCATAGTAACTTGATTACAGAATGTAAAATAATTCAAATGAGTTGTTTTTTATTTAATACCTCTATAGTATGCCGTATCATAACTTCTTTGAAGAATTTCCAAACAGCCACCGGTGGCAGCCAATAATAGAATTTAAAATATAAGTGTGTAGTCAAATATATAGTCAAGAAGCAGGCAAGTTTATAAGCAGAGAAATTCCTTTGCGCTGCATAATCCATACATTCTATTAACAAACCTACTAGATAGTCTCGTTCAGAAATATTGAAGTTATCTACTATTTTCGCATTAACGAGATATTTACCTAGAAATAGAAAAATTGAGTTATAATTATATTAAATTTTAAACTACCCTCGATCAAAATATTTAATATTTCGTCTTAGAAAAGTGCTCATCAGTTTTTCATAAAACCCTTAATAACCACCGCCATCATGAACCCGGTTTATCAATTCAGGAGCTACAGCACTCCTCATTTTATGTAAAAAAAAAAGTTAAAACGTTAAAAAGTACAGAAACAAGAAGAAAGAACAAAGAAGAAAAAGGTGAGATAAGTGGTTGTTGGCTGGATTCACAACTATAGTAACTTTTTTAGTACGGTATAAAACATATATAAAAACATATAAACTAATTGTATATATTACGTAAATATTTCTTTAGGCTGTCCTCAGTGACCGCAGCTGCAACCATTACGACAACTTCGTCTTCGGTCACAAGGTTGTCGAGCAACAAGCACGGTCGTCTCTCCTTCTCGGGCCTCCTGAACGGCGGGGCTTGGTTCTCTTTTAAAGAGTGAAAGTATGATGGAGCGGATGTTTGCACTTTCAATATCTCCTCCGATGATAATGTATCGATCGGTGCTGATTTTGCTTTGTCACAAATAGGATTTATATTTAAATTATCGTTTTCGTTGTCCTCGGATTCTATATCACAGACGCCAGCTTCACACATTGTGAAGTTTATTATTGAGTGACAATGGTTATTATATTTTTTGCAAATCGGTCATTGTCACTAATGTCAGTTAGGCGTTATTTTTTAAGTTTCATTTAACCAGCAGTTATATACATATATATATATATATATATATATATATATATATATATATATATATATATATATATATATATATATATATATATATATATATATATAGATATATATATATATATATATATATATATATATATATATATATATATATATATATATATATATATATATATATATATATATATATATATATATATATATATATATATATATATATATATATATATATATATATATATATATATATATATATATATATATATATATATATATATATATATATATATATATATATATATATATATATATATATATATATATATATATATATATATATATATATATATATATATATATATATATATATATATATATATATATATATATATATATATATATATATATATATATATATATATATATATATATATATATATATATATATATATATATATATATATATATATATATATATATATATATATATATATATATATATATATATATATATATATATATATATATATATATATATATATATATATATATATATATATATATATATATATATATATATATATATATATATATATATATATATATATATATATATATATATATATATATTTATATATACACCCCTCTTCATTTGGTCAATTTAAAACAGATTGCCTAATTAGCTGGTTAAATGAAACTATATATATATAGTGTAACGTATGTTGTCTTTGGTACCGTAGCCCCTGAATTAATGAACAATTTTGAGTCAAGTTTTTTCGGAAGCGTTGTTCATCGCGTTTGTTGGTTCTCTGTTCTTACGTTTATACGAAAAGTTAAAAGATACAAGCATTTTTATTAATTTTAAAGTGTTTATCTCCACTTGAGGAAGAACAAATAAAAAAGCTACTTAGCTACAAGCATTTTGCCGAGATGAGGTAACAATTTAAGAGAACTCGCGGGAGTTCTCTTAAATTTTGTTTTATACCTAATTTATACAATTTTTTTATAGCTTCACGCTGTATCCCGCACTAAGCAGGGTAGGCAGAGGGAACTCGGGAACCTAGGATAAAAACACTCCGTTCCACTTCCGTTCCCCACTTTCCGCCGAATTTGAGGCATTGCGTGTTGACTGGCGGAACTCAACGCCGCGCTTTGCCTTATTACCAGAGCGAAGAAATGAAACATTAAATAATTTAATTGAAAATATTAAATATTTCATTTACTCGACTGGGGATCGAACCCAGAACCTGCCGGTTACAGTCACACTCTTGTGCTGCTGCGCCACGACAGGCCTCAACAGGCCTCTTTTTACTAATAAAAAAATAATTATTAATATATTATTGATTTTTGGCTTTACGCTAAATGCCGTACATAACAAGGTAGAGAGAACTTAGTGTTAAGATATCCGCGTACATTACACTATTTTATTTATTACTACTCAATTTTCTAAATATTTTGTGTAAAATCGGGCCTTTCTCAACATTTCCGGTCAAGTTGAAAATATCAAAGACTGAGATATGATTATTTAATATGTTTATTGTATCCATAACACTAAAACGAATCCATATTTACAAAACATTTAATAACATATCGTGTACACATAAAAGAGACATGTTCATTTTAAACTGCAATTAGCGTTCGCGTCTCCTCTCGCGTCTCTCAGGCGTTCTGCCTTCGAACTTTTCTTTGGAGCCATTTTTGCTTTCCAAATCAAAGTTATCCCAATAACGTCCGCCCAAGTCTTTCTGTTCTTTATCCGAATGACCTGAATCGTCTTCAATGTCTTCTTCTTTCTCTTTCGATCTCTCCTTATCGCGTTTTTTGTTCTTCCCACTCTTTTTATCTCTCTTCTCATACGAACTTTCACTATCGCTACTGTCCGATGACTCTGATTCTTCTTTATTTCGTTTATCTTTATTTTTACGCTTCGATTCTTTTTGGTTTACTTTTGAATCTTTTTCTTTTTTCTTATCTTTACCGCGTCGTTTGCTTTCTGGCTCTTCCTCGGCACTGCTTTCAGATTTTCTCTCTTGGCTGCTATCTTTATCTTTACGGTGATTCCTCTCATCATTTTTGTCTTTTCTAGATTTAGACGTACGATTTTTCTCAACCTCCTCATTATTAAACTGTTGATTTCTATGTTTATTTCTATCATAATCGTTACGGCTGGTTTGTTTTAATTCATTATTTTGTTTCGAATTGACACGAGTTCTAGAATCTTCCACGTTATCATAATCGTGATTTTTATTTCTTTCATCCGATCGCCTCGACCTGGTATCTTCTCTGTCACGACCTCTACGATCATTATTTTTATCCGGCTTCCTTCTAGAATCTTCTTTATCAGGTCTATCTCGATTGTTGTGTTCACCGACTCGTTCTTTATCATTTCTCTCCTTTCTATGGAGATCATCACGTCCTCTTTCTAAATGTTCAACGTTATCACGGTTTCTTCTATTATCTTCATATCTATTATCTTGTTTTCCATCATTTTTGTCTTGTCTTCTTCTAGCATATTCATTAGCACTTTCATTTTTCTTTTCCCTAATTTCTTGTTCTCTATCATTTCGTTTATCTCTGACTTGTTGATCTCTGTCGTTACGATTACGATCATAATCTCTGTCATTATTCCTCCTTCTATCATCTTCTCGATTTCTATCATCACGTCTATCGTCATTTCTCCTTCTAGAATATTCTTCATCACGTTCTTCACGATCATCGCGCCGTCTGTTCGAATACTCCTCATCTCTACTTCTCTTGTCATTATCTAAACGTCTTCTATAGTTTTCATATTCCCCATCTCTTTGACCACCTCTCCGATCCTCTCGTGGGTTTTTATCTGAGCGTTCATTACCATTTCTTTGCTCATCATTATATCTACGCTTGTCATTATTTTTAAAGTCTTGTCTGGGTTTTCTAAAATGATCATTATCGTTAGACCTGGCATTGGGTCTGTCCGTTTGTGATTCGATCCCGCTGTCCTTACCGTATGTGTCATAGAAACCATCGTGACCCCACCGTTCATTAATTTGAGACGCTTTATTCTCTTCTGGAGGTTGCGGAGTTTTCTGTTTTGAATCTTTCTTCTTCTTCTTTTTCTTCTCTTTTTTCTTCTTTTCTTGCTCTGAATCTGAAATAAAACGAAATTATTCAAATTTATACAAATTTCCTTTTTGTAAGACAGTTTTTGGGGCCTGTCGTGGCGCAGTGGCACAAGCGTGTGACTGTAACTGACAAGTTGTGGGTTCGGTCCTCACTCGAGGAAATAAAATATTTAATATTTTCAATTTAAATATTTAATGTTTTCATTTCTTCGCTCTAGTACAAGGCAAAACGCGGCGTTGAGTTCTACCAATCAACACGCAATGCTTGAAATTCGGCGGAAAGTTGGGAACGGAAGTGGAACGGAGTGTCTTAACACTAGGTTCCCAAGTTGCCTCTGCCTATCCTGCCTTGTGCGGGATATAGCGTGAAGCTTAGAGAGAGTAAGATAGTGAGATAAAAAAGAGTTTATTCTCTATTCTCTGCTCAATTTTATAAACGTAAGTTATGCGACTGCACTGATAGGCATTTAAAATACTAGTTACTTACTAGTAATACTTTAACTTTACTTTTTAACATAATTTTTTTTTAGCTTCACGCTGAATCCCGCACGAGGCAGGGTAGGCAAAGAGAACCCGGAAACCTAGTGTTAAGACACTCCGTTCCCCACTTTCCGCCGAATTTGAGGCACTGCGCGTTGAGTGGCGGAACTCAACGCCGCGCTTTGCCTTATTACCAGAGCGAAGAAATGAAACATTAAATATTTAAACTAAAAATATTAAATATTTCATTTCCTCGACTGGGGATCGAACCCAGAACCTGTCGGTTACAGTCACACTCTCGTGCCGTTGCGCCACGACAGGCCTCATATAATTTACTCATTGCTTATAGAAAAATAAATATGAAATGTAGAAGGATGTGAATTTTAGTTACAAAAAGTTGATAACTAAAAATATTTTTATTTAAATGATTCCCCCTGCCTACCCTACCTCGTGCGGGATACAGCGTGAAGCTTAAAAAAAAAAAAAATGACTTCAGCAACATGGCCGGTAGTTGCAATTGATATTTATTTAAAATGAATAAAGCTTTACTTATAATAATAGTATTGTTTCAAATTTACTTAGACCTTTTGCATTTTTATAATCTATATTGCTTATTCAAATGTGTTCACAAAATATTGATAGTAAATTGAATATGTGGAAATATTGCTTTGCTGTACTAAAATTGGTAAAAATCAACAAAATAAGAACACATAATTTATCTGTGGTAATTGATATAAATAACAATAAAACACTTACCACTCGAGCTTGAATCGCTGGAGTCACTGGACGAGGAGGACGAGCTGTCTGAAGTGGAACTGGACTCCGAGTCACTGTCAAGCTTTATCTCTGTTATTTGCGGTGGAACATTCTGGAATATATATTAATGAATATAAGAAATAAAACAAAAATGAAACAAGCATAAATGATAAGACCTAAGAAGAGTAACTTACAAGGTTTTGTGGTTAACCTTCTAGTAGTATTGACTATAATGGAACATCGTCAAGTACAAAAGATGAAGACAACCTATTATGTAAGCCCAAAACGTTGTGGGTTCGATCTTCACATGAGGAAATGACATATTTAACACATTTTACTAGGTAAAACGCGGCGTTAAGTACCGCCAGTCAACATGCAATACCAAAGTTTAGTTAATGGAAATTGAGTGCCTTAACTCTAGGTTTATAACCATAGTGATTTAATATACTATGTTTATAAATTCAATATAAATAATCCAATTTTCCAGTCTAAAATTTGTTATAGGCGAAAATATGTAAATTTGTACCTTAGGCATCTGTTTCAAATGTTCTCGCAGTTCATCAGTGAGGCCTCCAAGACCAATGGAGGTGAAGAAATTGATAGAGAACCTTGTATTTTTGGGATTGTCTCTGGGAAAGATTCCAGAAAAGGCCTCCTGTAATGTACTGGAAAAAAGATAAGTATTATTATTAAAAAGATACACATATTAATGAGCACATAATGAGTAATGGATATTTAGTATATGTCTGTTGTTATATACATATACAACTTAATTTTTGGTAATAAGGCAAAAGCGCGGCGTTGAGCTCCGCCACTCAACACGCAATGCCTTAAATTCGGGGAACGGAAGTGTCTTAACACTAGGTTCACGGGTTCTCCCTGTCTCGTGCAGAATACAGCATGAAACTAAAAAAAAGCTTTTTTTTTAAGATTACACTATATCTAGTAAGTAAGGAAAAGGAATTGAGGCATGACAGCCTACAAAAACGTAATAATAATATATTCTCTTAAAAAGTATATTAAAAATTAATCAAATGAAATTATTTAGAAACATAATAATGTATACAATAACTAAAAGCAATGCCTCTTGGAAACTCTAACCAAAAAGTTGTAACAGGAGTATAAGAACACACATATAGCACATATAGCATGATAAGAATGTATGACCTAAGGTCTTTTACTGAAAACATTTTAGAAAATGTTAAAATTTTGTAACATCGTCTTAGTAGGAAGTGTGCAATTGTAAATAAAACTCGTTATGGATTCAATGTCTACCCTACTTGAGGCAAAGCATGGAATAAAGTTCCACAACTCAACACAGAAAGCCTTGGAATGAATGTTAACAAAGTTTCTTAACACTATTTTCCCCCCGAGTCCCCCTACCATTGAGCGCTAAAGAAAATATATGTATTATTAAAACTTACGGGCTGCGGCCTGTCGTGGCGCAGTGGCCAATCGAGATAATGAAATAATTAAAAATTTCAAATTAAATATTCATTTTTTTCGCTCTGGTAACAAATCACAAACACAGTCTAGACCTCTATTCCGGCTGAACATAGAAAACAGAGTGTCTTAACACTAAGTTTCCAAGTTCCCTCTGCCTACCCTGCCATGTGTGGGATACAGAGTGAAAGAGAGAGAGAGAGAGAGAGAGAAAACTTACGGGTCCTTCAACCGATCATTCAGTTTCTTCAAGCCCATATATTCTGCAAGCTCTTGGAACAGAATCTTAATATAAATCCTACTTGAACTAGTAGTATCCTCTTCATTCAGCTTGACACATTCCAGAGCTTCCCAACTTATAGAATCAGTAAACAACAGATGTGCAAAGAACTTGCTCACATTCCTGAGACGATTTGTGTCCAATCTATGAGCAGTGGAGTATGAATCCTTGAATATTTCTTCAAATGGCCCTATATATATTCGATTTATATTACAAAATCGCTGTGCTAATAAACCATAAAATTTTTCATAAGTTCTTTGTTCCGCGCAACAGTCTAAAAACATATGGCACAGCTCAATCTCTTGACCAGGTTTCAGTTGCATTTTCATCAATTTATGGGCACATTCTTCAAAGTCTAAACTTGAATTAATAGTAAGGTAGATGGTCCGTCTCAATGCAACAAGATTAGTTTCTGTGTTATCAATAATAGTGACTGCTTTTTCTTTCTCCTCTTCTTCGTCTTCATCAGACTCTTCACTCCCAGATTCTCCAGAACCATCTTCTTCTCCCGACTCAGCATCAGATCCAAGAATTTCTTTGCTCAATCCTTTGTATTTTTGTTCATTTTCCTCAAATTTCTCATCAAATTTGAATACATCTGAAATGATTTAAAATATTTGGTGTTAGTGTGGTTCTTAGTCTTATATTTTGCAGTACAAATCAATATTTTTTTCTTATAATATTCATTAAAAGAAAACAATGCTGCTTTAAGCTATAATCCATATATACTATTAAACTTGGGAAATGCATATTTAGTGACTAAATTCAACACCACAATTTGTCTTGTAATTAATTCATTCTCCTTAGTATAGTAGGATTACACTATCTCATAGTCTACTCACCAACATACTGCTATGGCCCAAAATTATAAAATAAATGTATTAAAAAGGTACTTACTCAGGATATCTTGTGCATCAGTGGCGTCATCCAACATTAAAAGGTGAGTGAACTGCTCCTCTTCAGGCACCAGCTCCAATTCTTCAATCACAGCTGGATGGTCTTTAAAACCATCTTTCCAAATTTGGAACATGACTTCAATCATATACTGCACTCTTTTATCTAACTGTCCTTCATGCAAAATGTTTCTTAACATCTCAAATATTGCGTTTACCCCTTTAGATGAAACTTCTGTTAATTTCTGACCACATTCCTTTAAAAATGCAATGGCTACTTCTACAGAATCATCTGTAGGAGTCTCTACCAGTAATGTTAGTAGCTCCAAGGCAAGAATTTCATGAGCTACCTTTTGATTAACAAGATGGGCTATGAAAGATGCAGATGAAATACAAATGGGCTTGTCATTCCTTTTGAAACCTCTTTTAAATTGAATTACTAATCTTTTTAGTAGTAATTCACCTATGTTGGGAAATCGTGAATTTACTGCGGAGACAAGAGCTGCATACACATTAGTGAATGTAGGTGAGGCAGCTTGCGCTTGAATTACAGATCGACACAGTAAACCTCGACCTCGAACAATATTCTCTTTTAGAAGCTCTTTTATAATAATACCGATGTTACCAACGTTAATTTTATTGATGTGTCCATGTATAGATTTTTTTAACGCTTCCCAAGCGAGTCTTTGGTAAGCTACAGAAGCTTTGTCTGTTATTTGAGCCTGCATCAATCGCAGCCTCGCCGGTGGAATATATGCACCACCAGTTCTAGTATTTAACATATCAGTTTCCTTTGCTTTTCGCGGTGGTGGCTGTGGTTTACTTTCAACACTTTTTGGCGCGTCATCACGACGTTTATCTTGTTTTGCTGGGACATTTGGTGATTTTGACCTAGAATGTCTCCTTTTTCGTCTAGATCCCCTATCATCTCTTTTATTAGGTGATTTAGATCTTGAACGACGCTTTTTGTGATTTCTTTCTTTTCTGTAATCATCATTATCATCGTGTCTTTCTTTTTTACGTTTGCTATCACTATCCTTATCCATATTTCTACACAATACAAAAGTCTAAAAACAACAATGCTATCGTTTAATAATTACAAAGGATATTATTCTTAAATAATTCAAATATAACAAATGTAAGTGATTTTAGAAAGTGAGAAAAACACAACAACGTGCAGCCATTTTGGCTTTGACAAATGACATCTATATGACTGAAAGTTGCGTTAACGTAGAGTTTCATAGACAAAAATGTTAAAGACGCGTTCAGATTTTTTAAATTTATGTATTCCTCGTTACAAAAGTCCACAAGTATCGTACAGCAAATAGCTTAATATATTTACCATAATATTTTTAGATTTCTATGACGTCTCTTGTTCGTAAAATAGATTTTTTTTATGGATAAGACTAGGCAAACGAGCGTACGGGTCACCTGAAGGTAAGTGATCACCGTCGCCCACGGCCCCATGTTGCTACAGGAGCGTTGCCCGTCTTTAAGGTGGATGGGCACCGGGGCCCGGCACTACCCAATGCGAAATACAGTGGCCGAAGCCACTACTTAACGCCGGTTTTAAATGCCAGGGGTGGTAATGGTCCGGTCCAGTCTGCCCATACGTGTTGCCATTTCTGACAACGTGACTCTCCCACACGTACTTCAGTCGCCTCTTACGATACCATCAGTACCAGGGTGATCCTATTCTAAACCGGAATCACACGGCAAAAATATAATAGATATGTAATAACTTCCAATATTGTCATAAAAAAATGTCATTTGCGTATTTGCATTTAGAGACAAATACCTACAAAACTTAGTGTATGTTCGAAGTTACATATGGACATCTGTGCAAAAATATATTTATCGGACTTAACATTTAATTTAAAAACCTATTAAAACTATTTAATAGTTTCCGTATAACGAACCTATCCCATATTCAAATTAAAAATCTCTTTTTTTTTCATACAAAGCTAATCTCTCTATGACACCACTACAGTGTGTGTTATTTTCTAAAATATGAAAATATTTTTACTTTATTTATTTACTGGCAAAGAGTAAAGTAATTATACTAAGATGTTTACTGATCACTCACGGTTACTGGTTATTTAAGTGTATTTAGGAAAAATTTATATTTTTGTATACCATGTAGTATCCTAAATAAAATCTTTAATATTATGCTATTTTTTTAAAATTGTAATTTAGGTCTCTTTTTTTTAGTCTAGTCCAAAAAATCAATTCAGCTGTTTCAAATATTAGCCCAGCCAAAAAGAAAAAAAGACCAATTGTCTTTTTCTTAAAATTGTTTGTGCTTTAGTATCGTGTAAAAAACGACTGTCTTAAGTAAATTTTCTTTATTAATATAAATTAAAAAAAAAATTAAACTATGTATAGTTTATTTTTTTTTTTAAGTTTGTATTAAAATTATATATATTTTTAAATTAGCAAAAAAATAAAAAAAAAAAAAAAAAAAAAAGAACTTGTGTTTGATTAATGTTTTCAATAGGCAAAATGTTATATATGTACATATATGTACATTTATATAATACCTTCATTCATTCAAAATTATTTTTTTTTTAATTATAACATGGTGCGTAAAATTTTAAATAACTAAACTGCACTGCCATCGTAGTGCCCGTCACTGCAATATAGCAACCGGGAGCCTTGGCTTAAGTGTCCGGGCTAAGAGGAAGAAAACCTCAATAAACAATCACCCCAATTCCACGGTGGGAAACGTGCCAATGGAATGCATGACTGATGGGTAGATCAGTACCAAGCGCCAACCTCGGCGGACCTGGCAAACGTCGTTGTAGTACGCCTTCTTGGGGGAATAGGCGTCACCCTTCAAGCGACTTTTTATATCGACCTTACTCGTGGGAACAAGATGAATTATATAAATGATGAAAAACAAATTAAAAATGATAAAAACCCTAAAATGACCCAACAAATATTCCATAAAGGCATGTTTGTTCAGAGTAGAAGTTCCTCACATGGAACTATACCGTCAGAGACAACAATAGAAACAAAACAAAAGACAAGACAAGTGATAAATCAGATGCAGAAAACAATGTATCATCAGAGGAGGACAAAACTTTAAATACACGAACCTGGCAAAACGACCAGGTAACAGCAAAAAGAAAAGCTGAATCAAGCCCTGAAATGGCTAACAAAAACAGTAAACTGACAAAGACAGTATACACAGTGACAGCACAAAACCGGTATCAAATAATAGATTCAGGAAATAAAGAGATATCAACGGTAAAACAAAAGGAACCTAAACCACCGAAACCTGAACCCATATTTGTCACAGGAGTTTTTGACATAAAAAAACTAAAAGAACTCCTCTGCACTATAGTAAGAACTGATAATTATACAATGACAACATTAAGGTCAGGTCATATAGTAAAAATAATGCCAGTAGATGTAGATACATACAAAGCAATTAGAGCTAACTTCATGGAGAATGATGTCAGCCACTATACCTACAAACTCAAAAGCGAAAGAGCCTATAGGGTAGTGTTGCGTGGACTGCACTCATCTGAAGACACCAAACTCATAAAACAAGAACTCTTTGAACTGGGACACGAAGTCAGGCAAATAACAAATGTTAGACACAAAACTACTAAAGACCCACTACCATTATTCTATTTGGACTTGGAGCCTAAGCACAATAACAAAGAAATCTTTAAGATCAACCAACTCAACTATTCAAAAATATCGTTTGAAGCACCATACAAAAAACACGATATATTGCAATGCAAAAGATGCCAAAGGTTCGGACATTCTAAAAACCAATGTAATCGACCATATAGGTGTGTGAAATGTGGAGAAGAACACCCCTCAGCAAGTTGTTTGAAAACACCGGATACAGAAGCTAGCTGTGCCAACTGTCAAGAAAAACACCCAGCAAGTTACAAAGGCTGCTCAAAGTACAAACTGTACAAAGACCTACTAATGAAAAGTACAATAGGACCAAGGACCAAGGATGTAAATGATAACGCACAACGCAACAACTTGAAGCAAAATTTCCACTTCAATAACCCAAATGCACCCATTCAAAATGGCAATCAATACAATTATAAGAAACCAAATGTAACATATGCACAAGCAACAAAACAAAAACACACACAAGACATAAAAACAGACACCATGAACCCAAATAACAACTTTGCCGAGGTACTGGATGTCATGTTTGATAAATTCCAAAACATAATGAACATTATGTTAGACAACATGATGGATCGAATGATTCAGTTAGTCACAAGCCTTATTAAGCACCCCTAAATCTTAGGATAACTACGTGGAACGCCAATGGGTTGACTGAACGTCGACAGGAACTTGAATTCTTTCTCAGAACAGAGAGAATTGATGTGGCATTGATCTCAGAAACAAGGTTTACTCCGAAATCGAATTTTACCCTAAAAAACTATGTGGTATACAGCACAAACCACCCTTCTGGCAATTCACATGGAGGAACTGCAGTCATAATAAAAGAGAACATTAAACACTATCTTCTTGAAACATACGAAACTGAAAAGATTCAAGCAACTTCAGTTAGAATCCAAGACAACAAAACAGAAACAAGTGTGTCAGCAATCTACTGTCCACCTAAGCACACCATCGTAAGTGATGACTTTAAAGAATACTTTAATACACTCGGGCAAAGATTTATCTGTGGTGGTGACTTTAACGCCAAGCATGTCACATGGGGCTCTAGACTCACTTTGCCTCGCGGTCGCCAACTCCTCGTAGCCGTAAATGATTTAAATCTTCAATGTGTATCACATGGCTTTCCCACATACTGGCCTTCTGACCCAAAAAAGATTCCAGACCTGTTAGATTTCTTTATCACCAAAAATATAGCATCCAGCCAGATCAGCATAGAGGAATGCACTGATTTGTCGTCTGACCATACACCAGTGATTGTTAATTTCTGTTATAAGGCAATCCTAACAGAGTATGAGCCAAGACTGTATAATCACAAAACTGACTGGAACAGTTACAGAACCAAACTAACAGACTCAATAAATCTGTCCTTGCCACTACATAGTGTTGAAAGCGTCGAAAGAACCATTGAATACTTTAATAAACGCATCCACCAAGCAGTTAAAGAAGCTACACCTTATATCAGGCAGACTATATATAACTCTAATTACTCCAAAATAATAAAAGATAAAGTCAATGAGAGAAGAAAGCTACGAAAAAAATGGCATGTTACAAGATATCCTTGCGATAAAAAAGCATTTAATAAGTCCTCTGAAGAACTAAAACATATCATCTACCAAGCAGATAATGAGCGTCTTCAAAACCAGCTGGTCAACATCTCTCCCAATAAAGACACTAACTATTCATTGTGGAAAATAACGAAGAGGTTAAAAAGACCAAAGGTACACATACCACCCATCAAAGCTGCAGATGGTAAATGGGCAAGAACTGAAAGGGAAAAAGCTCAAGTATACTCAGATTACCTAAATACTGTCTTTCAGCCATTGCCTAGCAAACAGCCTGAGCATGATAAAAATGTCCAGAAATATCTTGACTCTCCATTGCAAATGTGTCCACCACTAAGCAGTATTAGCCCTAAAGAAGTATGGAGAGAAATCTTAAAACTACCAGACAACAAAACACCTGGATATGATTTAATTGACGCGCAACTGCTCAAGCAGCTACCAAAAAAAGGAGTAACTCACATTACTGCAATCTTCAATGCCTGTCTAAGGCTTGCTCACTTTCCTGCTCAATGGAAAATTGCACAGGTGATAATGATACCCAAACCAGGTAAGCCTCTCAATGAAGCTATGTCGTACCGACCAATAAGCCTGCTCCCTGTCCTGGGAAAACTCTTGGAAAAAAGTTTGCTGAACAGAATGCGCACTCATTTACCAGAGGTTATTCCGGCTCACCAGTTCGGCTTCCGAGAACAACACGGTACAATCGAACAAATTCATCGTATTACGGACACCATAAGTCGAACTTTGGAATGCAAACAGTTTTGCTCTGCCATTTTCCTAGATATTAGCCAAGCATTCGACAGAGTCTGGCATGAGGGACTTCTCTTTAAGATAAAAAAGTTTCTACCACACTCCTTCTTTCCCATACTGAAATCATACCTCAGTAAGAGGTGTTTTGAGGTAAAATTTAATAATGAAACCTCGCACTTAAACGAAATTCTCTCAGGAGTACCGCAAGGTAGTATTCTAGGCCCAGTACTGTACTTGCTCTTTACTGCCGATCTCCCAACGCATGATGCTATACTGACTGCGACCTATGCAGATGACACAGCCCTGCTTTCAGTCCACGAGGATCCAGCTGTAGCATCGGCTAAACTACAAGACCACGTACATAAAGTAGAAGACTGGCTAGACCAATGGCGCATTAAAGCTAATCAGAGTAAATCTGTCCACGTTACATTCACCCTCAGAAGACAGACTTGCCCTCCAATAAAGCTACATAATGAGGAAATACCTCAAGCTGAAGACGCCAAATATCTAGGGTTGTACCTGGACAGAAGATTGATATGGAGAAAACACATCTGGACCAAACGAAAACAGCTAGATACGAAGCTCAGGGCAATGTACTGGTTAACTGGACGTAAATCAAGACTGTCACATGAAAGCAAGCTAGCAATTTACAAAACAATCCTCAATCCTATCTGGACTTACGGAATCCAACTATGGGGTACAGCCAGCAATAGCAATATTGAGATTCTTGAAAGATTCCAGAGTAAAACATTGAGAGCAATGCTAGACATACCATACTATGTAAGCAACAAATATATCCACAGGGACTTGAAAATTAATACAGTGAAACAAGAAATTGCCAGATACAGCAAAAAATACCAGAAAAGAATGTCATCACATGCCAATGAACTAATATTAAAGCTTGAGGGCACAGGAAGCGTCACACATTCACGGTTGAAACGACACAGTGTACCCACACTGGACGTGAGATTCAACAACAAATGAAGGGAATCAGCACCAGAAAAAGCTAATTCCATTTCCTCCAAACCAAGGCAAACCTCATCGGAATGGCTTATTGTGTGGAAAACACAGATCGCCAAGTGACGGAAAAAAAGAAAAAAAAAAAAAAAAAAAAAAAGTATCGTGTAAATAACAAAATGTACTGAAAAATATAATTATTTTAAAAGTTGTCTATCTTCAATTTCGTCATGTCAATCGAATATGAACTAGTCTGCACTATTGATTTTAAAAATGTTATTCATGACTTTGCTGGTCAAAAGGTGCGTAATGTTCGTTTTTAAATTTTTGAAATAAATTTTACCAAAATCTAATGTTATTCCTTATATATAGTCATTTTAATTTTGAAGCAATAAAAAATTATATGTCTACTCTACTGTGGTCTGAAATTATTTGGACTATGAGGTTTTTTCCATAAAAAAAAACTGTTTTAAAAGACATCAAGTCCTAAGCCGCACCAGGCAACAAATACCTTAGCTACGCCACTGTCTGTGACAGACTATTTAATTTTAAGTAACTATACCAGAGCGAAGAAATGAAAAGGTTCAATATTATTAGACTTTTAAAGTGTTAGATCGCAGTTAGGAAAGAAAAATACTTATAAACATATATATTATAAACATAAAAAATTGTACGTAACGAAATTTGAACTCGCTGCACCTAAAATCATCCAAGCGCTCTGACCGCTAAGGCCATCCGTTCTCTTCAAGCTAAATTAAAATTCTTAAACGCTTATTACAACTATATAGGCATCTCTATAAAAACGCTTCACGCTGTCTCCCGCACGAGGCAGGGTAGGCAGAGGGAACCCGGAAACCTAGTGTTAAGACACTCCGTTCCACTTTCGTTTCCCACTTTCCGCCGAATTTGAGGCATTGTGTGTTGAGTGGCGGAGCTCAACGCCGCGCTTTACCTTATTACCAGAGCGAAGAAATGAAACATTAAATATTTAACTTGAAAATATTAAATATTTCATTTCCTAGAAAATACTTATTTAGGTAACATTGATCGTAGCGGGATTTGAACCCGTCGCTTTAGTGCCCTTTGTTAAGACCTATCATGGCGCAGTGGCACAAGCGTGTGACTGTAACCGACAGGTTATGGGCTCGATCCTCACTCGAGGAAATGAAATACTTCACATTTTCAATTGAAATATTAAATATTTTTATTTCTTCGCTCACACACTGCACTCGTCACGCAATGTCTCAAATTCAGCGGAAAGCGGGGAACGGAAGGTCTTAACACTAAGTTCCCAAATTCCCTCTGCATACCCTGCCATGTACGGGGTACAGCGTGAAGCTGAGTGAATGACTGAGCTTTAGGTAGTAGTGCAAACGCTCTGCGCCATACGCACATACGCATTCTTATCACGCTGCGTCAAAATTGTGATATGCATATTAGAACCAGGCCCGCCGCAAGCGGGCGTGCAAGGCGTGCACTGCACACGGGCGGCACGTCCATGGGGGCGGCAAACCCGTCACGTAATATTCAAAGTTTTTTTCATAATAAAGAGTTATCCCTCTTATAGTATAAGAAATGTCATGGCATGGAAAAAAAGTGAACCGTCAGCGTACGGCTCTAAAGTTTCAAGATAAATCAAGAAGTGAATCAGGCATTGACGGAATTCATTTGTTTAATATAATCGTTGCATTAAAATTGCATTTTACAGAAAATCTGAATAATGATCCAAAAAAAGGTTAACAGCTTGTTAACCTTTTTATTTTTAAAGAGGAGTGTTAACCCAGCAAGCTTTTTGTATGAGATTAGTAATATATTAGATCGCATCATCTATCTCGCCAGGTGTTTTAAGGAGGTCGTTATATCAATGCTTTCGTCAATGAATTCTCAGACCCCTTCCCAATCCTTGAGTTTATTGAACAAGATATGAGGCTTTTCGTAGCAAATAATGGACGTCGTAATAGTAATGACACGCGTGTGGTCTGTGCTACTGTCCAGATTTTCAACAAATTACATGAAAGTTCATCCTTTATATAATTTCTCGAATGTCCCATTATTATGAAGAAATACAGCATTTTTGGTGTTTTATTTGGATCTGTTATCCAGTAGGTTGGTTCTCCCGGTGATATACACTTGGGATTATTTCCGTCAAGGCGTAACTTTAATTGTCTGCCTTTAGTAGTTGTAAGCCTTGAGCCTCCAGTATGTGTTTTGCGTCCCACCACCAGCTACAAATCTTCCTCCCAGTGATGTAAAATTCTTCGTCAATTGGTGAAACTAAATTCATTAAATTTAGTTTTAAATATTGGCGAATAGTAGATTGCCGAAACGTTCAGTTGGCCACGGTTACCTTCCACTGCAACAGTGGTAACGTGGATGTGGCCTATACTCCGGGAACACTTGATGTTCCATAGAATTTCTTATTACAATGGTAATATATCCTGTATGACCCGTTCCATCTGTATGATAAGTCACGTTGGTTTAAGTTTATAAAATTTTCTAAGCTATTCTTGTTCGAAGCAAAACCATTGATGTTCCAGGTCGCCACTCTTAGGTCATTTTGATATTTTATCAACAATAGTGACTATGAGGCTCATAAAAGTGCCCCTTGGTTATAAAGACCATGTCGAATTCTTCCGGCTGTTTGATTAGCAGTTCTTCTTTTTTAATGTTTATACCAGTTGTAGTTGTTGAGTTATTTTTTATATTTCAATAAATCATAGTATAGTTGTACTTCCTGCAATTCTTTAAGATGTGGTTGTGTAACTAAGGGGATAGTTTTAGTTAGCACTTCACGTATTTTGCCGCTGAGTATTGGGATTCTTGCTATGTGACTTTTTAAGACCTCCTTGTAGACTTCACAGCCTTTATTGTTGACCGAATGTGCTCCTTGGCAGAGAACACATTATGCTGGTGTGTTACTTTCTTTCTTTGGGTAGTCTGTTGTTTTGTATCCCTGGCCCCATTTTACTACTACGTTATAGGGTCTCATGCAGTAATTCTTGGAGTGGCCGTATTGTTGGCATCTTTGAAATTGCAGTAATGTTTTTCTTTTTGTTTGGATCTTCATTTAACAGGCAGCATTTGGTGGTAGATATATTTAATATCTTTCATTTTTGTATTATTAGCTCTGGTTTCGATATTAACAAAAGAAGTTGAGATACTACTGGTTCCAATTGTGAGTTCATAATTTTACCAAAGTCTTTGTTTCCAGTCTTTTCGATTGCTTCAACGGTTGCACTATGTGGAGTTGTATAGTGTAGATTTTTTTAACGATCCTCTAGCAGCAGGATCTTTTAAGTTAACAAAGTGTCTTTTAAGTACTTTATTTCGAACTAGTGTTATGACGTTTTTGTATAACGCTGTGTCCAAGTTATTCTTAATTGGTTTCTGTTGTGCATTATGTGTGGGTGGTCTGTAATAATTCTATACGCTTAATAATATCTTCAATGCCGTGTAATATAATGGGTTGTAGCTTACTAGGCCGTTTTTCTCTTGGCTTTTCCTCAGCATCTTTGGGATCAAGGGGCAACACGCTAAATCTAATACTTGTGATTTTTATGGGGAAGGCGTGTTTCTCTCTCTTAGTCTGTCAGTCTGATTGTTGGGACTTCGGGAGGTTTATTCTGCAACATTGTATTTATTGTCGGTAAATGAGGTAGGTTCCCCAGCGACGAGCTTCTCGTTCTTGTAAACCGGTTAAAGTGGAATACCAGTTGAACAAATCGTTTTGCAGTAGCAGCAGTAGCAGAAGTCTGGTTACTCACTTCTGCAGTCTTCAGTAACAACCACGATGCCCGGATGCCTCATGGCGCCGGGGGTTGTCCGAATCACATGAGAATCCATTTTTCTTATTATCCATAATTTTATATGAAAGATGGGAGGATAGCAGCAAATGTTTCCTGAACACCTGCCATCGGTATTTTTTAGTAAATTTGGTCATTTATAGTGTCCTATGACCAGTTTGATGGGTCACTTAACCGCTGCCCGCCGGCTGCCAAAATGACAATACCAAATTTGTTGATGATAATAATATGGTTTTACATTTGAGTAAAAAAAAATATTTTTCAATCAAAATAAATGTTTTATATTTAGTTAAATGTTTTTTTCTCAGCATATAGTTATGTAGTTACGGGGCGGCACAATCGGTATTGCACGCGGGCGCTCTAACACCTAGCAGCGGCCCTGATGGTAAATTGTTTATATTCATAGCAGCGTTCAAATTATTATACATTTCTGATATATATGTATATATATATATATATATATATATATATATATATATATATATATATATATATATATATATATATATATATATATATATATATATATATATATATATATATATATATATATATATATATATATATATATACATATATATATTGCTTCACGCTATATTCCTCACGAGGCCGGGTACACAGTCACACGCTTGTGCCGCTGCGCCACGACTGGCCTCAAATTCTTAATAAGTACTGTTACATATTTCATTTCTTGGAGTGGTGATCGAAACTCAAAACCTGTTTTGTTTACAGTTTAGTTAGAAAAATCCTAATTTTAGTATTTTCAGATTCAGAGTCAGAAATTAACAGAAGTGGGAACGGAACGGAGTGTCTTAACACTAGGTTCCCAAGTTCCCTCTGTCTACACTGCCATGTGCATGAAGGAGATGATGCAGCGTGAAGTTGAAAAAAAAATGATTTAGTTGTAGGTATACGATTATCGCACTTTTTCTGCGTAAGAATTTCATAATAAATAATATGTTATCGCTCCACAACATCTACTAATTGGCAGTGTTATTTTTATAAAAAACCAGATCAGCTTTTCTGGTCTGGACATTAGCCCGAACAAGTAAAGACAGACAGACACAAATTTTAATTATGAATTAAATTTAATTATTAATATTAATTGTTCGGGATCATGTAAATAACAATATTGTAGTAGATACATATATGGATGGATGTACCTACTGGAGAAAACAAAACTAAAAACACTTGATAGGGTGTTAATATTAAGATTCTCAGCTTCACGCTGTATCCCGCACACGACCCTGCCGTGGGAGCAGAGGGAACTTAGGAACCTAGTGTTAAGACACTCCGTTCCGTTCCCCATCTTTCGCCAAACTTACGGCATTCCATGTTGAGCGGCAGAACTCAACGCCGCGGTTTGCCTTCAACGTCACCAGAGCGACAAAAATTAAAAATAATAATTTGAAAATATTATATTTTGAATGGGGATCGAACCCACAATCTGTCGTTTACAGTCACACCCCTGAGCCCCTGCGGCATGGACAGGCCTCAAATTATAGTTAGATATTTCTAAGTTTTTTAAATTATGAAATACCTAAGTAATAATATCATTTTCCACCAAGAAAGAAAGGAACAGGCTTCAATAAAACAATACAAATTTATTAGTATTTATGACTTTATTCAATACGACAATGAAACTACAAAAAGTTGCCTGCACTTCAAACAGCAATTTCTTATACCTCACAAACTGAAGCACATATTCATTATAATTATAATAATATATAAAATATAATTAAAAAAAAATAGAATTAAACATAAACACAGTAGAACACTATAAATGAACACAAACAGAACATATAAATATCAGAAAGCTTTACTGGCGTCGCTATACATGATTCGTTTCGATCGAGTCTAAAGGCTACACAATACCCAAGGCAAATTGGTCAGAAGTTTTCACGTCTTCACCGAAAGAAGCTCACTTACACCTAATTCTTACTCGTAGCTAACATAGAGTGAAGCAGCAAGCTCGCCCGCCGCCAAGCAGATACATATATACAGACGGACCGACCGACGGCCGACCATTGGAAAACATATATATATACGTACATATCAAAATTTTATATCTCCATCACTCGTCACCCCTATTCCCGATCGGTCCCGCACCCGTCCACGAATCGGCAAAGCCGATTTTGTTAAAGATCATAGATAAAATCGATAACCGGGCGCCGACTCGATTAACCCTATATTGTATCGATATAATTTGTGCCTAACCGATTAATCGATATCACTAGAGCGAAACATCACAGAAGCAGTTTGTGTCGCCGCTCGACGCCGAGGGCCGGCGCCTCATCCTTTAAAAAAATATAAAACGTCTCCGCTCGAGGCACTTCCTAAAGATAACTATTGGTTTTATTGTGCTCCTTTTGGGATCATAAGAATCTGTGTACTTAAATTTATACGTGGACTAGATCAGATTTTAGGTATTTAGTGTTAAACCACTGGAAGCGTCTATACCGCCATATTGTTTATCGGATTTGAACGTGTTTGTAACGCAGTATTAGACAGATCCAGTGTTTTAATCATTTAAATCCGGGCAAAGCATCCACCGACCCTAACCACCCACAAACCCGCGACGACGAACCTCAGCTGAATACATACATATAAAAATTATTTTAATATACGATATTATAACCGACAGTCTATAGCGTGATCATGATATACTATGAGAGAACTTAAATTTAGATTACATTCCCTAAAATACTGTTGCGTTATGTTAGACATTAAAAATAATGATATTAGTCTAAAAACTAATGGGAAAACCCCTCCATACATCCCGCCGTAGAAAAATACATTTCCGAGGTTCCCGAGATGGTGTCGGGGAACCAGAGTCGAACCCACACACCTAGCTTTTGGTAATTCGAAGTTGAGATCGTTCTAGTGATATTGTCACAGGAAATTCGAATCACAAAAAGCCGGTTTTCTCAAATTTCATATTCCATATTCCATCTAATAGGCCATGATACGTGACGCGATATTGCCATATGTGAAAATAATGTTAAAATTAATTACTTAATTTCAATATATCTAAGCATAAGGGAGATTTGTTTTAAATATCTAAAGCGTAACTGAGCGTTACCTTTTACTTTTTTTTTTATTAATTTTATTTTTACGTGTTGTAACACTGAGCGTCTCCGCGCTGTACTTAACTTTGGAGCAGCCGAACTCTATAATTCGCATAATATTATTAAGAAACGCGGCAAAAATACGATAATAATAAAAAGATCTTGCTCGTATGAAACTAATACCGACCGTCTGTGCTCGGAACTAGGCAACCATCTAACTTACTGAGGAGCTAAGAAAATGGTGGAAATAACACAGTGTTAACTCTCCAGTGGCGGATTAACCAATTAATATTATAAACGACAGGGCATGAGGGTAGTGAATAATTAAAATTACATTTCACATTGTTAAGATGCCTTAATCATTACGTTTTCCTATTTAAAAAAAATGTAACAATAGCGAGATACACATAAATCGATTCCTACTTAATATCGATTAATAATCCTGAAAATGTTAAACCAAAACAAAACTACCCCTTAAATCGATCAAACAGAACACTAACCGAAAAAAAAAACAAAACTTCTCCTTAAACACAACACCATCAATTACAACAAAATAAAAAGCGAAAACCCCCCCTTAAATTAAAACTATAAGTACATCAATTAGAAAATAAAAATAGAACGAATGAATGAATGAATGTTATCAATGTTAAAAGGCAAGATGCGTACAAACGAACGAACTAAAGAACAATGACATTCAAACAGTTAAAGGCAAGACGCGTATGAATGAACGAACTGAACGTGTAACGGTAGAAGTATATTAGTAAGTGTTTAACCCGCCATAGTGAAGGGCGTGAGGGCGTGAGGGCGTCTACCCGGACACGGGCTCGCTCTCGGCGCGCGCGCTCTTGTTCTGTCGCACTAATTCCGCGCGCCGCTCCTGGGGATAGCACAGAAAAAAATTTAAACCAGAATAATTGTTAGGGCCGGCTACCACCGGCTGATATAGTACCGGATAGCTTTATCTACCAAATTAGTTATATTACATTTTTTATAGTTACAAAGGAATTTCATAGTAAAACTGGTGCAGCATTGTCAGATTTGGCACTTTATTCGTAACCAGTTGAACTGGCCCATACTGACATATCTGAAACTGTATTCGTATCCAGTGGCACTGGCCCCAACTGTATTAGGCAAAGGCGGCGTTAAGTTCCGCCACTCACCAAGCAAACTTAGGAGGAATGTGGGAAACGATGTGTCTTAACATTAGGTACTAGCTGTCTCTATATTCCTTCTGCCTACCCTGCCGTGCAAGATACAACATGAAGTTACGAGAAAAAAACCAATTGTTACTGAAATTCCTCCGTCTGTAGTCTTCTCCTAAACGCTAAACTATGTAAATATGGAATACTCAGCTTCACGCTGTATCCCGCACATGGCAGGGTAGGCAGAAGGAACTTGGGAACCTAGTGTTAAGACACTCCGTTCCACTTCCGTTCCCCGCTTTCCCCCGAATTTTAGGCATGGCGTGCTGAGTGGTGAAACTCATCGCCGCGTTTTACCTTGTACCAGAGCGAAGACATGAAAACATTAAATATTTAAATTGAAAATATTAAATATTTCATATCCTCGAGTGGGGCGAACCCACAACCTCTTCGGTTGCAATCACACGCTTGTGCCGCTGCGGCTCTACACACCTAGTAAACATGGGATAATTATATTACACTAAAAAAAATATGTTTAAGATTAAAACATTCCAAATTATTAAACACACACACACACTATACTCCGAGACTTTCTATTGAAACAATTAACAATATATAAACTGTATAAACAATATTATAAATGTACTCATCAAACCTCTTTCTTAACAAAGTCGAGTTTCTTCTGTATCTCCTTCTCCCGGTTGAGCTCGGCGGCGGTCAGCTTGGTCTCGATGTCCTTGGTGATCTCCTCCATCTTGGCGGTTATCACTGATCGGACCTCGGCGAGCTTATTATTCTACAGATGGCCAATGAAATGGAAACAAATGAAATAATAATGAAACGGGCAAACGTAAAACATGAATAAAGATGATTGAAATAAAGTACACATATGAAAAAAAAATAAAACAAAACAAGATTATTTTTACTTTCAAAATTAGAAGTTGTACGATATTTGAATGAAAGTAATTTACAATAGATATTTTATATAAATTAATTTTTAGCTCATAGAGAAATTAAACATCTATTTTTAAACTATCATAAAGTAAAAGATAACTTTTACTATTATAACTTGGCTGTAATTACATAAAATCAGTATAGAAAAATTCTTCAAAGCCTCCAAGCGGAGACAAAAAAACTCAACAGTTACGAATACAGCTACGACGAACAATAAGTTGTTTTTATCTCACATTATTGTGAGCCTCGAGAATATTTAATTTACTGAATTGAAGTTCTCTTGTAGGCTTTCATTTATATTTTCGATCAAATATTACTTAGACAATACTAAAATATATCGTGTTATTTATAGAAAAAATGTAAAAATATTTAATAATAATTTCTTGTAATAATTATATTTAAAAAAGTAATTGGAAATATGGCCAACTGTCAGGCATACTTCAATATAATAGATATTACATTAGTTAGACAAAATGTGACAAACAAAACAAGCGAGATGTACAGGAAAACGTCATTTGGAAAAAATGTAAAATAAAAAGAATATAAAAATCAATCAATTTCAAATATAAAAAAATAAAAATAGATGAACAACAATGATATAAAATGACACTACAAACAAATTACGTGAATGAAAAATAAATATATATTTTTTTATCTTACCTTGTTGATTTATTATTTGATATTAGAAGACTTTTCTTAGAACATGCATACTTACCGCTAACTAAACAGTAGATAGTCTATAGAATCTATGGATCTCGATTGTTAAACGAAGGTTGAAGGAGGATCTCGATTGAAAACGTTGTATTATCTTGATTTTATTTCTTTAAAAAGTAGGCTAAGTTTTGAATCCCATCATAAACTGCATACGATGAAACGATGTCTCGTTTTGAAACCGGCCAAGCGCTCTAACCGCTGAGGCACACGTTCAAAATGTTTACAATCTAACACTTGCCTGAACGTGACAAACAACTTGCATACAAAGCAGGGTAGACAGAGGGCGCTTAGGGACCAAGTATTAAAACACTCCGTTCGGTTCCACACTTTTCGCCGAATTTGAGGCGTTGATTGGCGAGTGGCGTAACTCAACGCCGCGCTTTGCCTTGTTACCAAAGCGATGAAACGAAAATAATGAACATTTCCCTCTGTCGATTGGGGATCGAACCAATAACTGTCCTTTCGCCGCGTCATGGTCACACAAAAATATTAAAAACATTAATATATATAAACGGGTTTATGAACACCATATGTAAAAAAGCTCTACATACTACATTACCGCTATAACTACCGGCTATATATAAAACATATATATATAGACATATATATATATATAGACATGACCGAGGTCTCGGGTCAAGTAGCGCTTACACAGAGGGTGGGTTTTGTTAGTCGTTTAGTGTCACTTCTATCAGATCCCGGGGAGCTTATAACGATGGGGTTAAAAAATTTGCATGCAACGTTAGATTTTTTTGGTCATTTTTCATTTCACCCTTCCGTTGTTAATAAGTGTGAAAAGAGTACTTCACTTAAATCACTAAGTGGAAAGTTATATATGTTTTTAATCACACTATATAATGTCACGAAATCAATCAAATTATAGATATATAATAAAAAAAGTACCTAAAACGCCATAGATCAAACTGCATGTTAAACTAACACACCTGACAACATGCTGGTAGTTACAGAAAAAAATACATTTGCTTAAATCTCCAACCTCAAAACCTTTTTACTCACCTTGTTATTCCTAGTTACTCACTCTCTCAGCTTCACGCTGTATCCCGCACTAGGCAGGGTAGGCAGAGGGAACGGAAGTTAAACCTAGTGTTATGACACTCCGTTCCACTTCCGTTCCCCACTTTCCGCCGAATTTGAGGCATTGCGTGTTGAGTGGCGGAACTCAACGCCGCGCTTTGCCTTATTACCAGAGCGAAGAAATGAAACATTAAATATTTAAATTGAAAATATTAAATATTTCATTTCCTCGACTGGGGATCGAACCCAGAACCTATCGGTTACAGTCACACTCTTGTGCCGCTGCGCCACGACAGGCCTCAATTCCTCTTATTCCTAGTTCAATTCACGTAAATTTTACAATATCTAAAAACTAATAATATACGTACCTGCTAACGGTTCGCCAAAATTTCACACATTTCAAGCTTACCTGACAATTCGCTGTCACCACCAAAACGATAACCAGAACCATAACCCCACGGCCTTCACCCACCACCTAAAAACTGGCAAGCTAAAGGAGAATCAAAGAGGCCAGGCTACTGACATGGTTGCGCAGCTTCTCCCGCTGCTCGGCCTCGAGCTGCAGGCGGCGGTCGGCGGCCTGCTGCAGCTTGTCCTGGATGGCGCTCTCCAGCTGCTGGAAGCGCTCCTGGTTGCCGGCGCGCACCTTGCGCACTTGCTCCTCCTGCCCGACACATCATACACATTCACGCAACTCCTTGTTCAATCGTTCAATGAATTGTTATCAGTAATAAATTTGTAACTGGTCACTGTCTGTCTATACATGGAAAATCTTATAAGGGACGTATATTAATGTAAAAGTTTAACTGTTTGACTGTGCCTCTGTTAGACATCGTCAATCTCAGAAACGGCTAGCCAGATTTAAATTCAGTTTTCACTATTATATTTTGGCAACCTTACATCAAGATTTATGACGATCTTTAATATTAAGTTTGACAAAATTACTACATTTCTTTTTATATACATATACATATATTTCTGGTCCTATATATGTAAGCTATTGTGTATGTAGGCAGTCTTTTGTTTAAGCAAATCACAAATAATCATAATTAATTATCAGTCTAAGTTATTGGAACGACTAGCGGGTGATAGAAATGCGATTTCTTAATATTTATTGGACCATGATTGTTCAAGTCTTTTAACGGGTTATGATGAAACTTGGAAACCTAGTGGTAAGACTCTTCGTTCCTCTCGTAATTTTCCACTGTATTACGCTGTGTCTAGTGACGGAGTTTAACACCGCGGTCATTTTCCTCCCTCCTCGTTACCAGAACGAGAAAAATGAAATATTATATGTTTCATTTTATGCCCCCCCCCCCGCATGAGGCGATTCATTCATTATTAATATATTTTGACCGACATATTTCCACAAGTTCGTTGCTTTGACAACAAATGAATGTTAATAAAATTTATTGATTTATTAATGTGACTAATCACAATATTACAATACGAGCTATATTCTTTTTTCTAATTCTGTTAACAATATGGTTTTCCAAAAGACTTGGTTCAAGGGGAACTTTGATGGGCCGCTATTAAAATAACAATGAAATAAAAAACCGAAAGTCATTTTTAATACTCCTCATGAATTAATTACTCGTTAAAATTTTCAGTCGATTTTATTGAGGCCTGTCGTGGTGCAGCGACAATAGCGTGTGACTGTAACCGACAAGTTGTGGGTTCGATCCACACTCGAGGAAATGAAATATTTAATTTTTTAAATTTAAATATTTAATGTTTTCATTTCTTGGCTCTGGTACAAGGCAAAACGCGACGTTGAGTTACGCCACTCAACACGCAATGCCCAAAATCGACGGAAACTGGGAAACGGAAGTGGAACGGAGTGACACACTAGGTTTCGAAGTACCCTCCCTTTTCATACCCTGCCATGTGCAGGATGCAGAAAAAAATAACTATTAAATACAATTCGGAAGAAAATTCATATTAGATTTATCAATTCTTAGCTTCGTTATAAACGTATACTTATACATACTAACTTAAATTGTTTTTTTATAAATAGTCGCTACATAATTTTATCTATTCTATTCTAATGAACCTAAAACTAATCGTTAGAACATCGTTTGGCACAAAATTAAAGCTTTGAACCTGAGACCCAAAAAAATACTGCCTTTTCTCCCATTTCATTTATTATAACATACTCGTAAGTAAGAATAGCCGCGATGCTGAAAGCTCAAATCATTTCTATATTTCAGAATAACGGTGCTACATAGACAGACGGACCGAACTTACAACATACTCAGCTACACGAAAATCTTACAAATATTACATATCCACAGTGACCAAGGACTATAACTATATAATAATAACTAACCTAACATTTTACTCTGTAAAAAGTAAAAACAAATAAAATAATTTGCCTAGAAAATGATTGAAACTTACATGTTCACGAAGACGTTCGAGCATTTTTTTAATATTCTCATCGCGCTTGTCGGCGGCGGTGTTCATCTTTTCTTCGATCGCCTTGTACACTTCGGCAGTCTGCTGCTCCAATGTCAACCTATCACATAAATCCATTTGTATTTAAGACGTCATATTAAAAATATATCAACTTGGCTATCAAGCTCTATATCGAAGTATTTTTACACTAAGTTCCCTATGGTAATACCAATATTTAGGCCATTGCGTTTTGGGCGGCGTAACTCAACACCGCGTTTTGTTCCCTTATCAGAGTGAGGAAATAAAAATATACTTTCATTCATGAGAATCAAACCCATTACTACCTCTTTTACAGACACTGTGTAGCTCCGCCACGACAGATTCTATAAATTTGCTACAATAGACTAATACCTGGTCTTCTCGACACCTTCAAGATGATCCTTAAGACGAGCACGAAGTTCATTTATATACGCCTCGCGTTTCTCTTCATGGGAGTCCATCTTGGCATCCAAAGCTTCCTTCGTGGCTACAATAAAGTTATTCGTCTGTTCGCTGCGAATACGTGAGGCTTCCTCGATTTTCTGCATCTTTTGTGCGATCGCCGCCATCTTGCTGGCTTCCAAGCTCTGTAAAAATACATTCTAGAATATTCTTTAAGAATGATCGAGAATGCGCGGCTGCCCTGAAGTTAGGTGTATGACTGCACGGATATAATTTTAAGATTTTTATTTAATTTTATTTTCTTTCTGTTTGCGCAAAATTTCAGAAAGCCTAACTTCAGGATGGACACGTTTCGTTGACGGTACTGAACATTACATAAGAAGAAAACATGGGCGATTACTAAAAAAATTATGGGCCAGACATTTTATTAAGCAAAATAGCAAGGAGTGGACCAACCATTAGGCATAATGTTGAACAATAACTTTTTTATAAGTCCCAAAAATCCCTTTGTAGCCTCAAAGTAGTAGCATTACTTTTACGATCGACCGTTTTACCTTTTATGGGCTAAGCGTGGCTGTATATCAAAGTCTATAGCATAGACGAAAGTTATGAGATAGGTCAAGTGCTATCGATTTTATGTAGATAATAATTTGTTTTTGAGACGGCCTTTGGTACGGTGAATATTACTATGGAGGGTTACCGAAAATGGAAACTCAATATCATAGCTTGAGGCGTCAAATTTAATGAAATTCCTAAATATTGAATATTAAAATCTACCACCCCCACTATGGACAAGAAGGAATTTGAAATGAATGTATTTTCGTTGAAATAATGATGCTTAAGTCGTCAAATCGGACCAAGAACAACATTTGTGTAAATAATCAGCAGTGACATAACATACACGTCTCCTTTCTTCAGCAGCCTTGAGCTTCTCCTGGATTTCTTCCACTGAAGGAGTTTTCTCAGGGGAATCAGCGCGACGCGGCACGGGCACGCCCACTGGTTCAGCGAGAATAACTTCGTACGCTAGCCCACCCTTCGACATCTCTTGGCAACGAATTTCAGTAGCTGTTGGCAGAATATTTTTTTTAACAAAATTAAATAATAAAATCGTTATTGCAAAAACGATATAGAAATCGTCATAACAATTATTACAAAAAATAAAATAAAATCATAAAAACGGCTTTCTGAAAAACATAACCCAAATTGCTGAAAAAGAAAATAAAAGCGGCAGGAACTTATTATGGAAGGCAAGTGCTATATACAAAAGTATCAAGTTTATGCTACTTTTAACATTGAACTCATCCAATTAAATTAGATCCGATTAAATAACGATATTTTGTCAAATTAATTAAATATGATTCAACACTGTTACAAACAGCCATAAATCGTCTCATAAATAGCGATCACATTATTAACAATTCAAGAGCTTAAATGAAATCTATTCTTATTTTCAATACATAAAGTCTATTATGGTATGTAGAATATCAGAGTAAATATTGTACAATGCATTAAATTATGATTACAGAGCAATTAACACCCCGGCGTCGGGGACATTACAAAGGCCGTTTAATTAAGCCCCCGTTCCACATAACACTTTGGTATTTTAAAAATGTTCGGTATCCAGGGAGCCTCGTGTTGAAATTAAAGATATTTTCAAGGTCGACTCGCTAGCTATTCAGGAATGGGCAAAGAACATGTCTTTGTAATTTCATAATAAGAAGGGGAAGCATGGAGGGCCACCCCCAACGAATGAGTCACGGTAACATTACACTTAGGTTAATACGTATACGTTTTATACTCGGGAGTACGTGAGTAATTTTCTCCAGGAATTTTATTACCTTCACGTACCTTCTCATTATGAACACGATGGACTAACTACTTTATAACTCGAACAGTGCAAAGAAAACAAAACTTGAAGCGCAGATTTGAAAGACATAAAAGCAACAAAACGTAATTTATGATGAACAACTGCGTTACTTCACTTACTGATAAATTTAACTTTCTTGGGTTGCTTAGTCCTTGGTTTGCCGACTGGTTTCTTAACAGGTGCCGAACGCCGATGCGCTAAATAGTAATATTTAGTAATAAGTATCCAACTTGGCGACGACGCACGCTTTTTTAAGGATAAACACCCACTTGCCGTAATGATAATAACGATAGAGCGTATGTATTATTATCGAAATTCTAAAGTAATGCTGCAGCACGCCTCATTCAATTGTGAAAATATGAAAACATTTTTAGCATCATCAATCTCATTTCGTATCTATATCTCATACGTTTCATACTCGGAATACAATAGCATCTACAGAGCGGAGTAAACAAAAGACAGGAACAAAAAACGGGGTCGCGGGGCATCTTTCCGCACTTTGTGAGAAATAGAGTGACAGTTTAATATTTTGCAGGAAAATAAAAAGACCTCGATAAATAATATATAAAACGGATAGAAACAAAACGTAATATTTTAAAAATATGATGACTAAATCAAAAAGATATGCTTAATTTAAGCCGAATACAATAAAGACTACATGAAAAGCGCAAAACTTGTAATATAGATACAACTATACGTCCATCAGTATTATATTCCCCTTTACCGACAACTCGAATGCCTATTACGGTCAGTTAATGTTTATTCGGAGAACATTCGAACCCCAAGTTAATGAAAGGCTATCGATTGTTGCCGTGACAGATCCAAAAATTGATTCGGTCGTAATGCTGAAACTACGGATAGTCACGAAATATGTTTTAAAATGAAAAATAAGTATTTGTCTAATATTTATATATTTATATATATATATATATATATATATATATATATATATATATATATTTATATATATATATATATATATATATATATATATATATATATATATATATATATATATATATATATATATATATATATATATATATATATATATATTTATATATATATCTATAAAAGCCTTGCTAGATGTGACACCTAGAAAAGCTTTTCTATAAATCTTAATTTACGTACTAGTTATAAATTTGTTCTGCGAAGCAATAGGAACGGGTAATAAGGCGACGCGACGACAAAGTAAAACGAGAAGGTTGGACGTGACGAGAATAATCTGAAGAGTTAGATATGCCTGCAAATACAGAAAGCCTTTTGCAATCTACGGGGAAAATGGCAGACGTCTAGGAGACGGATGAAACAAGATCGTCACTTGACGGTTCAAAGATTAAAACTTGTTGTTTGGAAATATAATGATTATACTAATAATATTATTTTCTGCTTCACGCTGTATCCCGCACAATGCAGGATAGACTGAGGGAACTTGGGAACTTAGTGTTAAGACATCTGCAGATACAGATCTGTAGAGGCATTGCGTGTTGAATGGCGGGACCCAATACTAATTAGATAAAATAAGTGATTTAGAGCATATATCTTTTTGGCTGAGTTCCTTTTACGTCTAATATCAGTACTAGTAGACAATGCAGTTGAATCTTACGTCACTCGGGCCACGACCTCACTAATGCGGACTGAAGCTGCCATATTGCGGTTTTTCGTGTAAGGAACTGTTAGTCCTAGTTTACATAACTAGTCACAACCGTACTGGAAAAATCTAATTGAAAATTTGAAGTGTACCTCATATCATAAGGTATAAATAAAGGCTATATAGGTTTAAATTTTCCTTTGTCAACAATTATTTTTCAATGTTAAGTCTTAATAATTTGTGATAAAATATTGGATAAATGTTTCAAATAACAAAATAGTGATGTAAAATGAAAATCAACCGGACCTAATATAAATATTTAATGTAGTAGTTACAAGTGAAAGGGCGAGCAGCCCCTCTGGCGCCACACGACATGAAAACTGATAATATATTTAAAACAGACTTTGAAACTCGCGAGGGTGAGACGGAAAACGAATTTACAGCCTTTGGGAATACGAATGTTGAACCTGAAGTGTTTTTTGAAAGGGGCGCGAATGTGATTGCATGTGCGTATACTTGTCGAGCACTCGGTAGGTTTAAGAAAATTTTATTTTAAAATTTTATTTTACATTAGGGTCTGTCGGTTTCTGTCCAAAGAGTAAAATATTTTTTATAAGACACAATTCAGTTAGATAAAACTAAAAATATAATAACGTTTTAAAATTAGTAATATAATAGATATCATTACTAGAAATGAATTCTGAATGTTTTGTCTAGAATCTTCAATTCTTATATTAGTAGTGAAATTAAAAATATTACTTAACAACAGTTTGAGTACGCAAACTCTAAGCCGCATTGCATCACTGTGACATTGACAGATCTTATGTCAGATATTTTATCTGTCAAAATAAAACATAATCTGTGAAATCTGTAAGATCAAAATCTTTATACAATGGCTGACGAAGTAGTACTACTAATGATCAAAATCATTGCAAGAAAAAAATGCCCAACATCACTCGACCTAGAAATCAGGACTTAAGGGTATCCCAGTTTCTGGGTCGAGTAAATCTTGTAGCACTCTAGTGTACTAGAAATGTCTTATATGATGTCCTAATTATGTCAAGATAATATGACATAAACAAATTGGTTCAATACATAAATGTATTTGGTTAGTTACATTTTATGCTACCTAATATCATTAATTATATGTTTGACGATTCTAAAGGGGTGTTAAACTTGTTGAGTCAATTAAACTTAGCTCTAATATTCCCACCCCAAACAATTATGTCATCTCCAAACCCCTAATGTCTCTTTACAAAAGGGTACATTGGCAATTTGTGTACAAACACACCAACCTTTTATGCAAATGACAATCATTTGTAGACATAGGCCGATGTACGCAGGTGAATTAGGGCTATTAATAAAATGCGGAAAGCATTTAGAATTGACATGATTTTTTTTATAACTTGGAAATTAGCATTTTTAAATTTGAGAAAAATCTTTGGAAACTAAAATGAGGAATATCCAATATTAATGAATTTATGAAAGAATATCTTTAGATAAAGAATGTTCAGAAGAAATATTGTATACAAGTAAACAAAATGGTGGACGCATATAGTTTCGTGTACACTACAAAATGGTTGACATTATGCAGTAATGTTCAATCAATATCACTAGTGAAGGCGACAAGTAGGACTATATACTCTATCTGCAAGAAAAAATGTATAATGTCAAAAATAATTGTGGTTTTCATACATTCACATTTATATATTTGTCGATTTACGAAAATGATGAATAGTAGGTAAGGTATTACATAAGTGAAAATTTGCTTTTTAGAGTCCAATTTAAGTTATCGATGTTGTACCAAATTTCCTTATCAAGAATATGTTCTAAATAGCCGTGAAAATCACAGTATGTTCAATAAAAGTAAGGATATTCCTCAAAATGTTGCAGTAAGGTTTAAATTTCAAATCAAGCGACCCTCAGGATAATGCCGGCCGGCTGAAATCTACATGTGACAAACCGAGTTCCAGTAAAAAAGAAAGAGAAAAACATTGTAATAAGAAGGAAATTGCACTAAAAACCGTGACGACATACATTTTTAAGACAGTTTTTTTATCAACATCTCGTCAGAAACAGATATATGATAGACGTAATATGATAGAGAAAAATACATAAAACATAATTGTAATAACGAAAATATTCACGCTTTTCTTTACCTTTCTCATATTCTCTGTATAGAAACAATAACATAGATCATCATGTTTGTCTAGACAAAACCGAAGATAATACAAGCAAGTGGGCGTTTCATCCACGTTACAAGCGTGCCGGCGTCGCCGGTAGAAAAAAATGTTAGCTCCAGTTGCGTTTTCTCCATTGCGTTTATCCCAACCTGCGGGTAATACTGGTGCTCGGCATGAGTGGCAGAAACACTGCATAACCGAGTCCCGAACAAGTCCAATCAGCATGGTGATGGCTTCAAATTGACTATCTATCTAACGTAAGACGGAGTCGCGTCGCGGCGCGTGCGGACTGCGCGACTCTCGTCCGGAAACTGAGCTACGCCGGGGGGAGAGCAGCTGGTCGATAGCTGTACCCCGCACTGTGTATCCCCCGCCCTGCAGACCCACCCTGAGCTACCCCTACCGCGCCGTCGTCCTTAACGTGATAACCTCGCAGAAGAAAATAAGTCCATCAAATGAAAAAAAAAATCAAACTAATCTCACGTAGCCTTATTTAAAGTTTTACTTATCTTGAAATATATGATTCGAACCAACTGGATTTAAGTCACAGATTATATTGGTGTCTAAATATTACGAATGTGAAATTTATACGATTTACTAATTTTATTAATATTCTTTTTCTAAATATGGATGTTTATATTAATATTTAACGTTACACATAGCAACTACAGGGCTAAGGTCGGAAAAGACAAACTAATTTAAGTACCGCCCAGACTCGTTCGGGCCTTGGTGGGCTTCTCGGTCATAAAAACTGCGAGCTGTAGGGGGCGGGCGGGCGAATACGTAGAGCGAGCTAGGGGGCACCATGCGGCGGTTCCGCCGCCGTCTCGGCGCCACCACCCGCAGCCAATTAACAGCCAACAACGCAACGTTGAATTTGTTTCACCACTCGAATTGCTTCCGATTGATATCCCGTTCAAAAAAATCTTTAACAAAATCGCTTTTAACACCTTCAAAAAAGTGAAGTCATTTCATACGCAATAGAAATTTTTGTATAATGTACTATAATTAGGTCAAATGAACTTGAGTAGTAGTAAAATTTTGATATAATAAATACGTTAGATTTTTAAACTTAATTTGGTTGGTACGACTGCAGTGTACGACTAATGTCGTAACCTCGTGCACCGGTAACATCAGCGGCTGTGACGCGGCGATCGATTCCGGGCAACAACCCCGAGACCGCGTCCCCCTGCGGTAATAACTGGGAATTCCAGGAGTAATCCGTACTCGACCCATGAATACGTTTGAAAACCGATGTGGAAATACCACTTGCGGCGTCGGTCATCCGCCTGCGCCTTAATAATAGATACGGAATACAAAAGATATTTTATAAAAAAAACTAAAGTTTCTAATTTAATTATTTAATTAAATAATAAAGATACATATAATGCTCATTAAAATTCTGTTATAAATATATTACAGAATAATTGTTTTCAGCAAGATTACAATGTGGCGCCCAATGTGGGACTAACCTAAGAACATTTCCCATTCATTTATGAGCCTACTGCTGGACATTGATCTGCCCTAATGCTCACCATATCGTTTAGTCCTGCACTTGCTGACCCAGTCTCCTACTGCCGTCTTCTTAAAAAAAATCTTTACAATAATGTACGCACCACCCCAAAAGTACACTGAATATATTTAACAAAAATGTAATGAAATAACGGTATAATTTTCGGTTACAATTAAAATAACTAAAAGCATTCAACTGATCAATCATACACTTAATAATTTTTAAATGACCTCCTACTATTTAACATTTCCATTAAACTCGAAATTATCGAGGACTCTGGCGCAACGATCAATAGTTTAATGTACCTGCAGCTGTGAAAAAAACCACTTAACTACTTCTCCTTTTAGCACGGCAACAAGTTGAGTCACGTGCTCATTGGATTTGGCAAAGAATATTAAGAAGCAGCGGCGCGCGTCCGCCTGCGACGGAGTATCGATTCGCCTTGTTTCAGGCGTTTTCAGGTTTTGTTCAAACATAACAATTTGACCTCTAGACTTTATTATTCCCTAGGAGATGAAATCGTAAAGCGACGTACTAAAAATAAATTTTGGTATTTATAGTTATTAATTTGGTGTATTAAACCAATGTCACGGTATTCTTTTGTTTACTAAATTCCTATAATCCTAACTTTTATTTCCGTATTTGTATATAAATTATATACTAGGTTAACACTAACTTCAAGCTAAATGATATATACATTACAACCTGAAAAAAGTAAATTAAATGTAATCAAAACATCTCTATCCCATACTTTTTTGCTCGTTCATTTCGGCATTAGTGCTTGACATAGATTTTAACCATATTAATAAAAGAAACTTTTTTTCTAAATAACGCTATCACTAAAAGCGTCTTAGAATTCTAACTTAGTGTGATCACACTAAGAATTTTTTTCACTAAGAAAGTTTTGCTATAGCAAAATCTGTAAAATTATAACTGGGAAATTTCATTTCGAAACTACACATAGAACATATGAATTATGAACTTTATGTTTCACATCTAAAGCATAGACTTACTTGCAGACAGAAAACAAATTATTGTGCAGAGCTCATGCCAAGTTTTCAATGCTTGCAAATTTATCACAATGATTCACATGTCGTTTCCTTTTTTTTTTGTTTTTATGAAAAAGTTCCTGTTCCAAAACCAATTAACAAGTTAAAGCTATGGGCGACAATAACACTATGTCTAGACATAGAAATGGATATATGGAAATGTTACACATAAATATTTATAATTATTTTTTTTGTAAATTATAAAGTAGGTTGATACGTAGTAATTTTTCATTTTCGCCTAGGTTTGGAGCTATTACATGAAACGTGGCCGAAGCCAAAATCTATTTTTTTTCCTAAGCTTTGTAATATACGAAGCTATCCCCGAGTGGAAATCAAGGCGGAAACCCGTATCATCAGTGAAACAATACTACTTAAAATTTCTAATACGAACTGTTAAGTAAAAAATTATAATCAAAGGAGAAAGAAACCAGAAACATTTTGCATTCATAAAAGAAGCTTTTTTTCACAAAATAAGCAAACAATCTGTAATGGGAAAACAGTTCTAACATTTGATTTCCTATAGCGACACACTGTGTCGTCATAAAGTAGCTTTTGCCACAAAAGGCAGACATAGCAGTAAACCATCTGGCCCCGGAAAAGTTTCGCGAACTTTGCCAAGACGTTCCTTCTTAAATTACATTAGATAAGTAACGTCGAATATACGATAATAAGCGTATAAGTAGACAGCTGTTATATTTAAGCTTTTGGAAAGTTCTTTCAAGATTTATATTATACTATTTTAATATAAAATATATTTACTATGAAATATATGTAATTAATATAATTAACATGGATGTCTGAACTACATAAATGCGATGGATGTGGAGTATATTGTTTTGTGTGGAAATATCATTTTTCCCCGTAATACTTTTACGATTACGTTAGATTCTTTAACAATTCATGGGTAGTGGAAGGACCTAATCATTAGAGGATTCCACTTACAGTAATTATTCTTTACTTCATAGATGTGAAAAATACGAATTATTAATAATTTCTCCTATCTCAGTCTATACTATATAGTAGTTTCCACATTCCAAAAGAAAAAATATTAAATCTATATACTAAATATAGAAGAATTACACTAATATATGCAATCGTGTTATTGACAGACAACTCATCACAATAAATCATAAGTGAATGTTAATAAAATTCTTAGAAAAGATTATTTATAGTTCTATTGAAATAGCTGTCACTCTGATAGATTTATTTTAATATACAACAATTTTATTAATATTGTACATTTCCATATTGTTAAGAAAAGAGATACATTTTTGAGGACATTCCATATATCTTGTTATTCGCTGAACATATTCAAATATGAAAAACAATTTGCAAATGAAATTCTTATGAATTACTAAAGCTGACTACGGATGAGCTTGGCTTATGAATAAAGTTTATAATAATTACATTCTGTTGTTGAGTCATTTTAAACATTAGTCGTATAAAATATTGTGAGTAACGGAGTGTCATAACATTAAGCTCTTTCTGTCCATCATTCTGTAAGAAGAAGAAGCGACTAGCTAAAAAAAAAATGTTAGACGCAATAGCTAGACATTCGTAATATGTATATTTTCTACAAATAACATTAATTTTAAATAAATTACTAAATAAGATATATAATAAATATATAATAAATATTTTTATTTACATTTTTTCAATCACAAAATTAAGTTAGGTTTAGGTTAGGTTGTGTCAAGTGCTATGTGGTGGAATCCAACGCAGTGTCTTCTCTTGCCACAGCAATTGAGGTTAATTCTCAAGAAATTTGAACGGAAATTGGGGAGCAATAATCCGTTTCTCTTCTCTTCTTAACTTTATGTTCCCTCTGCCTAATGGTAGGCAGGTAGGTATGTATATATAATTATAACGACGTGATGATTATACTATAATTATCTATACCTAATGATTATAATCATTGTGTCCTTATTGTGAAGTAAAAAAAAAATAAACAAAAAAAATCAAGTATAATATTTTTATAAGCTTTGAATTTCTTTGCAAGACGTATATTTGTGTGATCAACCCTCCTCTAGTATGATTGATGACGACATCCGTAAACACAGACGACATTGACAAACAAAACCAAAATATAGAACCGATTACCTACTATTAAATTCATTTACTTGCCTGCTTATTTACTTTTTGACTTTTTTTTTATTATATCAAAAAGGTTTTTTGTTCAATAATTTCCAACATACGAAGCGTTCATGCGTGTTATGTGATTACTTTAATATCTTTTGAAAAATTTTTGTTTTGAGGCTGGATCACGCCTTCACGTTTTTTATAGCCGAATAAATCAACAGGAAATCTTGTATTAATATACTCCTTATTATGGGACATTGCGTGGTGCGATATATAGTGATCACTCAACAATATTTAATTTAACTCATATAACTTAATTTTCTACTTATATTAACCTCTAAAAAACGAAATCAATTTATATAATAATAATCTCTCCGCCCGCACCAAATAGTACAGAAAAGCGAGAGAATGCTAAAACATCCAACATTCCCGAACACACCATTGGTAACCGAAACATCAATTCGAATAACATAAAGTAGGGTCGACCGGGGCGATGTTATAATGACCCCCGGCTTTGTATTACATCTTCATTTCCTTCTCATGTCCCATTCGTTTTACGGATCACTTCATTGACTGTGATTGATGTTCGCACAACGATTTGGGATTATGTTCTTTATTTTTGTAATAATTTTTCATAATATTTTTCAGATTTTCTGCGAATTTTAAAAATATTTTTTTTATAATACTAAAACGACGTAGTTGAGGCTACGCATGCTTAAACTACGTATTAATTTGATTAATAATTTATATTACTTTCATATTTTAAGAAGAAATCATTTTAAAAACAATATTGGAAAAATTCCACAAATTCAATAAAATAAAATATACTCAGCTTCACGCTGTATCCCGCACATGGCAGGGTAGGCAGGCTTGAGTGTTAAGACACTCCGTTCTACTTCCGTTTCCCACTTTTCGCCGAATTTTGAGGCATAGCGTGTTAAGTGGCGGAACTCAACGTCGCGTTTTGCTTTGTACCAGAGCGAAGAAGTGAAAATATTAAATATTTAAATTAAAAATATTTAATATTTAATTTTCTCGAGTGGGGATTGAACACACGGGTTACAATCACACGTTTGTGCCGCTGCGGGCCTCAAAAAAAAATATTCTATAGCAATTTTGCCAAATACAGTTTACAGTCGTACCCTTGCGCTACGACAGGCAAGGAAGTGAAAAGTTTACTTTTTACTAACAACCATCGTAGTATAAATAAGTAATTAGTACGATAATGTTATATAAACATTTTGACCAATAAAATCTTTGAAAGCCGTTCCTTTGAAGATTCTCAATTGGAATTCAAATAAGAAACAAACACGCTAATTATTCGAAGCGAATCTATTAGCTCCTTAGTAACATAAACTTCTTTATTTTATACACTTCTTTATAAACTTCTTTATTTTATATTATCAACATTCTTTCATAAAATTACTTCGCCATTCGCGATGGTTAGACACACGATTACCTCCAAACAAACACGTGACCAGACCTTAAGCAAAATACTTGAAGTATTTGAGTAAATTAACTCAAAACAACCATCTTGTACGAAACATAACGTGTAAAAACATAGCCGTTACAAAATTTACGACGTCTCGTATCTGTATTAACGTTTCTCCGCATAGTAATCCATACTAAGAGATCGTGTGTAAAGGACTTGTAATGCTATAAAGGGGGCTCGGGGCACGGAAAGCCAAAGCCGTGGAGAATGACACACGCACGGGCGGATCGATCAAGGCCAGACGCCTACGTTGCGCGAATGTCTGCTAGGCACATGTGCTCTCTATCAACTTTCTACTTAACAAAGAAATGTTAATCTACCAGTATATACTCGTAGGAACACGTTGATGATTGATTACTGTTTCGCTGTATTTAATTTTTTGTATAAGGGAAATTAATGTTCTATTGAATTTGGAAAACACTTAGAACAACTATGTTTGTTAGGTGTGTCCCAATAAAAACATGATGAATTAAGAATAATTTATTATTGCGGCGTTGAGTTCCGCCACTCAACATGCAATGTCTCAATCAAATACGGCGGAAAGGAGAACGGATGTGTATTAATATTAATGGGAATATTGGGTTCCCAGGTTCCTTCTGCCTACCATGCTTGAAACTGAAAATTAATTTACCAGTTGATCTCATTACTTTATTAAAATTTAAAGCTTTTTCTGCCAGACAAAATATTTTACACAACTTCTGTAGCACGGCGAGTCTGTATAAAGAACATAGTTTAGGATAATGGATCACATTATTGTCGCACAGGTAAAACACGGTGAAAAGTAAGATAAGCGAATGCGGAATGTAATAAATAATAAAGTTCTACTCAAACTCATACACAAAGAAAATACATATGTAAATGATAAATATAAAAATTATTATAATATACATGGTTGCATAAATAATGCACTTTACAGCACTCGCAAAACATTTCCGCATCCATTTCAAGGTGAGTGGAAATCGATGAGTAAGACTTTAATCTCAAGGATAGAACTGATGCATTGGAAATAAAGGAATAAATAACATTGTCAGTTTGTGCTATTGTATTTATGTTAAAAAAAAAACAACTAAGCCGAGGCGTGTCAATAACCTGAACCATTTAAATTATAACATGACTGACTAATTCTAAAGAATATATTCATTATTATTTAAGTTCAAAGTTCAACATACCTGATGAATAGTCTATATTCTCGTTCACCGACAGCAGAATGAATGAGGATGAATCATTGCTTATTTTGATAACAGGAAGGCTTTCACTGCCCGGGCACGGCATGTTGCCAATACGGCGAAACTCTGTTCAGGTTACAGTATCAATGGTGATATTGGTTTGCGAACTATCCTTAAATACATAGATAGTCTATTAAATTGGATCAAAGCCGGCATTGAGAAGCCAAAAACCGCAGAATGTCGGGTCAACCGGCAAATGTAATTTGATAACCGAAGCCCTACGATGCGGTAAATGCGAATCGTAAATGATAGCACGCTCGCTGAATACAATGAAGGTTTTCAATTTAAATTTTACCCTTATCTTTAATAATTTAACATATGTATTGTATTCCCGATGTGCTATACAATAATACTTTGTTAAGATGTAATAAAGACCATCATGGTGGCGTAGTTGTAAAGTACGAAAGTGGTCGTTTATTTTAGCTACAGTCTTAAATATTGACCCGAGTAGGAATCGAATCCATAGCCATATTGACCTGATCATATCTTTTAATATTGACAATATTTGATTCTATAATATTTACACTGCAAAAAGTAGGTTTTAGAATCAAATCCAATCATACCAAAACTAAATTTTCTGCCTTTCGTAGAAAAAAAAATGCATTTTTCTACTATTAAAGACAAAGAATATATTTTATATAATTCAAGTTCTACAACATTTATATTCTAGTAACGTTAGGAAGGAACGAGCCACGTGTACCATGTTCTGCTTTCGCACATCCTGCACGGGCGTTCGCTATATACGGCACAAATATAGATGCAATATGCAATATCCTGTAGCATTGGAATGCAAATCCAGATAAAAGGGCTTCTTATTACTACGGAAACTAACTACAAACTATGATAGATTGCTGAGGAGGTATGAAGGCGGCATGTCAATAAGGTTGGAGTGCAAACGCTAGTACAATGTTATTTTGGTTAAGTCTATACTTATAACAAATCTTTAACTGAACAATGTCTGTGCGTTGAAGATATATTAAGAAATAATAATGATAGAGGACAGTTATTTATAAAATGTTTGTCCGCGTGTTTGTACGCACTAATCTCAGAAACGGCTTACCAGATTTAAATGCAGTTCAATCATTATATTTTGGTAACCTTCCCTAAGCATTTAGTGTTTTTCTATTTGACTTGGTTAAAGAATAAAAAAAGTTACGTCAATTTAAAACATTTTGCCGGACAATTTATTTAGCTGATTTTTTTGTTTACAGTGCAATGTCTTGGATCACACCACTTAAGTCTTGCTATTCAGTTATTGTGCAATATCTCCCATTTCAAAGGGAAGAATACAAAAATATAATTCAATGACAACGTTCATACGATGTACCATAATTTATTCAACAACCAACACAAAACAAAGTTATTTAAAATATCATATTAGAGAATTGTACCCAGTAGTTAATAAAATCCACAATTTTAACCGTATAACATACAACAAACCACTAAGCCTATTACAAAAGCTTGTCTCGACAAATTGTTTTGCTATTTATCTTAGAAACAAATTATTTGTTCCCCCGACATTGCAATTACCGTTAGCTGGCACGACTGTCACACAGACTCAGTTTAATAGAAATACAGAACTGCCACTAGTGCCGTTTATGTTTTAATACTTCAGTGTATTAGCACACTTTTAAATTTTCTCTAAATTGTAAAGTTTAGGTATTAGGTAATATTTAAAATGAGATATATATATATATATATATATATATATATATATATATATATATATATATATATATATATATATATATATATATATTGAGATATATATTACTTATACTGAATTAGCTAAATTATAATTAACAATTAGCAAACCGTAGCGTAGCAGAAGTAAAGGGAGGAATTATTTTCTGTTTTGTTTTGTGTATGATAATAAGATCATAATTCAACATAATAAATATACGATTGCCTTAATTTATTCATGAAACTATATTGTAAATCATCTGCCAAGTTACGATCTTGACAGTCAAGTCAAGTCACTCGACTATAAGACTCCATCAACCATTCTTTCTAATACTATTTTGAAAAATAATCAAGATACATGTATTTGTATCAACAATTTGTTGTTCTGCCAAAATTCATAATTTTATTTAGATGAAATTGTTATGAGCCTAAGGCAAACATAAGAATAATAAATTTTCCTTATGTTTCCCGTATCATGGAATCAAAAAAAGAGTTTTTTTTGAGCTTCACACTGTATCCCGCATTTTGTAGGATAGGCAGAGGGACTGTAATATAGCAAAACACTTTGGTTATCATGCACTGCTCAATTTTTAAGCTATTGCATATTAAATGGCGGAATACAACGCCGATATCTATCTTTTTTCTAAAGCAAAAAACAAAATATTGCTCCCGAAGTATGAATCACACCCACAACCGTCACTTTAACAGTAAGACGCTATTGTCTATAGCGTATCAGGTAATGATAGTCAAAATACAAAAAAAATGGCAAAAATAAATCAATCATCACATAAAAACCACAAACTAAAAGCGTTCTCGTATCATTTAAATAACAGGAAACAGTTTAGTAGATATAATACGCGGTAGTGGTGAAATGAAGTGTAGCTCTTTGAACGTGACTAATGAGGGTGGCAGACAATGATGATGATTCTCGCAAAAAGTATAACCCAGACGGCCCTTTGTCTGTCCCCGAGTGTAGTGAGCCCTTTAGCATTGTTTTCATTGCGGAAATGTAGTGCGCCTTGGACAGATGCTAAGCTTAGTCTAAGCTGAGGGGAGCGAATGATTGAAAAATATTGCCGTTAATACTTGTTAAAAAATATTGCTGTTGATGCTTTTAGTAGATACAAATTGTGTTTCTTTTCTTTGTCTCTATATATATGTATATAATCTTGTGTAAGATACTATACTTGTGCTCACCCCAAAAGATTTACTAACAAAAGTACTTGGAAAAGTCTATTTTAATAAAAAATATTATGAATTTGTATTACTTTCCATGAAAAATTTAAAAAAAAAAAATCTGTACAGACAGATTTATTAAAGTTCTCTAGAGACGATCATGATCTTACGTAATAACGTAAACGTGACAGAAAATATTTTTTTAATTTGCAAAAATTAAATATTATTTTAGCCTATTCTATGCTTGCCGTGTGATTCCGGCTTAGAATTGGATCACCCTGGTACTGGTGGTGTCGTAGGAGGCGGCTAAAGTGCATGTGGTAGAGTCACGTTGCCAGTAATGACAACACGCATGGGCAGGCTCGACCGGATTGTTACCACCATTTAAGACCGGTGTTAAGTAGTGGCTTTGGCCACTGCGTTTCGCATTAGGTAATGCCGGGCCCCGGTGCCCTTCCACCTTAAAGGACGACAACGCTTCTGTAGCTCCTCTGGAGTTACTCGGGGCCGTGGGCGACGGTGATCACTTACCATCAGGTGACCCGTACGCTCGTTTGCAGTCTTTTCCATAAAAAAAAACATATCAAATTCAAATGAAATATCCGCTTTACCTAATAACCTCATACAAAACCAAACATAGTAATATAGTTACACATAAACATGTATCAATATTAACGACGGGGGAACAGACCGCTCTATTTCATTAACTTGCCTCAGAGAATGTATGTCGTAATCAAATTACGATGAAACTAGAGGGGACAAACATGAGATCCGAAACTTTACTCCCCAGATGATTATTAGCTACAGATACACACTTATTTACAGCGAAAATTATGGCTCAAACTGCAATAACATAAATTGTGATGTATTCAGAATTACATACGTCTACATTATTTACGGGCAAATGAAGTTGACAAGTATTCTTCAGAACGTGGAACATTTTACTGGTAGGTTGTATATTTTTTTAAGATAAAAAGTAATAAATTTTCCATCTTCCTTTTACAATTGAATAAAAAATGTAAATGTTTTTTTTTTAGTTTCACGCCGTATCGCGCACATTGCAGGTTAGGCGAAGGGAACTTATGAGCTGAGAGTTAAAAAACTTGGTTTTCATTGAAACACATCCATTAGCTCTTTTCTATCAAACTCTCAAACATTGCGTATTGAGTTGCGCAACTTAACGTCGCGTTTTGCTTTGTTACCAGAGCGACGAAAGAAGAAAAATATTAAATAGAAAAAACCTAATTATGCAAATAAAACCTAAACAGGATTAGAACCAACGACCACGTTAATAACAAGATACTGCCCTCGTTATTCTCATTCATTATATTTCTACAGACATACAAAGAACAATTACTAAACTAAAATCCTTGACTCAAATTAAAAATTACAGTTCCTAATAAGATTATTGTTATCAGTTTTAAATCATTATTTAAATTAGCCATATAATCATTTCCAACTAGGCACTTCTTCCCTCATAGTGAAGTATAAAAAAGGGACTCAATATTAAAATATGGCTTTCCACTTTCCTCCGAACTTTCAAGACACTGCTCATTGAATGGCGTAACCCAACGCCGCGCGCTGTCTACCAATGCGAGACAATAAAAACAATTTTAACATTACTCATTTCCCAAGTGGTGATGGAACAAACAGCCATATTCAAACTTTGTGCTACTGTACGTCATTGTACAGTTTTCGCAACCTTGGCTAACTCAAGATATTCAGAAATCGCTTTATCTAATCAAAATCAAGATGTGCAGCGCGAATCACTTCTATATATACAAGGCCAGTGGCTTTTTACAATCATAGTGTACGTTTGTATGTACATGTGTTTGTTGCACCGCATCTGGACAGTAACCGTGCACCGTGGTAACATTCAATGCAAGTTTAACGACCCAATGTGTGTACAGTATTGTTGACATCAACTATTGGTTTGTTCATTAAATATTTAAGCTATATTTATTGATATTTTGAATATGTTTTATTAATGATTTTTTGTATAATTATGCTAATTAATTAAAATTATTAGTAAAGTTAATAAATAAATAAATAATATACATTCATAAATAAACTAAAATATAATCTTCAACCGCTTATTTTGCTTGTTGTACTGTAAACGCGATCACTATATGTCAATTCTTTATATTAAATTGCGGCCTTACATTTCACCACTAGCAAAATCCGATTTGGTGGAAAAGCTAAGACCAGATTTACTAAAGACTCGGAACTCTAGTTCAAAAAAAAAAAAAGATTAACAAAACAGTACAATAGATCAAGATGCACATAAAATGGATGCACATAATAAATAATTAATGAATACTTTAAAGTGTAAAAACCAAGTTAAAATGAACAACCAAAATTAAAAAACCAGTAGGCCATTAATTTGGTAAGGAATTTCACTTTAACCGACTTCGCTCACATCGAGTACTAAATATTGCAGAAATATGCAGTGGGTGCCGGATTCCCGCCCACGTCCTGCCTTACTGGTACTTGTCAAACGAGCTTTCCTTGCAACAACTGCACAAAAACTCAACAAAAAGTACCAAACAATTACCTCCTTATTGCAAAGTAATTAGGACTATAGAACAGCTAAGAGCAAAAACATGTAGAAAGTCATGTGGGAAGTGACCAGTTATTCAAATTATATTAAATGTATTCTATGATATATTGCATGTAATTAGAATAATGATTGGTTAGTGAAAGTTTAGGTAAAGTAGTTTCTAGCGGTGTGAGCTTAGTCACATTTTGAATCATGGATACGGAAAGTACAGCTAAGTTCAAACAAAAAAAAACATATTTTAACTGTTTGTTTATTGTAGCGCAAAGAGAACTTAATCTCAGACTCTAAACAACTTGAAATCAAATTTTAAGCAATCGAAACTTATTGAAAAGATCTGGTGAAAAAACTCCACGTTGCACTTCGCTTCGCCAGAACAACATTCACCACAAATACCTCTTAACGTTAAAAAAATCCATACGAAGTAACAAAAAGCTGAAAAAATAAATTTACAAGTTAATATTTTAAAATTTTCCTTTTAAGAATAGAGAAACGGCAACTATAAAAACTCTGCAGGAGTAAATCTAGTTTACAATGGCGGCGACGTCGACAATCTTCTTTATCGATTCAATTACACTTGAGAATCTCAGCTGAAAGTCGACTCGTTATGGCGACAGTTGAAGGAATATTTCAGCTGCTCGGCTATACATAGGCTTCAAAGGAAAAGTTTGCTTGTTTCGAATAATACAAAGTATTACTGTAGTCATTTTTTTTTTTAGCTGTATCCCGCATGAGGCAGGGTAGGTAGATGGAACCCGAGAACGTAGTGTTAAGGCACTCCGTTATACTTCCGTTCCCCACTTACCGCCGAATTTGAGTTATTGCATGTTGAGTGGGGGAACTCAACGCCGCGCTTTGCCTTATTACCAGAGCGAAGAAATGAAACATTAAGTATTTTAATTATAAATATTAAATATTTCATTTCCTCGACTGGGGATCGAACCCAGAACCTGTCGGTTACAGTCACACGCTTGTTCCGCTGCACCACGACAGTCATTAATAAATACGATAGTCATTAATACATAATTGAAATACAACTGAAAATTATAGTTACTTTACTGAACACCTTCTTATAATTAATTCAGCTGAAATTTCAGGTTTCAATTTATAGATAATTTAAAAGTGTTATCTTATAATAACACGAAAGAAATTGTGATTAGTAAATAAAAACAATGTATTTCAAGAGGGCGAAGTCGCGAGCGGTTCGCTAATATAGACATGAATTCGTATAACTTAGCCTATAATTCTGTAAATTACCAGCGCTATACGTTACAATATGACCGGAAGCTGCATTTACCCTGTCCTGTCGTTTCCGCTCATTTGGTAAAATAAACCTACTGTCCACCGCGTAACTAACAAAGGTCAATATTTGCTTTCAGATAGTGGATACGTATACATGTTGCGATTCCAATGAAAGTGGAGCTGACTAAAATCAATAAAGATATATCAAAAACATTTTATACTTATTTATAATTTATTATTGTAAACGCGATTATTTAATATTTTCTAATTAAACATTTAATATTTAAATTTATTCGCTCTGCTAACATGGCAACACGCGGCGTTGAGTTTCGCTACTCACTCACACGCTACGCACACTCCACAGTATACTAACTCGGGGTCGGCGTGACATTATATTTTAGATATGTATAATATTTGGGAAAACTAATGACAACACCGCCAAGTTCATTGTTCATTTTGCATTGCACATAAGCTAATGTGTGTCGAACAAAATAGTAAAAACGAATTTGTTTTTTTTTTCTACTTAAGCATCTCATCTCTTAGCATCTTTACATATTACCATCCGTAAATACAGGGAATAAAAGTTAAACGAAGAATTACGAGTAAATTTAGTGTTATCATTTCTCTAAGTTGGAATAGAATCCACATTCATCGTGCTAACACTGTCGTTTTTCCCAGTACGCTATAATAGCTTCTCTTATTAAACTAAATTTATTTTTTCTTTCAGTTCGACACTGTATCCCTCCCATAGACACAACTTACACTGCGAGTTAGGTGACAGAACTTAACGCCGCGCATTGCTTCTTTACCAGAGCGAAATAAAATATTTCATTCTTCATTTTCTTTTTTTTATTTTTTTTTTTCATCTTCACGCTGTCTCCGGCACTAGGCAGGGTAGGCAGAGGGAACGGAAGTGAAACCTAGTGTTATGACACTCCGTTCCACTTCCGTTCCCCACTTTCCGCCGAATTTGAGGCATTGCGTGTTGAGTGGCGGAACTCAACGCCGCGCTTTGCCTTATTACCAGAGCGAAGAAATGAAACATTAAATATTCAAATTGAAAATATTAAATATTTAATTTCCTCGACTGGGGATCGAACCCAGAACCTGTCGGTTACAGTCACACTCTTGTGCCGCTGCGCCACGACAGGCTTCATTACTTCGAGTAGAATTTTCGAACCACAAGTATCCCGTTTCCAATCGCACGCTCGCGCCTCTGCGCCACATCGTCCTCATTATACAAAAATATATGTACAAATATAATCAAGTGCGTCTCAAATATGGGTCGGCTCCATCACAAGGGTGGAGTTTCGCAAACACAGAACGGACTCCATTTGCATGCGACCCAGCGCTCGCATTATGTAATCGTCACAACTCAATTATCATTTAACCCTTTTGAAACATTTGCTGAATACCCTTATAAAAGCTAATTTACTGTTAACAACAATATGTTTCATCGTAGGTTAGTTACAAATAAATTATATATATATATTCTATTGCTCTCTAATATTAATATACAATAATAAAATAGCAAGCTAAAAAGAAGAGACTACTAATTTCTATGTAAACTTTTCCTTTTCTAGTTTTAGTCACTTATATGACAGTAGACAAGTGGGTATCTAACCAACGACAGCGTCTACAGTTACACTTGAGACCCTGCAAAAGGACAGACATCTATATAATGATGATATGCATAAGCAAGCTCAGGATAACCGATGACCTTAAATTTAAAAAGCACGAGGTGCTGCATTATTAAAAAAATAAACATTTACTCCTAAAGGAGGAAGCCTCTTGGACGTGTGACAGTGCTTATTATTATTTAAGAGCTAACAATCTTTTGACTTTGTGTGACTGTTAACACGATAAGTTCTGAGCTGGATCTCTACTCGAGGACACGGTATTACATTTGTTTTCACTTTTCATTTTTTGTGATCACTGTCGCCCACAACCCCGTGTTACAGGAGCGTTAGCGGCCTTTAAGGTGGATGGGCACCGGAGCTCGGCATTGCCCAATGCGAAACGCAGCGGCCAAAGACACTACTTAAAGCCGATTTTAAATGCTGACAACGTGACTCTCCCACACGTACTTTAGTCGCCTCTTACGAAACCATCAGTACCAGGGTGATCCTGTTCGAAGCCAGAATCACACGGCAAATAATACCCATAATAACCCAAACAAACGCTTATGTTTTTATTTTAATATTAGTGAAATTATATGTGCATATATGAAATTACTATTTTTAAAAATTTTATATACTTTACAAATCGTTACAAGCAAAACTCAGTGGGAAAAAATACAAATTTAAATCTATTGTAAACACGATCCAAACAATTTTTCACTTCGTAGAATTCAACGATTTCGTAAATGAACAAAGTTACGCCCTCAAACTGCGCCATTAAACGCCGAGAGAATTGCATTACTCGGTTTTATTGTATTTCAATTTACTTCAACAACCTTTGGGTTTGTTATTAGCACCACAAAATCAATACTGGAAGTAAACACGGTGTGGAAGTTTTAATATATATTTCATACTATACTAGCAATCCCCCCGCGGCTTCGCCTGCTTGGTTAACACTATTTTATATAATAATCTCAATGACTTCATAGACAATATCTATGCATTAACAACAAAACATTTTTTATATATCTTCCATGTACAGACAGTGATCAGTTACAGATTTATTAGAAGTATAGATAATCCTCCAGATTTATTACAAGTATAGATGAAGTATTTAACGATTTTGTAAATGATAACACGCCTTGGGAATAAAATGCCCGCTCCAGGCTATTTCAAATGTATCATTGTCAATTATTATAATATGACGTAAAGTTTTGGATAAAAAAAAGACATGTCTCGCCGAGTTTCTTTCGCCGGTTCTTCTCAGGTCTGAGGCAGTAACTTTTAGTGAACTGGTGGTAAATTGTTTGACGTTCAAAAATTAAACCTTGTAACTTATTATTTTGAATAAAAATATCTGAATTTTAAATGGGCCGTCGTGACGCTGGAGCACAAGCGTGTGACTGTAAACGCAACGGTTGATGGTTCGAAGCGAACGAGGTGGAGTAAAATATATATTACTATTATATTTAAATTTATTTAGTTTGGTAAAACGCCATACCTCTAGAATTCTGTTGAAAATGGGTAACCGTATCACCCTAATATGAGCAGAGTGTCTTAACACTAAGTTCCCGGATTGTCCCTTTGTCTACAGAGCTATGTTCAGGGTAAGGCGTGTAGAAAAAAAACAGTACTATAAATATAAAATATTTTAGTAAATTTATTGTATTCATTGAGGCATGTCGTGGCACAAGCGTGTGTTGTAACCGACAGGTTGTGGGTTCGATCCTCACTCCAGGAAATGAAATATTTAATATTTTCAAATTAAATATTTAATGTTTTCATATTTTCAATTTAAATAGTTAATTTTTGATTTCTTCGGTCTGGTAATAAGGCAAAACGCAGCGTTGAGTTTCACCACTCAACACGCAATGCTTAAAATTCAGCGCAAAATGAACGGAGTGTCATAACACTAGGTTCCCAAGTTCTCTCTGCCTACCCTGCCATGTGCGGGATAGAGCGTGAAGCTGAGTGAGTAAGTGAGTATTGTATGTTTTTTTTAATCAAAATGAAAATAAGTGACTATTTACAATGTGCCGTTCAAATATAAGACAGCTAACAACTATATTGAGTCAACTCATAACCTAGATCCCGTTTTATGACGATCATAAAATGCAACAACAAATAAATTAATTTACATATAAATTAAACGTTAAAACACATACATTTACGCAAGTAGCACACACGTTTGGAAGGCTAAGTAAATAATCATACTCAAATATCATCCATTCCCAACAAAATCCACATAACACACATGTCAAACTGAAAATCTCTTCCTTTTGAAATCGGTTAAAAATCATATAATCCTTTAAAATAAACACTCAATGCTTACATATTTATACGTCTCCTTGAACTTAGTTCAAAAATAGCAACGAGGCCTACTTTTTGCGTGACGTCATAATTCTTTAGTACTAGACTCTAGCCATGTAACTGGCTGATCAATACACTGTGTGTATCACAATTTTACACCCCAGTGACGCCAGAGGGATGTACATACTCGCGCATAAACGACTTGCAAAACACATGATAATGTCATTTTAAATATTGATAACAAACATAACGCAATTGTTAAGTATTTGATTATAAAAGATATGGTAGTACGTTCGATAACTCACTTACTCGCTTCACGCTGTATCCCGCATAGGTGGGGTTGGCAGAAGGAACCTGAAAACCCAGTGTGACACTCCGTTCCGAATTTCGATAACCTTTAAACGTTCGATAACCAGTAGGCAAAATGTTAATAGCTAAATATTTTTTTGATCTTTTCGGTTACTTTAAAAAACGCAACGTTGATTATTACTTCTATTCAAAAAATGTATATCACAATAAAAACAATATTCTTAGTAAACGGAACAGACCACGCGTCATTGGTTAATTAAATTGTTTTTTATCAGTTTCTGGCATTAAATATTTCAATTTTATCGACTGGGCATCGAACCCACAAACTTACGCATTTACACTCGCGTACTTGAAATGAAACTTAAAAACCAGCCAAGTGCGGAGTCAGTCTCAACCACAAAGCATCATGTGTGTTGTACAGTATCACTCTTACATATTTAATATATTCTCCTTTTTAGTATATATTATTATAGAATATTGGCCACAGAAATCATCAGTCTGTAAAAATTTAAATTTGAGTTCCGCCACTCAACACGCAATGCCTCAAATTTGGCGGAAAGCGGGAAACGGAAGTGGAACGGAGTGTCTTAACACTAGGTTCTCAAGTTTCCTTTGCCTAACCTGCCGTGTGCGGGATACAGCGTGAAGCTCAGCTTCAGCGTGAAGCTGAGTAAAAATTAAAAAAAAAAAACTATTACTCTGCAATCCAACGCTCTAAAAGAGCAGAAGCTAAATAAAGATACAAAACAAAGTGTTTACAAGCAGCCACTTGATTGCGTTCTATTTCAACTGTGACTAACAACAAGAGCGCCTCGGTAAATAGCCGTAACAATTAAATCGCATTAACGCCGTCGCGTCCCAGGTTTAAAGCGTACAGTAATGCGAATGCATTACGTTGTTACAAAGCAGATTACTCAAAAGATACATTATACAAATATACTAGCAGTCTCATGCAACTTTCCTTGCTTGGACTAATGGACGTAAAAGGAAAAGTTGTCCCTGTTGGAATTTTGGGAAATACTCTTTTAGTGCTTCCAAAGCTGTACATTAAACCAAAGCCGAACATATTGTGCTATATTTCAGCTTCCACGACCATTAATTTGTGATCGTTTTCTTTCCTTAGTCAGTAATCAACGCAAAAGCAACAGAACTATTCTAATAAGAACAAATTCAAATGTTAAATAATTTAATATATTAATGTTTATTATAGTTTATACATTCATGTTGCACCCTTAACTTTCAAGACGTGCTAATCACTCAACCTATCTATCTCAGTGATATATGTAAAGTCCTTCCATATGATTCCTCATCTCTATCAATTGGAAATTCCAACAACTCAATCATAGATATTAATGACGGATATTGAAATCTTAAAATTTGATAACCATAGATAACTAACTAGCTCAAACTAAACTTGCAACCAATGCAGCAAGCAGACCATAGATCAATAAAGTAATTTCCTACATTACCATAAACAGTACAAGCTATAATCATAGACTAAATATGTATAACGTACAAAAGATGCCACTTCCTGGAACTGGATTGTATATTAAATATACAATGCTATAAATATTTATCACGATTGTTGTTTTTTTTTTTATTAAACTCGGGCAAAAAATTAGAAATATAAACAAATAAACGTTCATTACGGTTCAAACAACACATTTCATGTATCGTTTTTTAATAAACGATAAAAGATAAAAATATTAAAAAAAAAAACGTAGTAAAAATAAATCTATATAAAACCACAAAAGATCACTTCTGTTATTACAATTACAACAATACAATATAGAAGGAAACAAAGCAATGAATTTCTGCATCATTTGGCTCGAACAGTGTACGAAGGAATCGTTACGGGAGTGGAGTGCCTCCATAACTTAATGGTGGAGATTAAATGACGCACGAAATTGTTGAATATCAACGACATCATAGATTCGAAAACATAGTAAACGAAGAAAAAGAAATTACGTACGTACATAGGCAGAAAGTACTAAGTGTTAAGACACTTTGTTCCCAAGTTTCGTCTAGTGGATCTCATCGCTGCGCTTTGTCTTTTAACAAGAATAAATTCCTTTCCCCAAGTAGAAATCGAACTCACAACCGCCGCTTATATAGCCAGATATTGTACCGCTGCGCCACAATAGCTTACAATTTTCGCTTATTGAATAATAAAGTTAATAAATATCTTTAAATAAATCGCACTGCTTCTTATCTACGCCATGTTATATTAGTTTGATGAATTTTAAAACATATGTATATCTTTACAATTAATAATTGAACCGTAGACTTTCAGCTTAATACCATGGTCACCTTCACTAACAAGACAGACAATTAAAACGTATTTTCTCTAATTGGAGATATTCAATTACTTTATACAATTCACTTTTGAAAAAAAAATGTCTACCTAGTATGGTAAAAGGCAATAAGTAAATGAAACAGTTAACAACTAGCAGTTGGGAAAAATGACACTTCTTTTTTCTTGAAAAATACATTATTTCATATGCTCTGATAAAGAAGTAAAGCGCAACGCCAGCGTTGAGTTCCGCCACTTAACTAGCAATGTCTCAAGAATTCGACGGAAAGTGTTGAAGGAAAATTATTTTAATGGGAATAAAGTGTCTTATCGCTATGTTCCCAAGTTGCTTCTGCCTACCCTATGCAGGATACAGCGTGAAGCTATAAAAATATTTTTACTGTCATCTCATTTCATATAACAGGCAGAGAAAACTTTGAAGACGTTTCGAGTTTGTTTCATGAAATATTGTAAAAAAAATATTTAACACTCAGCCTCACACTGTATCCTGCACATGGCAGGGTAGGTAGGTTGGGAACTTAGTGTTAACACTTCGTTCTACTTCCGTTCCCCACTTTCCGCCGAATTTGAGCCATTACGCGTTGAGTGACGGAACTCAACGCCGCGTTTTGCCTTGTACCAGAGCGAAGAATGAAAACATTCAATATTTAAATTCATAATATTAAATATTTCATTTCCTCGAGTGGGGATCGAACCCACAACCTGTCAACACGCTACTGTCGCTCGCGACAGACCTCTAAATATTTTACACTGCCACTATTATTAAATAAGTTCAAATAAAGCTTTCAAGCTCAACTCTCTCATTACAAAGTTGAAACGGTCATATTGTACCTTAAAAGGAGCAAAATTTACAGTGCAAATATAGACCGTTGGCGTGGGCTCGGAAGAAGTGCGTGAGTCACCAACGGACTACTTCGCGGTCAACGGTCGTTTTCAACGGAGTACTCACAATAGATTTAAAATTAACGCATCTATTTTAGCACTGACTAAGTGTACTTTTTTTATTTTTTTTATCTATTGTATTTTATGAGAGGACCGAGGCGTCAGAATTTTTGAAACATGACACTTATATATGGCGTGCAGTTAGAAATAGAAAAAAATATTTTGTACCGGATAATATTATTATGTAGGTACATATTTATTACAAAACATATTTTAAACAGCTTTAATCTTTTTGTACTGTCATGCACAAAAAGATTAAAGGGGATAGTCAGAGATAAACTAGGGTAGCCAGTTTCCCTGTATTTACCAAGTAAAAAAGGTCAAGGCAATCCAGTCTCTACTTTTCGTCTATATTACATATACACCTTGCGTGTTGAGTAGCGGAGCTCAACGCCGCACTTTGTATTGCCAGGGTCGAGATATAAAAATAATCATATCTCGTTGAATAACAAACTCACGTTAGGTTAACAATCAGATTTCCAGGTTAAGGTTCGACTAATTATATAAGAAAACATCTTATATAGAAATTACATCCCCCAAACTCGAGCTTATAAACAACTTAACATTCCGTCAGGGCCTTTAGCGCAGATAAAGTAGAAAGAGTTTTCTCAATATAAAGATAAAATCGCCTCGACGTAACTCCGATTGTGAACTATTCGTTACAAATTGTTAGGGCTAGTTTTTTTTAGTGTATCGCCCGAGTGTTCGTTTGATATCTATTAAAGGGAATGAATTAGTTTTGTTAAGAGAGGAAGGGAGAAACCTCGGTTGATCTTCGAAAACACAGTATCGACGATACTGGAGGAAGGTCACGTAAAGAACATGAGGACCCTATGAGGAAGGCATGTATGAAGAGGTTGATGACAGTGGACGAGGCGAAAGAGGTATGCCGAGACCGCAGCGTTTGGCGCTCCGTTCTCTCTGCCTGCCCCGCTAGGGATACAACGTGAAGATAAGTTAATTCTTTTATATCTTTGCTCTAGTAATGAGACACAGATAGCTTATGACCGTATCAGGCTACTTCTTTATGCGAGATATAGCAATGAAAGGTTTTTAATTCAAATTTGCTAACAATATTTGAACTATATGTATGTATGTACCACGTACATGGCAGGGTAAGCAGAGGGATCTTAGTGTTAAGACACTCCAATCCGTTCCGTCACTCTCCGCCGAATATGTGGAATTACGTGTCGAGTGGCGGAACTCAACGGCCGCGCTTTTCCTTGTTACCAAAATGATATAATGTAAATATTTCATATTTAATATTATTAAACTTGCATTTTTTCATTAATTTTCCAGGTTGCACGCGTGTACCCCAGCGCCACGACGAGCCCCATTATTTCTGGTTGATATTTATATTAATTAAAAGACAAGAAAATTATTATATCTACACTACATGGGTCGTTCGATTTTGAGGACAGCGTCACACGCTGTTCGTGTAGGTTTAATTAAATTTTGGTGTTTCTCACGTAATAACAAAATATGCGCTCGAATTTGCGCCTTCTGTACTACATTATACCATTTGTCATTTAAACTGCCAGTACTCTCAATATTATTAAATTTATGAATACATTTTAGACGTATAAATTAATCGATTTACTTAGAGTATATATTTATTTCCTAAACTTTTCCTTTATAAATAATATTAGTCGCTAATATTTGGACGTGAACTTGATATACATTTAAAATGACCTCTATACTAAACAATAGAAAAATCAAGTTCAAATACCACTAGTTGAAAAAATGTTTTCCGGAAATCTCGTTGAATTGTTGTTTTTGTTTCTTATAATTTTATAAACAATATTAATTAATAAACAAAATGATTGTAGTGTAAAAGTAAATTTATTTTAAGGCATGACACACACTTATCGCCAAGACAAATATTCAACAGCACAAAGATAAGTAGGAACTCGTTTAACGGTCGAAGTGACTGATAAATTACTCATCTCCTTTGAATTAACGAACTACACTTGATTCTTTGATGCCATCTCTCAACAGTCAACATAAACGCACCATTAAGGTCATCAAATATTTGAAAATCCACGTTTTAAGCTTCTCGCCTTATCCCGCAAATAGGCAAGGAAAGACAATCAAGTACACTGTTCTCCATTTCTGATTTTATACGGCGGAACTCAACGCCGCGCTTTGTCTTATTAGAGTTGGGAAATAAAATAATTCACTACCTAGAATGGGGTTCCATCCCACATCAATCGTATTTCTTGCTAGTCAGACGTTATTCTATTGAGCTATACGCTCCTACGAAAATAAAAAGATCACTTGGTCGGTTTAAAATTTAAACCAGCAAACAGCCTACTAAACAAATTCTCAGGAGACATTTTTTTTTGTTAATAATCTATATAGGTACGAACATTATGAGCTTTTTATAATTTCGAAAATTACGTCGATACTGCATAAAATAAAAAGAAGGTTGATTTCCTCGTGTTTTTTTACAATTTTAAATAGTATAAAAATGTACGTACCATAACGAGAAAATAAATATTTAGCAGGTTCTCACTCCAAGCCGATATAAATTTGAATGTATGTAAAGGTTAAACGTTCATTGTGCACAAGCAACATTGTAAATTCATATAAGAAAGATGATAGCTATAATTAATATAAGTGTCTTAAAAAATTTTACATTGAAAATAACCCTACCTCAATGAGGAGATTTTATAAAGAAAGAAATAACAAACCACGAAGTAAATAAGTACGATAAGAAACAGATGCGACTACGCCGCCTGCCTTCACGTAGCCGGTTTTATTATATATTTTAAGTTTACCAAAAACACTTGAAATGTATTTGTGCAAGTATATAAACATCTTTTTTTTTTGTGAAATGCAAATATTTTAACGATATGTAGGTACCTATGTCGTAAGCAAAGTTTGAAGGTAAAAATAGAATAATGAAAAATATCCATATGATTTTAAATTATACTTCAGATGCGCCTATAATTCATAATATAGAATCAATATTTCTTAATAGAAATATTAATGTTTATTCTACATAATAAAAATATACTAGAAAAATATTTAAAAGAACGAAAAAAATATTAGCTAACAAAAACTCAAATTTAATTAAAACCAAAGCAAAAAGAAATAACAATAAATAAAAATAATAAAATAAATAACTTACATTTATTTTCAACTTCCATTGCTATGTAGAAACTAACTGGACCAAACAAAGAAAAACAAAATGCAGGGATGCTGGATGCAATGCGTCCGCCGAATACAAATGCTTCGCAAAATATATCGTGTTTCGGAGCAGCGTTTACTTTTTAACTTTCGCAGGCACACCGTTGAAACAGTTACAAATTAAATTTAAACTGAAATAAGGCAGGATGTGAGCTGCTAAAGGCTCTAGTTCTAGATCGTTGGAATCGGAAACAATGTTTTTGTAAATACGATTGAACTTCGTTGACACGAATTGGGATAGACATAACGGCTCTAGCGCGCCCGCTATTGGTGGAACTTGAATCTGCCGCACTTTTTTTTTCAATAGCTATCGACCGATGATCTAAATAAGTGCGTTCGAGATATGCAACATATTATAAAAAACTTGACTGTGAAAGTTTTTGTTATAAACATTTGTAATAAAAAATGTTTTTAAATATAATAATATAATTTAAATTTCATTAATACTTCAAAAAATCACATTTTATTTTAATTTAGATATTCCTATAGTAATAAGTGAAAAAAGTGATAAAAAAAGCAAAATAAAATAAGTGACATACCTATTTACTTCCTTGTAAGAATTAAGATTTAAATTGTTGTTAAACTATTACGGTTAATAGAAAAATTATTTGTAACGTTTTTTGTAATATGGCGTGGGACGCGGCCCCGATCATCCTTCATTCTTATAACTGTATAATTTGTTTATTTGAGATCATAGAAAATAAGACTTAAAGAAACTAAGGTCATAGAGGCGACTGTACCACGAAGGCCGTGAGTTCGAATTCCATTTAGAGGGGCGAGGAATGAGATTCAACATTTTCAGTTTCTCGCTTAGGTAAAACAAAGCGCGGCGTTGTTTCCCTTCACTCTACAAACTATCAAGAATTATCACTATTCGATCAAAAATTTTCTAAATAGAAAAATGATCATTACTTATCAAGAATTCGGCGAAAATTATAAAACTAATGCGTCTTAATGATGAACGGAGCGTCTTAACTAAGCATTCCTTCTGCCTACCCTACTAATGAAGCTCTAAAAGTATAAAGTCGAAAAATTCTACTCCCTCTTTCGACTAATTCATTAAAATTGTTTATTAGTGGCGATGTATAACTACAGAAAAGATTTATTTAATATAAGTACTCTCTCAAAACAGAAACGTACTAAACATAGTCATATGTAGATAAATACCAATTGCGTCTCCCTGGCGACTAAATTTTACCTATTGGGATTTTCTTGAAAAAAAAAAACAGTAAAGGATATCAATGTTTAATAAATTATTAACAATTATTTGTATAATTTGTAACAATGTGTGATGTTAGTTACAATATATTAAGTGGGCACATAATGTTAAAAATGAGGGAAATAATATAATATTATAAATATTTTAGGCCACAAGAAGTGTATTTTAAGTAAGTGAATTTATAAAATACATTTACGATAAAATATTTAATAGATATTGTAGAATAATAATAATAAACAAATTAGATCTTTTTTAAGGGATAAAGAAACTCATCCTTCATCATGAGATGATAACAGTAGGTATTGAAGCTTCATGGAATGTTGAAAATAAACATTTTAAAATGTTTCTTACAAGGAAGACCTCACTCCATTCTCCACTTCAACCTATATTGTGATGGAATCTTATTTCTCATTATTTTTTTTATATTTTTACTACTAAAAAGTGCATTACACCTGTTCAATTATCACACTATGTTATTGATTACTCACTCAAATCACTATTTTATCTAGTTTGAATACATTAATTCTTCTAAATTGTACTACAGTTATTGATTCTTATTATTTAGAAGTATACATGACAATTCATACTTTGTTTAAAGTAAAATAAATATAATATACTTATGTATATTGCAGAATATAAAAGAGAAGTGTTTCAAAATTTCGTAAATTACTGGCAGATTTTAAAACAATTAATTTAAAAACCTACTTTTACATTTTTTAAAGATATTTTATATATATATTTAATGATTAAAAATCCATGTATAGCAAAGCTAAGTCAATTCACATATCAATATACATAAAACTACAAAAATATAACATACTGTTAAGTTAAAAGATATTACATCTATTTGTTGGCCACATTGTAGGTATTCGTTGATTCATATTATATGACTAAAATAATAAAACTAAAAATTACACCTTAACAAGGTGTATTTCATACATACTTTACAGTATTATTGCATACTATTCTAAAGATAACTATAGTTTTATCAAGATAACATAGACAAAAAAATACTAATTTTTAATGTCATATTACAAAAGTCCTTACAGAAGTAGTAATAAGTCCACTAAATATACATTTTAATTATAATCGTAATGTTAAAAGTTCGAAAAAATTGTAAAGGATTTAAATTGATATTTCACATTTATATGTTCTGATTATTGTATGTTTTCTAAAAAAATTAAAGTTTTCGGTATTTAGTTCACTTAAACTTCAATATTAGAAGCACCACTTGATATCTTGATAAAACTAATATTACCTTGAACGCAATGGAGGTGAGCAATATATAACTATATAAAGTAAATAAATATGCCTACACAATCAATTATAATTAAATTATTAGTCACATAATTAATCATATTAAGATTATAAAAATGTATGGCTTCTAATACTTCCTGTGATTTATAAAATATTTTATACTAAGTTCACCTCCAGCTATAAATAACAATTCTGGTTTACCAAAACTTAATTAAATCACTTCTTTTTAAATAAATAGACAGAGAATGCTTTGAGTATTATTAAAATTAAATAAATTAATGACATCTACAACTAAATTATCTTGAAAATATTAAGTCACTGTGATCATTTATCAAAAAATGGTATACAAACTGGGCTTTCTTTTTATCAATAACTTGTTTGTTTATTCGAGATTGAGGTTCTTGTACAAGATTTGGATTATCTCTCAGAAATATAGCACCAAAAAGTGTTGACAGCGTTTTTGCATCCAAACCATTTTCAGCACAATGTTGTAAAGCTTCTTGTAGGAATTCACATAAATAGAGGAAAACATTTTTCCTGAACTCTGGCAATTCCATGATTATTTGCTTGCATTGTAAATAGTTGACAGATGCTCGGAGACACACAGACTGAAGGTTATATGGTATAATGGGGTCCGATGTGCTCTCTAATAACAGTAAAAGTGCTTCAGCTACTGAATGTATGCTACCTGGTATAGGATCTATAGATCCACTATCTAGCCAGTCTCTTATTTGCAACACTTCAGAATGTAGACCTGGCTGTTCAAACAGATTAGGCTCCTTTAAACCATGGAGATAGATATGATCGACTAAAAACCATATTTCCTTTGGTATTGAGTATGTTGACTGGTTTGATACATATTGGTCCCTCTTACTTTCTAGTTCTATTAATTTACCAACAGGCACTTCTCTGATTGGCATGTTTAAGTTAACTAGAACTTCTATAGAGCACCCGAAACAGCTTCTTTGGTAGGTCCCATTGACAGTAATAAAGATATCCTTACCACCATATAAGTGAAGAACTAAAATATCATACAGCTTATCAGTACCAGCATTCATTTTGCAGGCTGATGTCTTGTTTATAAGCACCTTTAGTTGAACTTCACAAGACTCATCAGCACAAATACATTTTTTGTATGGTTCCACAATAAGCCATTCTTTGCAAAAGTTTGCTTCATCTAGTTTCTTTATAAATTCAAATTCCACTGGCAATTTACCTATATTCTTAATAGTAATTGTTCTGACTTGCAATTCTAAATATCTGACTGTTCCAAAATCTATTTCTGTGACATCCACCTTAACTTGTGGTATCAATTCATTCTCCAGTTTATCTAATTGTTTAATAACTTCTTCATACACTTTTCTATATTTCTCCTCATCAATAATTTTGATCTCTGAAATAAATAGAGCAGAAACAGGCTTATGGTCGCTTATGTTTAATGATGGATGACTTCTATATGCCAATTGCAATATATTGTTTCCTTTCCAGAAAATTCGATCACACCAGGCTGGTGCTCGATTCTTTTCACTGGAATCCCAATTATCAGTGCCAGGGTCATATTTATAAGTGGGTTTAAAGTTTATTACACCTTCAATATAGCCTACAAATACATTGTTATTTTTGTGTTGTTGTTTTAATTGATCCCACTCAAGGACTGGCACAAAATTGTTGTCACTAACGAACTTCTTGACGCTTTGTGGATCTAATTCTGTTATCCGATAGTTGAGATCTCCAAGCCAATAAATATGATCATGATCTTTAATGGCTTTAGGTGGTTGATTTGGTTGTACAAACCTTGTCCTGGAACAAATGTCTCTGAAATCCTGATTGCGACGTTCAAACTCTTCGACATGGGCCGCCAAGTGAGAATTTACAAAACATATAGAAGTATTGTGTAAATCAAATCTTACAGATACTCCACCTTTATTACCCATTTTCCCCATTATTCCTGTGCCAACTGTATCGCATACTATGTTGCGAACATGAGAGTAATGTTTTTCTTTAATAAGAACTATAAGTAACATACCAACCAGTCTTACTTTCTCTATCTTTACATATTTTGCTCGTCTATCTACATAACTAATTACAGCATTATACCATTCATCTTCTCTAAATGTTTGGTCAAACAGAAAAGTTTCTTTGGATAAATCAAGCTCCTGAAAACCAACAGCATATATATCAGGAGGCTCCTTATCAATACATAACCAGTCTTTAAGAGGCATTACTGGAGATTTATCATTTACATTCCATGTGCCACAAAATATAGTAAACTTTTTAGTGAATGTGTAATCAAATTCTTTGTCACTCATTCTGTGTTTTATCAGGCTTTCTCTTATAGCTACTGGTGCAGAAGGTGTGTTTACAAGACCCCGTGGCAACACCATACTTTGAGTCATAATATCATCAACTTTATTACCATTATATTTTTTTAGCCAAAGAAATTCTGGTTGTACTTGAAGCTTATTAACAGCTTCTATTCCTCGAAATAAATCGTCCACAAAGTTATCAACGCGTGGAGTCATTTGAATCTCAAACTTATATTTATTATTACGTGATTGTAAATTCAGGTACAAAATTGCTTCAGGATCAGATGGTTTGTTGTCAATTTCACATTTAAAGGTATTGTCGATAGGAAGCACTATTTCTACAGATAAGTCGGTAAAGGATTTCGGTGGGTAGCATGATGTAAATAAACAAAACACTGCTTTCTCCTCTCCATACTCCACAATCGCTAGGAGTCTATCTTTTTTAACCCATTCTGGGTGGAGTACTTTGGCGTCACAAAGGAACGCCGTGACCCTTTCACTGGACAAAAATTTTTCTTGAACCACGGATTTTATTTCCTCGTGGTTCATTTTTTAATAAATGTAGTTTTGGTGAAAATCTAATATGATTTTTTCAATTTCTGACATAACTTCAGCATCTCAAATTCGTATACGAATATTGACAGCTTTGACGTTTTGTATCGATTTAGTTTGGAAATGAGGTTACGGTATTTACAATTGTTTCGCGTTATAACAACTAACAGTATTTTGATATTAATTATTTGTTATTCTCATAACACGTATTGTAAATACAAAACAAATTTTATGTTAAGCGATCTTCATACAAATAAATCAGTAAGTCCAATGAATGATGATGATAACATTATAATGAAGTTCAACAATAGAGGTACGGTACCCAATAATATTTATTTTTCTAAGAGAAAATGTTCTACTAGATATGCAATTTCAAAGTTTTTATTACCAAACCTTCCCCCAGGACATGGTAGGCAGTTTTGGGTTCTTAGGTGGTAATGATAACATATATTGCAACTATAAATGTTATTAACCAATGGCAACTGTATATTTATAACAACCGATTCTCATACAATTCAAAATTACTAACTCACAAGTTTCACGCAGTATCCCGCACATAGCAGGATAGGCAGAGGGAACTTAAGAATCTAGGGTTAGCACATTCCACTCCCAACAATTCAAAATAATTTTTATTTCTCTTGAAATTGATTCCCAAACCTAAAAACCTATTAATATCAAAATTAAACAGTGTAGTTTCTCTGTCTTATTAAAACTGCTGTGCTGCGTCACTGTGAGAGCAATTTAAATATGTGCTTATTTGAATATTTTTACTAATTTTAAAGTTAATCCACACTTAGAAAAGAAATATATTTATTTAGAAAACGTATACCTACAAATTATATAGTAGCGTGTTTTGAACCTGCGCTTCTTAGAAACCGTCCAAGGGCTCTGACCATATGGCTCTCATCACGCTAAGTGACAATAACTTACAATTTCATTGCTGGTATATTAAACAATCAATGTACCATCAACGAGAGCATTTTTTTTGTAATTTCTATTTATACCGTACGTTTCTTATAGGTCTAGGGCTTTTTTTTTGTGCTCTGGTAGCATTAGTACTGGGCATTGGGCAATTGGCATCTGTCAAGTGTCAAATTGATAAAAATATAAATAACTAGAAGATCCTGTCGTTTTTGCATTTTAATAATTTTCTTTAATATAACTTAAGAGAATTCTTATATAACTCAATCATGGGGGCTGCACCAACCGATTGGCAGCTAGAATGTACAGAGTTGAAGCAGCGAGGAGCTTATTTATTGCAAACTGGGCAATGGTCGGACTGTACTTTTTTAGTAGGCACTGAGCCCAACCAAGTTGTTTTAGTTGGTCACAAACTAATTCTAGCTATGGCTTCTCCAGTATTTGAAGCTATGTTTTATGGTGGTATGGCGGAACGCAATGAACCGATTCCAATTGTTGATGTGCAAATAGATGCTTTTAAAGCCTTATTAGAGTAAGTAACAACGAATTTATTTTCTATTATTGGAAAAATAATCTTAAATAATAATTCTTTTACTGTAATTTTTCAGATATATCTATACAGGCAATATAAACATAAGCTCCTTTGACAAAGCTTGTGAATTATGTTATGGTGCAAAGAAATATATGCTGCCACATTTAGTTAAGGAATGTACAAGATACCTCTGGTCCGATCTTTACCCTAAGAATGCTTGTAGGGCATATGAATTTGCTAGATTATTTGAAGAAAGTGTACTTATGGAGAAATGTATACAGGTATAAATTTTTATATTTTTATCATAAGTAGATTTTTTAGTTAGAAACATTATCTTACAGAATATAAGTGCAGAGATGTCTCAGTGTAAATTTACATGAATTCTTTGATTTTCACATGAATTGAAGATTTTGAGTGATGAAACTCAATGCCACCTATTGTTTCCCATGGAAGAAACTTTTCCAGAAAGATACTTTGTCCTTGCACTACAAGAATAATAACCAATACACTAATAAATCTAATAAAATTGATTAATAAGTAAATATTTGGTGTAATTATTATATTGAAAGATATTATTTTTTATATAATTAAATATATTAATTATACTACTCTACTACTCGCTACTCAGCTTCACCCTAGTAAGCAGAGGGACCTTGGGAACTTAGTGTTAGGACACTCTGTTGCACTTCCGTTTATCACTTTGTGGCGATTTTTGAAGCATAGTGTGCTGAGTGGCGGAACTCAACGCCTCCTTTTTGCCTTGTACCAGAGCAAAGAAATGAAAACATTAGATATTTAAATTGAAATTATTAAATATTTCATTTCTGATGGGTCGAACCCACGACTTATCAGTTACAGTCACACGTTTGTGCCGCTGCGCCATAACAAGCAGCAGGACGGGCAGCAGCAGTCACAGCTTACATGCGTGTAGCTGTAAAAGTGACAATTTGCGGAGTATAAAGCAAATAAACTTAGGTTGTGGGATATGTCTACACAACCTCAGCTTATTTATATAAATACTATTGATTACAAATGATACACATTTTTTTACATATTTATTACTCTGTCATTCATTTACAGATAATAAGCACTAACACCAAGGAGGTGTTAAATGATAGTAGTTTTGAAGAAGTAGAACTGAACACTGTTATTACTGTGTTCTCATTAGATCACCTTAATGTTGATAGTGAATTAGATCTATTTGAAGCAGCTGTAAGGTTAGTTTGAAGTAGTAGACTCAATTATTAAATTATATTTAAAATTAAGACTATTGTTGCTCAGGGGCACAAGCAGCTGTAAACACAACAGTGTGGGCTTGATTTCCACTTGAGCAATAAAATATTAAATATTTTTATTTCCTTGCTATAGTTGCATGGCAAAGTGTGGTGTTGAGTTTTGCCACTCAACAGTCAATGCCTCAAATGTCAAAGGAGTGTCTTAACACTATTTCTCCAAATTTTTACTGTGGAAATTGGGAAATCAGTGGGAATTCATTTGATCACTGTGGGAATAGGGAATTCAGTGTTAAGCTAATAAAAAAATTTAAATAAATGCTATTAAGTATTCTATTTTAATAAGATATAATTAATATACTTTATTGTTATATTTTTAGATATGGAAAAGCTTTAGAGAAAAGATCTGAAAGGAGTGTGAGTCCACCGACTGAAGGAGCACCTTTTACTGAAAACATACAGAAAAGTCCTTTACCTTCTACTTCACAAGAAAAGGAACAGGTATGACATTAAAAGTTAATGTTTAGTTTTTTTTTGTAATTGCATAATTTATTGCCTGTACCTTTTCCTTGTCAGCGGAAATGAAAATATATTAATATATTTTAAATGAAACACTTTTAAACGGATTAATCGCGTATATTGAATGGTAAACAACAGTAGTCCGTGTATTGTTTCATTTCTTCACTCTGGTAATAAGGCAAAGCGCGGCGTTAAGTTCCGCCACTCAACACGCAATGCCTCAAATTCGGCGAAAAGTGGGGAACGGAAGTGGAATGGAGTGTCTCAACACTAGGTTCCCGGTTTCCCTCTGCCTACCCTGCCTCGTGCGGGATACAGCGTGAAGCTATACTTCAATATAGGTAATCATTTCATCCAGTGGCGATTCACTATCAAATTTAAATATTTCATTTTTAATAACAAGATACAAGCTTAATTTCATTTGTTTTCTGTCAAACATTGCCTTATTTAAATTGTAGAGATGGTTGATAAGCTATTAAATTTTACTGGACTCATATATAAGAATGTTATCTAATTTAATCATATTGGTAAAATGATATCTTTTTGGTGCATATATTGCTTATAAAAAGATTACAAATTTTAAATTCAATATTGTCGGTTTGGAGAGTAAAGTAAACCTGCTTAATCTGTTATTTTTTATCATGTGCTACATTTAAACACTATTAAGTGAGCGTAAGTGTACTAAAAATACATTTTTTAGTATAACTACTTAATTTTTGCTTAATTTCATATTGTAGACAAATTGAGGCATGTCGTGTTTATAATATAATAATTTCATATTGTAGACAAATTGAGGCATGTCGTGTCCACCTAAAGTTTAAATGTTGCAATGTTTTGGAGCAAAAAGAAGTAAAGGAATTGCCTATATGCAAGTTTTTGACTGCATACCCTGCTATATGATGAAAAAAGAGTTATGTACTTGTAAATATAAGGCAAAGCGCGGCTCAACACGCAATGCCTCAAATACGGCGGAAAGTGAGAAACGGAAGTGGAACGGAGTGTCTTAACACTAGGTTCCCGGGTTCCCTCTGCCTACCCTGCCTCGTGCGGGATACAGCTTGAACCTAAGTAAGTAAGTACATGTAAATATGTCTGTCGTGGTACAATGGCACAGTGTGTTATTGTAAATGAAACGGTTGTAGCTTCAATTTTCACTTCTAGACAAAGTTGAGTTACGCTTCAACACGCAATATCCCCAAAAATTGGCAAAATGTAGAGAACAGAGAGTGTTTTCACTAGATTTTTTCTACCTACCCTGATATATTATATATGTATATAACTTAAAACAAAAAATCAAATATATTTTCTTCCCATGAATCTACCCCAGGTAGTAAATGTAGAGAGCAGTGCAGAGAGCAGTCCCGAAGCGGTGATGGACACGTGCCGCAGCAACGACCCCGACACCGCAGCGCCGGCGGAGCACAACAAGAAACCTAAGACGGGTAAAGTAGTATGTTTTATATACTCTGGGTCATTTGCACAAGCCTGCGACTGTCAACGACAGGTTGTGGGTTCAATTCCACTCTCGGAAATAAAATATTTAATAATTCTATTTATCATCTGTGGTTACGTTGCGCCGGCGTTGAACTCCATCATTCAGCCCGTATTGCTACTTGGATTCGGGAGAGATTGGGGAACGTGAGTTTTTTAATGGGTAATGTTATCGGCAATCTGTATCGTTCTGGAAAAGTAGAGCCTTCAGGCAATGTATGGAATATTATTAATTTTATTGGCCATTATATATTTTATCTATGTAAAGTGCCCTATAAGATGTTTTTTAATATTACTTTCATGTACAGACGGTGATTAGTAACAGATTTATTATAAGTATAGATTACAATAATAAATTAAAAAAAACTTATTTTTATTCCAGAACATAAAGAAAAAGTATCAATAAGGAGTGCAGTTGAGAAGATCAGGTTCTTGACGCTGTCTCCTCAGCAATTCGCAGCCGGACCCGCCAGGTCGTCCCTGCTAAGTGAATCGGAGGCTTTCGCGGTACTAATGAATATACTGTCAGCCTCCACCGATGTTCCCATGCCTAATGGTTTCTCTGCTTCGAGGGTTCCCAGGAAACAGCTGATTGGTGGTGGACCTTCGTGTAATGTGAGTGCATTTTGTTTATATAATTTAATAAATAAATAAGGCGGCGTTGAGTTCCGCCATGTATTATGTGACGTCTCTAATTTTGCGGAAAGTTAGAATGAAAATGTTTTAACACCAGGTTCCCAGATTTACTTACATACCCTGCAGTGTGCAAATTGGGAAATAAAAAAATAAAATAAAGAAATATCTATCTGCATTTTATTCATTAGGGCTATTGCAATAACCCAAACAAAATAATTTTGATGATTTTCAATTATTTTTTAATCCCAGGAAAAAATATATTGGTAATATTTTTCTATTCATTCATTGATTCAGCTTCACGCTGTATCCCGCACATGGCAGGGTAGGCGGAGGTAACTTGGGAACCTAGTGTTAAGACACTCCGTTCCCCACTTTCGGCCGAATTTGAGGTATTGCTTGTTGTATGGCGGAACTCAACGCCGCGTTTGCCTTGTACTAGAGCGAAGAAATGAAAACATTAAATATTTAAATTGAAAATATTAATATATTTCAAAATTAATAGAATAATTGAAATTCCAACTTCCTAATACCTTTATATTTAAAGATCTATTATTATTTGTTAGTAAAGTATATATTTATCGCTGACGGTACAAATACAGTAAAAACATAACTGTCATATATATTTATATATACATTGCATATCCATCATTCGGAAACACAAAATTGTCAAAATTATCGACAAAAAATTTACTATGAAGATTAAAACAAGGTAACTATTAATTATTGCTACTATACTAACTTCTCCAGTTGTCGCGCAGGGGCACAGCCGTGTGACTGTGTAATAGGTCGTGAATTCCATTTCCATTCAAGGAAACGAAATATTTAATATTTTTAATTTTTCACTCTCGTAAATATAGGCAAACTGTACCCCTAAATCGGCGAAAAGTGGAGAACGAAGTGTCTTAATGACAATGTCTTAACTCTAGGCTCCCAAGGTAGGGGGGCCACGTGCCCTACAACACTGTACTGTTGTGTAATGCCCCCATGCTAATGTGTCGTCGCAGATGCCCACGTTCACGGTGGACACGCCCAGCCCCGTCACGGTGGAGCAGTCGTGGTGCGCGCCCGAGCTGTCCCGGCCGCCCCAGCCCTGCATATCCTACCCGAGGCCCACGCGCCAGGAAGGTATTCAACTTTATATATATTTCAATTTAATTACATCTTATATCATATTAGAGATCCGCCCGCGCCTTTTTTTTAATTTTACCTAAATAAATAAGAAAATTATGACTAGTGTCTAAAGGGGCAAAGGTGCTGGCAGTTGTCCCACAGTGTACGGCTGCCAACGTTCACCTCTACTAATTAAAATTTATTTGCCTCTATTGCCGTGGTCCGTAATTAGCTCACATCGCTCACAGCTCGCAAACGCTCGGTCCGTATTGAGCTTTTATCGCTCACAGATAGCGTTGTGAATAGTATGACTTCACTTGTGACGTCACTGGCTAGTGCTTACAGTGCTGACGGGTCGGAGCGTGAGCACCGTGAACGTTCATGTTATTTTGACGTTTATTTGACGTTTAATATATCCCTCACGTCAATGTCACTATTGTCAATTTCCTCAATTGCGTAAAATGCTTCAATACAACCATTTTCACAAGCAATTTATAATCTTCATCGGCTATAGCACATACTCCGCTCATATTTATATCAAAAAATGCTCTATTACGTACTTACGAATTTGACAAGTTAAACATATTAACTTGACAAAGTCGTAAGCACGCTCACAAGTGGTCAGTATTATTAGTACTGCTAACAGACGTTGGCGCGCTCACTAATATCGGACCGCACGTTAGCAGTGTAAGCGTTGTGAGCAATGTGAGCATAATTCGGACCACGGCCTATGACCATATAAGTCAGGTTGTATATTATGTAACATTTATACCGACTCTCCCAGCTTCAGAGGAAACTTGGGAACCATATTTGAATTGAAAATATTAATACATTTCTTTGGGTGGGGATCGAACCCACAACCTGTCGTTTACAGTCACACAATAAAGCATTTTTATTATTATTAATTAGGCCTGTTGTACAGCACAGGGGCCAAAGCGTGCCATTGTAAACGGAACATTTATTGTCTCTGGCAACAAGGCAAAGCGCGGCTAGTCCTATCCAGCGATGTACAGTACACAATGTGAGCTAATAGTATTTTAAGATTTTAGCGTGAAGCTTACTCAGCTTCACGCTGTATCCTGCACATGATAGGATAGGCAGAGGGAACTTGGGAACCTAGTGTTAAGACACTCCGTTCCCCACTTTCCGCCTAATTGGCATTGCGTGTTGAGTGGCGGAACTTAACGTTGCGTTTTAAATTGAATATTTCATATATTATATATTAAATATTTCATTTCCTCGAGTAGGGATCGAACTCACAACCTGTCGATTACAGTTATGCGAAAGGCCTGTAGTGTAAAACTGAAAAAATAAAAATTTAACCAAAATTGTCATCTCCAGGCATGGCAGGCCTGGCCAACATGACCGGCATGGCGTCAATGGGGGGCATGGCGGGCATGGCGGGCATGGGGGTCAGTGTGATGGACCACATGGAGCTGCACAACAACGTGCACACCCACAAGATATACTGCCAGCGCGCCATGGTCCAGCACACTGACTGTCTCAATACGAGCGCTCTGGATTGTTCCGTCACTTTCATGGTGGATAAGAATATATATGTGCTGGGTGTTCAGGTTAGTTTAATTTATTTAAATTTTTAATTCTTAAACTTCACGCTGTATCCCGCACATGTCAGGGTAGGCAGAGGGAACTCGGGAACCTAGTGTTAGGACACTCCGTTCCACTGCCGTTCTCCACTTTCCGCCGAATTTGAAGTGAGGTGTTACGTGGCGGAATTCAACGCCGCGCTTTGCTTTATTACCAGAGCGAAAAAATGAAACATTAAATTTTTAAATGCCTATCGTGGCGCAGCGGCAAAAGCGTGTGACTGTAACCGATAAGTTCCGGGTTCGATCCCCAGTCGAGGAAATGAAATATTTAATATTTTCAGTTTTAGCCGTGTGATTCCGGCTTAGAATAGGATCACCCTGGTACTGATGGTGCCGTAAGAGGCGACTAAAGTGCGTGTGGTAAAGTCACGTTACCAGTAATGGCAACACGCATGGGCAGACTCGACCGGATTATTACCATCCCCGGCATTTAAGACCGGCGTTAAGTAGTGGCTTTGGCCACTGCGTTTCGCATTGGGTAATGCCGGGCCCCGGTGCCCTTCCACCTTAAAGGACGGCAACGCTTCTGTAGCTCCTCTGGAGTTACTCGGGGCCGTGGGCGATGGTGATTACTTACCATCAGGTGACCCGTACGCTCGTTTGCCGTCTTTTCCATAAAAAAAAAATATTTGATGTTTCATTTCTTCGCTCTGGTAATAAGGCAAAGCGTGGCGTTGAGTTCCGCCACTCAACACGCAATGCCTCAAATTCGGCGGAAAGTGGGGAACGGAAGTGGAACGGAGTGTCTTAACACTAGGTTCCCGGGTTCCCTCTGCTTACCCTGATTCGTGCGGGATACAGCGTGTAGCTTTAAATTGAAAATATTAAATATTTCATTTCCTCGACTGGGGATCGAACCCAGAACCTGTGGGTTACAGTCACACGCTTGTGCCGCTGCGCCACGACAGCCCTCAAGTTTACTTAATGCCTATTTTTATATAATACATCAAAAATATATATATTTTTAAATGACGCCTGTCTTGGCGCAAGTAAGCGTGTGACTGTCAAACGACAGATTGTGTTTGTGGTGGGTTCGATACCCACTCGAGGAAGTTAAATATTTAATATTTTCTAATGAAATTCATTATTTTCATTTCTTCGTTCTGGTAAGAAGGCAAAGCACGATAAATATCTGAAATTTGGCAAAAGGTGGATATCGGAACACAGTGTCTTAAAACTAGTTTCCCAAGAAGGCCTTTCCTTACCCGGCTATTTGTGGTATACAGTGGGGATAGCTGACTGAGTCATTTTTTATTCATTAATTAATTCATTCACTAATCTCTAAGCTCTTAACATCCGATTAAATAACAAAATAAAAAAGAAATATTTCAATTCATCAAAAAATATTAATCATTCATTCACTCACCCGTCCCCAAGTGCTTAACTGTTGACATTTGACAAAAGAATAAAACAAAAAGAGGCTCATTCCTTTGTTCATTCATTCACTCACCCGTCCCCAAGTGCTTAACTGTTGACATTTAACAAAAGAAGATCCATTCCTTCGTTCATTCATTCACTCACCCATCCCCAAGTGCTTAACTGTTGACATTTGACAAAAGAAGATCCATTCCTTCGTTCACTCACTCACTCACTGACTCACTCGCCCAGGTGCCCACGCAGGCGCCGAGCGAGGAGAGCGGCGCGTGCTCGGGCTCGGCGTCGGGCTCCGGCGGGTACTCGGAGCTGCTGTACGCGCACCTGCTGGACGCGGACGGCGCGCGCCTCTCCTACACGCACTACACCAGCCGCGTGCCGTACCGGCACCTGCTCGACATCATGTTCAATAGACGCGTTTACATACAGAGGAATAAGGTTGTACTGTTGTGCCGAATTTAATGGCGACCTGCTTGTGAATTTGTTTCTTGCCGGACGTGGTGGTAGGGTAGGTGCAGGAAACTTTAGAAGCTGTTCCGTTTCTGACTTATCGCCGTTTTTGAGGTATTGCGTGTTGAGTGACGCAACTCAATGCCACGGTTTGCCTTGTTACCAGAGCGGCGAAATGGGAACATGAAATATTTAATTTCTTTAAGTGGGGATCGAACCCACAAGCTTTCGTTTACAGTTACTTAAGCTCCAGAGTCATGACAGACCACTATTATTTAATATTTTTATTTCGACGGAACGCAACCCAAAATGTTGTAAATTCCGGTAGGAAGTGGGGAACATTGTCTCAACATTTGGTTGCTTTTGCCTACTTGCCTTACTATTATTAGCTATAACAGCTATTTTTTCTATCCAGGTGTACAAAGTAGGCATTGTGTTCAACAAAATGGGTTGGTACCCAATGGGCACCTGCGCCCAGCAAGTTGCCGCTGAATCAGTGTTCTTCAACTTTGGCATCGGCCACAGCAGTGATTCTGTACGAGATGGACTTATTAGATCTATTATATTCACTTATTGAAATTAAAACACGCTTTATAAGGTGGTAATAAAATTTTGTTATACATGGTGTTTGTAAAAAAAAAATCTTGATTTTTTTTATTTGTGTATTGTGAAATAATGTTATAGATAAGCATTTATGCTTTTGCCTGGCGTTTTAAACGCAATCGTTGTTTCAATTAAAACTACTTTCATGTTTTCATACATCGTTTTTAATTTTCATTATTATTCCATAGTAATTTATATGAAAAACCTTTTTAAAAATATTTTTATATCTAATGTCATACTTTCGCCACATATAGAGTAATTTTCCTATTGCGTTTTTTACAAAAATCTTGTAAAAATAAAGAAACACATTTACACATCTTTTCCCTCTCCCTTAGGTACAAAACAAAATTCTTGCTTTCAAAAATCAATAATTTTAACAAAATTGTATAAATATTTTATTACCATAAATGTATAATACATTTAAAAAATGTGACCTATTTATTTTATTATACAGAACTGATGATGTTTTCCTTTACTATATAACGAACATTTATACTGAACACTATACTAACTAAAAGGCCATATTTAAATTGAATCCTCCATTTTGTTTAAATAATAATACTTTATGTATAACAGAATGTTCTGGAATGGCACTTTGAATAAACTAAGTATTTTTTTATTTAAATTTTGAGTTTGGTGACTACTTTCAGGGATATGTATATTTATAACTATTATATATACGTAAAAATAATAGATATATATATATATATATATATATATATATATATATATATATATATATATATATAATAGATATATATATATATATATATATATATATATATATATATATATATATAGATATATATATATATATATATATATATATATATATATATATATATATATATATATATATATATATATATATATTTATATATATATATATATATATATACATATATATATATATATACATATATATATATATATATATATATATATATATATATATATATATATATATATATATATATATATAAAATAAATATTTTTTTTTTGTCAAAAGCCAAATTCAAGCCAAACTTTTTTACAGTTCCTTAACTTTCAGTATAAATTATTTTATTCTATAAATGAAATTAAATAATGTTGCGGATTTACTAACGAAAATCATTGCATATTATTAAATAAAAAGAGTTTCTGGTTTTGTGTCTATCATGTTCATGAGCATACCCTACGATTTTTACTTTCCCAAATTTACCAGTATAGTAATTGATAGTAATCTACCTTTTAGACATATGACAACACTCAACAATGTTAACGGTTGATTTAAACAAGTATGTCAAGGTCTGAAAAATATAATTTGCTTAAATAAAACGTATATATAAGCCGTTATATATATTAAGCATTTACTAAAGCAAACAGCCTGTCGCCTGAGGCCTGAGTCCTGTCGTGGCGGAGCGGCACAAGCGTGTGACTGTAACGGACAGATTCTGGGTTCGATCCCCAGTCGAGGAAATGAAATATTTAATATTTTCAATTTAATATTTTATTTCTTCGCTCCGGTAATAAGGCAAAGCGCGCCGTTGAGTTCCGCCACTCAAAACGCAATGCCTCAAATTCAGCGGAAAGTGGGGAATGGAGTGTCTTAACACTAGGATTCCGGGTTAACTCTGCCTACCCTGCCTCGTGCGGGATACAGCGTGAAGCTAAAAAAAAAAAAAAAGAAAGTTAAAGCAAACGTCTACATAGTACAATGGTAATAATATATACTACATACAGACAAAATTGCTTCCACATCCGTCACAACAGCGTAATGAGTTACTGCAAAATCCCAAATTCGTCACGCCGATCTTAATTTACTTAGTTTAAATTAAATCTTATTCAAGTTTGAAAAAAACAATTAAAAACCTATATTTCCCTAAATCAATTAGTATTTAGTGAGGTATTTTTACTTCATCTACTATATAACATAAATTATAAATGTAGGTTGTTAAAAAATAGTCTAAACAAAATAGATACTAAAGGTTAGTTAAGAAAATTAACAATAACACATTTTTAGCCATTCTTTATTTTATTTTCATATTAGTGTACTTCCAAACCATACATTACCAAATAATTCACTAAATATTAAATAACATAGACAAAATTAAAAAAGACACTATTCAGTACAATGATATTGTAATTTAAACATTACAATGTACTGCCAAGTAAGGTTATTTATTAATAAGTTTAAAAAAAATCAATCTCATTTTTTATTGAATTACAGATTAACCAGATGGAATCTAGTGTTCGGATATTATTTATTCTGTCCAATTATGCGAGACAGCAAGTTGAGTGGCGGAAATGAACACTATGTACCAGAGAGAAGGAATGGAAACAAATAATAATTATAGAGGGCTGTAAACACACATTAATCATTATATATTTATTAACAATTGGCAGAAAGTGGGGAACAGAGCAGAGTGTCTTAACACTAGGTTCCAATGTTCCCTCTGCCTCCCCTGCCATGTGCGGAATACATGAAATAATCCAGAATAATCCAGTAATTAAAGAGTGAACTTGGTGAAATGGGATGACCCATTTTAAACATAAATTTTACCCACACTGCCACACTTCTTCGGACACACCTCTATTAGTTTAAAAACTTACTATCATTGTTCATACTTTTACTTTAAACAATATATTTGTACAACATGTTTTTACTTAAGAAATAAAAAAATACCTGATAGTTATAAGTAAATTTCTAGCAATGCAATGCTATCTTATTGTCAAATTATTTTTTACTTACAGTAAAACAATAATATTTATATATATATATATATATATATATATATATATATATATATATATATATATATATATATTATATATATATATATATAATATATATATATATATATATATATATATATATATATATATATATATATATATATATATATATATATATATATATATATATATATATATATATATATATATATATATATATATATATATATATATATATATATATATATATATATATATATATATATATATATATATATATATATATATATATATATATATATATATATATATATATATATATATATACTTGATTTAATTTAAACTGAGTAAATTAAGACCGGTGTGACGAATTTGGAATTTTGCAGTAACTCATTACGCTGTTGTGACGGATTCGGAAGCAATTTTGTCTGTATGTAGTATATATTATTACCATTGTATTATGTAGACGTTTGCTTTAACTTTTTTTTTCTTTTTTTTTAGCTTCACGCTGTATCCCGCACGAGGCAGGGTAGGCAGAGTTAACCTGGAATCCTAGTGTTAAGACACTCCATTCCCCACTTTCCGCTGAATTTGAGGCATTGCGTTTTGAGTGGCGGAACTCAACGGCGCGCTTTGCCTTATTACCGGAGCGAAGAAATGAAATATTAAATTGAAAATATTAAATATTTCATTTCCTCGACTGGGGATCGAACCCAGAACCTGTCCGTTACAGTCACACGCTTGTGCCGCTCCGCCACGACAGGACTCAGGCCTCAGGCGACAGGCTGTTTGTTTAGTAAATGCTTAATATATATAACTGCTTATAATATATGTTTTATTTAAGCAAATTATATTTTTCAGACCTTGACATACTTGTTTAAATCAACCGTTAACATTGTTGAGTGTTGTCATATGTCTAAAAGGTAGATTACTATACTGGTAAATTTGGGAAAGTAAAAATCGCAGGGTATGCTCATGAACATGATAGACACAAAACCAGAAAATCTTTTTATTTAATAATATGCAATGATTTTCGTTAGTAAATCCGCAACATTATTTAATTTCATTTATAGAATAAAATAATTTATAGATACTAAAAGTTAAGGAACTGTAAAAAAATGTTTGGCTTGAATTTGGCTCTTGACAAAAAAAAATATTTATTTTATATTATTAATTTTATTTCAAGTGATAAATGACTGACCGAATATATGTTCAGTGATTCAATTCAATTCAAATATAAGTATAATTATGATTTAAGTTTATGGATATTAATAAAAAAAATGCATATGGGAAAATTATAAGGTCGTGGAAACAGGTACGAAAGGAATGAATAGATACATATTATGGATTGATAAAAACCGGAAAGTTATATAAAAACAACAGAAAGGTGTATAGGCATGTGAAAATGGGAGTATATTATTAAAGTTGAGACAAGCGTATTTTCTAAAGTCGTTCTAGTGCTTTATACAATAAATTTATGACGTTTTCAAATTGTAAATCTTGAAATTAATATTAACAGCGCCATTTTCAGTATGCGTGTTATATTATAATAATTTATTATTGATTTTAAAAGTTTTTGATTTATTTATATAAACATATAAGCTTAACTTATAATTTTATATATAACTTCTTAATTTTTGTTTTATATTTAAGGTAACTTTGTTGAAATTTATTTAAGGACCTTAAAAAAATGCACAAGCTCAATGCTTTATCAGAGAAAATAATCTTTCAACATTGACAACTGTCAAGTTGACTTTTGTCATGTTGGAAGTAGTAAAATCCCAATTCGAGTCACTTGTTTAGGTTCCTGTTTTAAACATATTATTTAAAGTATTTATTATTTAGAATTATATTAAAGACTGATGTGGTTATATTTAGTAATTAAGTAGTGAAATTTGATCTAAGCTTGTATTAAAATAAAGAATAACACATGTTATAAGTGAAGATGTCTCGGAATAGGTGTGATGGTTTACTTGCGAAGGTCGATTTCCCTCTTTACACGCTCCAGACACTCACGAGTCGCCATGTACTCGTGGCAGGCGGTGGAGGAGCATCTAATACAGGTGTCGCGAATGGATTTGTAAGTATTACTTAAGGTTTATCAAGGAAAACAATCTCTGCATTTTGATTTATGCTAGTTAACAGACCGATACGCGTCAGCAATTTTATGATTATAGTAGTTTCTTGTTTACCTAATATATTAATGCAATAACCTGACACTTACTACATACCTTTACGTTTTTAGGAAATATTTGAGTTATCACACAATGGAACGCGCTTTGTTGCGGAAGAGGTGATGAGATACGAAACAGGACCTAATGTCGTTATGACATGTTCAGTGCAAAATGCCCAGAATCGTATATACCTGGCAGCCGGTCAGGAAAGCCACTGCCAGTTATACAAAGTTAATGTTAAAATGGTAGATGTAGCTGAAATACGCCGCGGAAGTTTCAGAGCTGAAAATGGGCTTGTACGTCGTCGCCGTACTATATCTGAAAATGACAACATATCAAAAATGGAAAGCCATAACCACAGTACAGATAAGAGGATGTCATTTGAAATACGGCCATTTGAGAGTGTACAAACAGATTTTGCGTTAGTACCCACTACTTTTAATAGTGTTATCAATAAAACTAATAAGCTTCTTTATAATGTTTAAATAAAAAATATTTTCAGTCAAGATCCTCTACAGAGGGTGGTAACAATCAGCCATAATGGAAAACTAATGGCAACAGGTGGAGTAGACGGCAAAGTTAGAATATGGTCATTTCCTAAAATGCAACTTTTGTTTGAATTACAAGGACATACTAAAGAGGTATGTATTTGTTATTATAGTGGCATATAGTTATTATAGTGACTTTTTTTAGTTTCTTGTACCTGTTGTTGTTATAACAATTCATAATTTTCCAAGCTAAGTCCATGGGATTAATGCTGGGCAGTAGAATTATCAGTTTTACAAAAACAATTCAAATATTCAATGGTATTCCAATTTTGTCCTCTGATCTGGATTTGACCCACTAGGTTCACATTTAATAGTGTAAATAATAAAACTTGCTCAATGCTCTGAATTACAACATCTGCAATATAATTCTTTTGAATCTGCCTAATCCTATAGAATTAAACTAAGTGGTTTCACATTAAGTGAGGCCTTACTGAGTTCTCTATAATTTTACTTTCCTGTATTCAAATAATGCTATGACCTATAAAGTATTATATGTATATTGTATACAGGTGGAACACTCGGGCAATGTCTTACTGTAAATTTGAGGATAATATATTTAATCTTTACTGAAGTCAATGAATCAATTGATCATTAGTTTATTTAAACTGTAATCAACGAGTTGGGGGTTCGATCCCCACTGGAGAAATTTAAATATTTAATATTTTAAATATTTAATATCTCATTTCTTACCTCTAGTTATAAAGCAAAGTGCTGTGTTGAGTTCCGCCACTTAACAGCCAATTCCTTAAATTTGTTGCAAAGTGGGGACAGAAGAGGAACAGACTGTTAACACTATGTTCCCAAGTTCCTTCTGTCTACCCTGCCATGTGCGTGACACAGTGTGAGGCCTTTTGTGTCACAGGGGCACAGGTGTGTGACTATAAACACAACGGGTTATGGGTTCATCCAGTAAAATAATTAATATTTTCAATTAAAATATTTAACATGAGTGTCTTCACTCCATAGAGCATATGTCTTGACATTTCTTGCTTGTAATATACATAAACAATATATAATATTAATGTTACTGTTAAATAACTAATTATTTTTATATCTCTTTTTCTAGTTGGATGATCTTGATTTTAGTCCTTTTGATGATAGATTAGTGAGCATAGCTAAAGATGGGCAAGCGTTACTGTGGGGGACTAACGCCAAAGCCGCTCCATTGCTCAGTCTCACTTGTCAACCACCTAATGGTACAAAATATTTATTCAGAAGATGCAAGTAAGATATATTTTATTATTATATGAGATGTAAATCAGTATATATTTTTGTATAGTTTTGTTTTGTTGATTATTAGGAATACCTAATAGTTATACTGAGCAGATTAGGATTGGTAACAAATGTTTTTTTCTTTAAATACTAAGAAAATATTGTCTCAAATGACTTTCATGAGTATGATCAATATTTAGAGGTTTCACATAGTGATTAATCTCATTAAGATATATATAAATAGTATTTTGTTTATTTTTTTATATATTCAATTTCCTCTCGCAGTAATGAAATATTTAATATTTTCAATTCGTCGCTCTGGCGTAGAGGCATAGCGCGGCGTTAAGTTTAGTCACTTAACAAGTAATGCCTACCATTCTACATGCGATATAGAGAATGAAGCAGAAAAAAAAATAAAATATAAAAGGTCATTAACAACTTTCCTTCCAGATTTGGTGCGATAGAAGACAAAAAGAATGAATACAGGATGTTCACAATTGCGAATCCTTTATCCAGGTCAGGAAAAGCCCAGGGTTTAATCCAGCTTTGGGACCCTAAAAGTGGTGCTTTAAAGAAAACAGTGATGATAACAGAGTCCTTATCAGCTCTGGCTGTGAGAGACGATGGCAGATTTGTTGGAGTCGGCACCATGTTTAGTGGTTCCGTAGATATTTATATTGCTTTTAGTTTGCAGGTGAGGTTTTTTTTTATTTATTTTTATTTGAATAGGCTCTTTTGGTTGATTGATTTTTTGAACTAATTACATAATATGGTCTAAATGAGAACAAATCTATAATAATATCTTTCGTTATCAAATTGTTATGTAATTTTAAATGAAACATATTTAACCGAATTAATCGCGTATATTGATTTATTGACATTCTTGGAGTCCCGACGTGTTTGACTTTGTTTGTTCTTTGATAAAATACAAATGAGGTATGTGCATGGCATTGTACAGAGGCAGAGGCGTGTGACTATAAACACGAGTAGGTGTGGGTACGATTTCCACTAAAGGAAATGAAGATTTAATATATTCATTTCCTCGTTCCGGTAATGAGGGAAGTCACGGCGTTCAATTACGCCACGCAACACGCAATGCCTAAAATCTGGGGAACGGAGGTGTTTTAATGGGATCAGAGTGCACCATTAGATTCCGTAGTTCCCTGTACCTACCCAGTTACGTGGGATAAACAGCGTGAATCTAAAAAAATACAAATTAAAAAATCATTTATGTAACTCGGGTTTAAATTAATTTTAGAATATAAATTTTATAACTAAGAACATACTAAAGTAGATAGCACTATTGAAAACAACATAAATTATTTGTTCCTGATGAGAACGTATGGCTTAGTTGGTAAAAGCACGTATATACATAGTTTCCAAGAGGTGCAGGTTCAAATCTGACGATAAAAATTTTGTACATTCTCCAAAAAAGTATTTCTATTATATCTTTTCTAATTAATATTTCTATATAATATTTTATATACATGTATATATATATTTCTCAGCGTGTATTGCACGTGGCGGGCGCTCACGGCATGTTCGTGACGGGCCTGCAGTGGGTGGGTGCGGGTTCACATTCGCCCCACGCCCGGTGCGAGGCGGCGCTGCTTTCCATATCCGTGGACAACCGTCTGGTTGTTCATACTGTACCTTATGCCAGTTAGTATATACTTATTGCTCACTCACTCAGCTTCACGCTGTGTCCCGCACATGGCAGAGTAGGCAGAGGGAACTTGGGAACCTAGTGTTAAGACACTCCGTTCCACTTCCGTTCCCCACTTATACTTATTGGGTAATTCTATTGTTAATAGAAAAGGCCTGTCGTAGCGCAGTGGTGCAATTTAGTGACTGTTAATGCGATAGGTTGTGGGTTTGATACTTACTTGAGGAAATTTAGTGTTCTCATTTCTTCGATTTGGTTACAAATCAAAGCGCAGCGTTGAGTTCCGCCTGTCAATACGCCATGCTTCAATATCGGCGGAAAGTGGGAGTGTCTTAACACTAGGTTCCCATGCCCCCTCTGTCTACTCTGCCTCGTGCGGGAAGCTGATAACCAACGATATATAAGTGAATACGTAATGACTCCTGAATACGGCGGAAAGTGAGGAACAGGAATGTCTATCTACCTTGTGTCTGTCTATGTACGGGGTACAGTGTGAGACAGTAAAAAAAAAATTAAAGTAGGCAGAGGGAACCCGGGAACCTAGTGTTAAAACACTCCGTTCCAACAACAAAAGTTCCAAAATTCTGAATTCTGTTCTCAACAACTAAATTATATTTGTTCTCCCGCTCTTGTAAACATTGTGCGGCGTAGAGCTCCACCAATGAACACATGAGATCTCTTATAAAGGGTGTGTCTATAAAAAGGGAATGTGATCAATTAAATGTTTTACCAATGAAGTCTCTTTGCCTACCTTGTTGTGAGGAAATCGAGCGTTATGCAGAAAGACTTTTTTAGTTGTAGAAATATAATAATGCTGTTATTTTACAAATATTTTACCCTGTAAATCAATATGTAAAAATTATCAATTTTGTATTAAAATACTCTTATACTATCTTATGGTGATCACTCACCATCTGGTGACCCGTACGCTCATTTGCCTTGTCTTTTTAACAAAAAAAATATTAATTGCGTTTTAATTAGCGAAACTAGACTTTCAGGTACTTACTTAGTCTTTTAGGTATTTCTACAAAAAAGATGATATGAAAAATATTTCATACCCCTCAAGTAGGAATAGAATCCGCAACCGTTGCCACTGTGCCACCACAGCTCTCAAATTAATTATTTACACAATTTTTTATTTATATGTAATTTCAAATTAATATTAATGTTTTTTTCCACAGACACGATGCCCGCGTGGGTCGCCATCATACTCATCGTGTTCATATTATTTTGCACTTTCTGTCTATGTTCATATCTAGGTATATAAAAATGAAATTATTTAACTATTTAATATAATTTAAGATGATATAATATAATATGTATAGAATTATATATAAATAAATATAGGTAATGTAAAGTGTTGGGAGTGCTCGGTGATGGCGGACGGCGATATGTGCACGGGGCATTGTCTTGTATGTTTGTATAAATAGAATCAATTAAATGAATTATGGATTTAAATGTGGTTTTATTTTATTTGATAGAACTTTACCAAATCAGAAACATACAGATTGTGGGTTCGATCTCCACTCGTGGAAGTGAAATTTTAATATTTTCAATTTAAATATTTACTGTTTTCATTTCTTCGCTCTGGTACAGGGCAAAACGCGGAGTTGAGTTCCGCCACTCAACACGCAATTTCGGCGGAAAGCGGGGAACGGAAGTGGAACGGAGTGTCTTAACACTAGATTCCCAAGTTCCCTTTGCCTACCCTGCTATGTTCGGGATACAGCGTGAAGCTGAGTATTATTTGATGTAATGAATGAATTAAATTGAAAAATTATTTATAGGGCCTGTCGTGGTGCAGAGATACAGTGGCTGTAAACACGTCATGTTGTGGGTTCGATCTCTACTCGAGAAAACGGAATATATGAATTTAATATTTAGTGTTGTATTTCTATTCGTTGGATTTAGACTTATCATTTACAGTCAAACGGTAGTGCCGCTGCGCCACGACATGCCTCAATAAATAGTAACTATTAATGGATATATGATTGTCACGTATTGATTTACTTATGTATTGAGTGTCAAGGTGAAAGTCATCGTTAATCCTCATCTAATCTTCTCATACCACATACTATGATAATATGTTGTGTATTTCAATGTTTTGTCTATTAATATTGGCGTATTTAAACTTCTATAGTATTTTTAATCAGTTAATGTTTTCGATATATATATTTTTTAATATATTTTCGGTGGGCTGACTCGAAAGAATGAGATATTTAATAATTTCAATTCTTCGCTCTGGTAACGAGGCAGGGTGTGACATCGAGTTCTGTTACGCAACATAAGTACAATGCCTCATGAAAACCGCGGTAAGCGGCAAGCTGTGTCTTAACAGTAAATTCCCAAGATCGCTCTGCTTAGCATGTGCGGGATACAGGGTGAAACTGAGAAAATAAAATTAGTATAAAAGGAAACTAAACGGTAAAATAATGAAACCCATAATATTTTCAATAACATTTAATTACATCAAAACAAATAACATATAGATGATCATCGTAACCCTCGGCAAGTTGCATTGAATTAGACCGACTAGAGATCTATGCTACACTCCACACGCTTCAGAAGCTTACTCCACATTATATAATAGCTATGTTACATAAATGTATGTTGTACAGACAGACATTTTAGGATTCCTTAAATATGCCAAAATTAATGTAAAATTTGAAACACTATTATATCAGTGTTATTTATACACTCAGTTCTATAAGAATATTAAAATTTAGCACAAATAATTGAATTAAGGTTTAAAATACAAAAGGCTGTTTAAGAATGCTCGTTTACAATATAAGAAAAAAAAATATTTAACAAACACTGAGCTCCACATGATTCGTTGTGAAATGCATTCGTTTTTTTTTTAATTTTATCTTAATAATAAAATAAAAATGGAAGACTGTTTTACATATTAAAAAAAAGTTCACAAAATGTGATGTTAGTTGCGCTACACTCTGGCACCGGATGTATATATTCATTATTAATATTAATAATAATATTTATAATTATTATGTAAAAATACTAAAGACCAATTATTTGTGACCATTTATGAATTTGATAAAAGTCCTTAAAAAAGGACCTACTATAAAATTTAGGATTTATTTCTCTAATGGTCACATCTCTTTGGAAAACACACTAGACTTTTCGGTAAAATATGTAAATGACAACACTATCATCAAAACGCTACAGTAGGTACATACATATATATAAAATATTTTTTCTTTTCTATTTAGGGACAATATAGTTTAAAGAGATTCAACATTAAAATGGTTTTCAATCTTTTGTTTGTTTACTATAATGTATACATAACGTTGTATATTTTTCGATCTGGTCCCTAAGTACTGTTCTATGTAGAAAGAAAATGTGCCAAAGGCACAAATATTCTTTAAAAGATTTTATAAAATTGGTCTAAACGCCACTATAAAATAGACGTGGAAATACTCAGGTATATCTTTCTAATAAATATTTTACTATATAATAATTAGTATAGACTTTAATAATTCTGATAAACATTTAATAAATATTTATATATAATCATTCAATGGTTATATTTGGTTAGAATATAAATTTGAACTTTAGTAAGGAATAGTTTAATTCATTCAATAGAATGAATTTTGAATTATCTGTAGTGGACGTAAAACTCGTGGTTGGCATAACTTTGTTTTCCTTCAGTCTTTTTATAAAACAAAAAACCAAACGCTAGTTTCAATTCCATTTTTAAATTCTAAAGTAAAGCGCTGTCAAATGACAGTTCAAATAAAAGGTTTCGGCGGCGAGTGGTTTGACAGTCAACGTCAAAGTGTTTTTTTCAATGAATTTGTAAATTTTAAATGTGTGTGTTTCTTTTAATAAATACAATGAATAAAAGCTTTTAGTTTTGTTACGTAGCGGCCGCCGTCGGCCGACAATGAGATGACATCAATACTAGGCTACCTAACGCTAAGGTTACATGTAAATGGCACATTAATATGTAGCATTCGTCTCGACCTATAAATGAACATTACATTACACTACGTTACATAATCTTTGCTCTATCACATCAGTACTGTTGTCCTTAGGCTGAGGCTGTATTGCATTGCGGCTTGTTTAGGACATTGACACTAAAAATGCTATTGAAATATATATTATAATACAAGAGAAAAAATCTAAAGTTATATATACTATAACTAATGAAAATTAATTATATATATTTAATATAAATATTTTTTTAATTTAATTCAAACCGCCATGTAATACTGCCTCCATTTTACAAATAAACAATTATCAAAGGCAAAACATAGCTATAATTTCATCGAACACTATAGCAATGTAATTGCAATACATTAAAAATTGTTTTATGGTGCTTTAGTGGACACTAGGTCTAACATTCATACAGCGCCCGTGTGTTCACTACTTTATTTAAATTAAATTGTAAAATATCATAAAATATATTATTATATAAAATTGCAATATTATATAACATTTACACTCTAGCAAATAAAGAAACTGTACACAACGGGCAAAATACAAGCGGCAATGGCGGCTATCAAGAATCAAATACCACTAAGTTGCAAATAATAAAATATATTTTTTCATAAAAAAAAACACGTTGTCATTTTGTGCGTTTGAACATATTATGGAATATAATGAGTTAGAAGAAAGTACGCATATCCAAGATGGCCGCCATTCGTCAGCAATAACAACAACATAAATACAAAGCTATTCACTATTTACATAATAAAATTCGAAAATATAACCTAACGCAATCATTCGCGTACATTCACCTGGATACATACAATTATCTTTTAGGACACGTTTACTGTTCAACGAAACGTTTACTTTAAATTTCAGGAAAAGTAAAATAAAAGAAACCTCAAAATCTTAATCGAGACTTCAATCAGCAGTCTTAAATAATTGATTGAAAATTATGAATACTATATACAGGCTGTTATATTTATTTAATATTTATTGAGTAAATATACTTTTTTTTATAATAAACAAAATAGATAAGTTTCGTTAAACGTTTACAATACATTTAGCCCTGTAATACTGACTCACGTATTAATTGACCAAGCATACTTTCATCCATGGAGATTATAATAGCTTATACTACGCTAATAATTCACATAAAAACTGCTTTTGAGCCCGAACTCGATACAAATGCATCAGTGTCACCCCTCACACTGGAAAAGAGGCAAATTAATTAGTTTGTAAGTCATATTTGTATGAATAAAAAAAAATAAGACAATTGGTGAAGTAAAAAGTTCTGAGCGTTTTGTGTTAGACGGCTTTAGGCGGCCATATTTCTCTAAATAGATACCTGGGCGGCGATCATGATTTAATATTAAAAAAAAAGTTTGTTGACGTTTAACTGTGAGCGTTATTCACTGGTCTAAAGAAAAATGCGGTCAAAAAAGAATAATCCATAGTTTTTGATCTCAATATCGTTCGATTTTTCAGTGATAACCTAATAGTATATATAACCTAATAGAAGACGTATGTAGACGTCTATAAACTTCAAATCCATGGGCATTAGTTTAGACACGTTAAGAAAACTCGACTCCATGCGATATTTTAAGAATTCTTAACTTTTCTTGATGGTAAACAAGTTGTCACAAAAGGATTTCCGCAATCATCGGATTGTTAATAAAACAATATACCTACATTTAATATTACCCGCAAGATAATTGCCTTTATTTCGTGTACGATGTAAATATATAAAACTATCAAAACTTTTTACTTCATCGATTATAATTCAATAAACTAATACATACATATTTATATATGAAATGTTTGTCAGTTTTCTTAGTAATTGTACTGGACAGGTAAAGATGGTTTTTGTTCAATATTAATACAATTCGTGTTAAAGTTATATATAATCTATGTTAATTAGTGACTAAAAATAATATTTGACTAGAATATTGTACTGAAAAACTGGTTACTGGACTTATAATGAATTAAGTAAAGTCATCTGCGTTAATAAGTTAGTTCGTAGTGTATTTTGGCAAATCGGCAGTTATTATAAGAACAATTAACAAACATACGTAAAAGTATAAGCGTATAAAAATTAAGGAAAAATGCACCCGATGAAATATTTGTTATAAAACACAAAAACAAATAAAAATATCAGATCTATTATATCCTAATTATTGTTCAATACTTTTTTAAATACTAAATAATTATTTTAAACTTAACCAAATCAACGTTACTATTCTTAAAAATCGAAAAACCTGTATGACGACAACCTTACAATATAAGTTTTTAGGACATAGACAGAAGGGACTAGGGGTAGCTGTGGTTATAGGAGCGGTCGGCGCAGAAGCACAGGTCCATGTACTCACCCTGGTCGAAGGTGCTCGGGTTGATGTAGGAGAGCAGGTCCTGGTCGCTCATGTCCGTGAGGCCCTGCACCGGCGCCGTCATCTCCTGCGACACGGCCTGCGACACGGCCTGCGACACCGCCTGCGACACGGCCTGCGTCACGGCCTGCGACACCGCCTGCGACATGGCGGCCAGCGGCGCCTCGCCCGCCGGGGCCTCGCCCGCCGCCGGCGGGGCCTCGCCCCCGCCCGCCGGCTCCGTGCTCAGGATGTTGGCCGTGTTGATGGCCGACGTCACCAGCGCGTTCATTGTGCTGTCCGACGTCAGGATCTCCGCCGCCGCGTTCAGGATCATGGACTTCACCGCGGACGGCGGCGTCTTCACGGACGTGGGGATGTCGGGCATCATCATGAGCTCGTCCTGGCCCGCGCCCGCCGGCAGCAGCGCGGCGGGCGCCCGCGGCAACCCCACGCCCGCGCCCGGGCTCAGCAGCACGTCGGAGGCGTGCGAGGCGTGCGAGGCGGAGGAGGGCGACGTGGCGGAGCCGGAGAGGTGGTCGTCCACGCGCGAGTTGACGAGCTCGTCCAGCTTGGCGGCGTCGTCGGGGAGGATGGCGGCCGTGGCCTTCATGGCGTCCTCCACCAGCGCCTCCATGTGCGCGCTCTGCCGCGCGAGCCGCTGCTCGATTTGAGTTGCCTCCATTTTGGTGATGGCGCTGAAAGGGTTGAAGCTCTCCTCCCTGTTCTGTTGTACCTGGTTGTATACTATCAGCCTTTGTTCGCTTGCCGTCTGCATCGATGAGTCTGTCATCATCAGCTCAGGGTTCATGACCTTCATCTCGGTCTCGAGCGGGTTCATCGATGATTTCGCAGAGATAAGCTGCTGCATCGTGTCCATGGTATTCATTGGGAGAATGGGCTGATCGACATATATGTTGTTTGCATTGTCCGAATTAAAGATGGCGGCCGTTACTGATTCTACCATTTTATCAGTTTGAACCTGATTCTGTATAGCTTGGAGCTGCTGAGTAAACGAAACTAATTGCGATTCATTTTGAGAAGGCGTGTTTGGAGATAATTTGATTGAATCATAAGCACCGACAAAGCCAACCTTCAAATAAAGAATTTTTAATATTATAATAGTTATCGAAAAACAATCGAACTCGAAAAAGCCAAATTATTATTAGTTTTTTTCATACCTGTGGGGTGGGGTCTCTCGTGATAGTCTCGGATTTGAGACGCAGGTCCATGACACTAAGATCTTCAGAAAGCGGCTTGTCGCCCTCCGAACATACCTCCGCGCTGTCGATTAATGAGTGCTGGCTAGATTCATCTTGTACCTGTAACAACAAATATTTGTTATAAAATTACGGTTACGTTTTTTTTAAATGGACGGACGAAGAGCTTTAAGTATTAATGAAGGAAACTTCAAAGCGATTGTTAATTCCGTTACAAAAAAAAATAACATTCAAAAATTATAGAAAGACCGTCATGGGCATAGAAATGGAGGCGGTGGAACCGTGTGTGCCCACCCCAGCAATTCCACTTACAAAATAACAATAAGAAAAAAATAATACCTTGTCATAAATATATTTGTCGAATGCTTAATTCCATGGAGGGACTGGAAAATATTTCTAGTTACGCTCATCGATCGACATTGTTTACTAGATTTAAAAACAATGAAAATCATGTATACACACCTCGCTCTTCAAGCCAATGGGCGAGTGTGGATCGGGCACGATGATGGAGGGCCGGCGCGGGGGCTGGGGCGGCGGCATCAGGGTGGCGCCCCACGAGCGCTCCTCACCTGCACACGGGGCACGTTACACAGGCTCTACCAGGATACGCCTAGCTGCGTGCCGGGTAAACCCATTTCAGTTCATGTACCACACCATACCGCAAGTTGTCCGACAGTCATGATGGTCACTTACGTAACATGTCGTTGTGAAGTCAGTACAGTAATGTCATAGTTACAACAATAGGATGATTTCAGGCCAGTAACAATAGTCAGTATAATATTAGATCAAGTATAGTCGTAATAGTCAGCAGTAATAACTTTATTATTGTTTCAAATATAAAACTAAATGATCTAATTAAACTTTTTTTTTTTTAATTTTAAAGTAAATTTAGAATACGAGTGGTGTTATAAGATAATAAATTGGTCGTAACTGAAATGGATTTAGGAGTGGATTCAAATATGAAGACAAATAATCACGTTTGGCACGATATGCAACTAGCAACGTGGGAAGAGTGTCACTGCGTTTTGTGTCTTATGTTCAATGGCGTAGAGTTCATAATGTAAGTATTTATATGTACAGTATAATGTGGTTATTTTATTATGTGTGTCCATATTCAAATAGCGTAACATTTATCATGATTAAAGTGCAAAGAAGACTAATTTTTTACTTCGTCTTTATACTTTAATGTTGCAAAGCTAAGGAGCTCTTAAAATTAACACAAGTACAAGCAAGTGATTTAATCTAAAACTCCTCTTCTCTCTTGTTTAAAGTTGGAACTTCTTTTTGCTATGACTAAATGGAAAAAGTACACAGATTATAATAACAAAATATACGTCAAAAATTAGGATAAATAACAAAAAAAAAACTCTTCTGTCTGAAAAAAATTGAACAACTCTAGCTAATATCATTTAATTCTGAATAGAATAACGTAACGTATAAGTAAGTTGGTCGGTCTGTAAGTAAATAGTATAGGGGCAACTTATGGTATTTAGAAAAAACATAAAATAATGACCTACGTTATTTTAAACTAATATATCTACATGTAAGTGTTTATGAGTTGTGGCTGTATTCATTATGTAGATGAGTAGAAAATATTTAAAATTGAAATGATATTATAAAATGTATATTTATTGTAATTTGCCTATTTTTTATTTTAAAGATATTCAGCTTTTTCAAATTATTTCATTAACAATTAAATTTAAAAGCGAACTTTGACAAAATTATTTCAAATTATCACAAATAGATTTTTGTAAATAAAAAAAATGTGTATTAATTAATAATAGGTTATAAATTGTAACGTGTACATAGGATATACGTATACAGTTGTAGTTAAAAACAAAAAAAAATGTGTTTATTTGGGTGACATGTGTGTTTGTGACGGGTGTGTGTTTGCTTGTGCTTGTGTTTGTGTTTGCGTGTCAGTGTCAGTACCATAGTTAGGGGCGGCGCGGCGGCGGGCGGCAGCTCGCTCGCTACCTAGACAGACCTAGCTTGAACAGACGGGAAACAAACACGCAAATACGCATCAGTCATTTCTTCCCAACTTTTCTTATCTATATATGTATTATATACTATATTATTATATAAAATCTTAGTCTAACAATGCGTGGAGCATGCGACAAGCTGTAGTTAGTATAGATATAATGTCAGTTGTTATATTATTTGAATACACACAATATTGCTGACGCAAGTGATAGTACAATGATTTGCTAAATTAGCTTGGTTAAATACATCGTATACGTACTGTATATACAGGGTGATACATCAAGTTTATTATTTTTTAAATGTATGTATAACTTTATGATTTTATCAGCTTGACGGTTATATCGTATATAGCATGGTAGGCAGGGGGAACTTGGGAACCTAGTTTTAAGATAACACGTTGCCATTAAAATTAACACTTCCGTTTCTAACTTTCCGGAACCCAACTCCACGTTTAACTTCAGAATAAAATTTAAATAACATTTAATATAAATTCTTAATAAACTTATGCATTTCAATAACGTATGTAAATACGTTAATACATAAAATATACAACAAGATTTGCATATTATTTATATTTATTTATTTTTAATTAGGAATAAACTAATCGTATTATTTTAAAGAGAATAGATGGCAAGTCATGCGCAGATTATAAACGAATATTCTAATAACGTTGATAAAATCGGTGCTGTGTTTGAAAATAAAAAAATACTATTGTGACAGAGAGTTCCCTCTGCCTACTCTGCCATGGATACAGCGTGAAGTTAAATATTAATATATCTTTGATAGGTTATCTACATCTAGATTTTCTAGATTTTCGTCTTTCCAGTGATATGTATATATTACATTCGTCAATTACAGTTATTATACATTTTGAAACACCATGTATATACATTGTTTAATATAGAATTTTAATAAAAGGTTTTTTTTTTCACCAATATATATATATATATATATATATATATATATATATATATATATATATATATATATATTGTATGAATTTGTGTGTACTCACATGTACCATTCACGCTGAACCAGTTCAAGTTAGTTAATATAATGTTTATTCAAGTGTATATTTAACTTTACATTAGCTCGATCAAATCATTGTATGTATAAATATATTATGTTTAAATATAGATTCTTATCTAAGGTTGTTAGTTTGTCTTTTAATTTACTATAAAAATGTTATGCAATGATTATTAGAAAATATTTTTTTTTTATTACACGTATTTGAAGAAAAAAGAAATTAAATTATAAATACAGTTGTTAAATTTATTGTAAAATCAATTTGAAATATGGTTTAGCGTGAGAGGCGAATTATTTAATAGCAAATATATTCAAAGCTCCATTTATTTAATATCACATGCATGTAATAAAAATATTATTATAAAATGTCAATCGAAATCGATTCAGCAATTAAGATAACATTTTCTTAACGATATTTTATTTTGAGCAACGTTTCAATTCAATACAAACTTACATTAAGCAATTTGGAACATTTAAAAAAAAATATGGTACATAAGCGTTTTGTTCTACAGTTTGTTAGTCATGCGACATTCTGGAACATTTCATTTATCATATATTGTATGGCAATTAATTCATCAATAGCATTTGTATATATATATATATGTAAGGAATTAAATGTTTTAACATACTCGATAATCTGATTTGGCAATATAAAAAAATAACGGTTGAATTCAATTAATACTATAAACTGTTAAAACAGACATTTTAATGAAAAATAAAACAAAAATTAATCATTAAATCAACTATCATGAAATATATAGCCATAATCGCACATCACTATCTATAATAGTGACAGTGACATGTCGTATGACAGGTCACGTTTGACACAGTTTGTCACAGCAAGGCGTGCTTACCCGAGTATTTGACAGCGTGGGGGTGCACAGTGCAGTGCGGGGGCGGGGCGTGCGCGCGGGGCGCGGGGGTGTAGTAGAAGGCGTGCGGCTCGGACGCCTTGCCGCCGGCCCGCACGAACAGTTGTACGCAGACCGGCTCCGCTATGTCCGTACGCCGGTATGGCGGCACGCAGCACACGAGGTGCGTCTGTGGAAGATCGTATTGTTAATGTGTACAGTACGGACGATGGGTTTTGGCCGCTCGGTATTGAGATTTTCTGCGCATTGTTCATTTAGGAAGAGAAATAATTGAAAAGTAGGAAAAATACCTAAGACATGTTATTGGGTTTTGGTGTAATTGGAGCTTCAAAATCGTGTCCTCCAGTTTCCAGTTTATTTTGTATATTGTCGAAAATATAGCAACACTTAAAAAATAATTAAACATTTTACATTATTACAGTTATCATTAGTTGAGCTTACTTGTTGAAGAAACTCTTTGTCCGGTGCTACCTCCTCTTCCCAGGGTGATCCATCATGAGACACTCTGAACACAACACGGGTTTCCTTCAGAAAGTTTTTTCCTAAGAGATAAAGCTCCAGACCTCCATTTGCTGGACAGGAGACCAGAGATTTGCGACATACTTCCGGTACGCCAGGGGGTTGTGCTGTAGAAGAGAATTTGGATTAAATGCAAACAGTACAAATTAACAAGTTTAGTATTTAAGTCTTTCTCGTGGTTTCAAAGATGTAAAAAAAAATTTATTATTCTGGCGATAGTAGTAGCTTAAAGTGATACCAAAGAAACTATCGACTTATATTTATCGACAATAAAAAATGTCTGATATAGCTTACTTATATAGCTATAGAAAAAACTTTATAAATATTATTTTCATCCAAGCTCATTAGTAGATCACAAGAACAACGTCACGAGCCGAAATAAATTCCCAAATCCAAAAGAACCAACTCACTGCATATAATCTGAGTAGAGCACACTTGCAAGGTTTCCGACTGTCCCGCCGCGTTCACGATCTCAGTTCGGAACACCATCCTGCACCGCGTGGACTTCTTCTTGCCGCGCGCCGCGTGCGCCCCCGCCGCGCTGCCCAGCGCCTCGCCGAAACGATGCTCCACATCTACGTTACGTTCCTATGAATATTTAATTGTATATTAATATGAATAGCTTTTTATTTATTGCTTCAAGCTAAATACCGCACGAGGAAGGGTACAAAGATTGACTGAGTGTTAAGACACTCCGTTCCGTTCCTCAATTTCGTCAAGTTTTAAGAGTTTAGTGGTGAAACTCAACACCGCGCTTTGCCTTATTACTAATCTATTCATCGTTTTTGGGATATAATTAGAATGGGGTATATTTTGAGATATTATTATGGGGTAGTAAAGTTTATAGTCACGTTATGGGACAGTATTAGAAAAGATTTGAAGTCTGTAAAAAGTAGCGCGCGATTCATAAAACTAATAACTGACCCAATTTAAAAAATATCTTTATTTTCTATAAATATTTCTTAATTAAATGAATTATTTGAGAAAAGTGAGGCTGATCTTGTTGCTACAAAATGGGTGAGTGGAATGCATAGAAGTTCTGTGTCCCAAAATAGAGAAATTACTAAATATATTCTTAACGACAATTATAAATATACACGCATGATCTGTAAAACATCGTATCTAGTACCAAATATATATCAGATACACAATGTTTCTGTAAAAACAGCGTTATTAAAATAAATAAGATAATTTCGAACACAAAAGCAATAAGGAAGGCTAAAATTGTCCATTCTATGCCCATTTCCGAGCAGCCCAGAGATAGTACGGCACGTTGACCGCTCAGATAGCCGGGGCGGCACGCTGATAACCACGTGCCGTTGTTCGTATGCAACTGGGTCGTTGTTTGATAAGCGTTATGTAATTTATTTGCCAATTAGTTATTTCTTATAAATATGATTTTAATTGCAACCCTATATATATAGCCTTTCCTTTCTATGTACCCTCTAGTCTCCAACAAAATTTTGAAACGTTGCATATCATGAATATTGTAATCAGTTTGACCTGTCTGTCTGGTTTTCTGTCTTTCTGGATGTTTGTGCCATCGCAACAAGCAAATAAAAATTTGGCTACATATACAGTACTTTTTTTGAAGTGTTTTTTGCGATGGCTTTATGCTATCTTTGTTAAAATTTTGTAGATTTAAAGAATCAGCTCGATTCCAAATAATGTAATGGCAAGCTTATTCAATTGTCATTTTGTTTAAGATTTAGTGATATTTATGTATCATAGATAATAAAGAAAATGTTGAAATTATTATCTAATTATCTATGTATTAATAATAAGAATTCTATTTAGTTGCCAAGATTTTTTTATTTTTGTTGTATTTAATAAAATTTTAATAAATGTTACATAGATTTTTATAATAATAAAAATATTATTATAAAAGGTTTTTTTAAAATGCCTAAAGTACCAATGATATCAACATTATTTCTATCAGTAGACTTGCTAGCTTGCGGATTTTTATCTAGTTGTCAGTTTGTTTACAATAAGCCAGTAAAAAGCGGTTTCAAGGTTTACGCAATGATAAATTTACGCTAAATTATCAACATATTTTATAATATGTATGTTTATTTTAAATATTACCACAAGTGTTATATATAGATCTTATCTTTACGCATTACTCGGCGAAGGCACCTGCGTAAGTCACTGAATTTTATAATTTTTGCCTATTTTATGTATATTGTGTTTTGTATTGACAAAATAGGCCTGTCATGGCGTTCAATTTAAATATTTAATGTTTTCATTTCCTCGCTCTGGTATAATGCAAAATGCGTCGTTGAGTTCCGCCACTCAACACGCTATGCCTCAAAATTCGGCGGAAAGTGGGGAACGGAAGTGGAACACTAGGTTCCCGGGTTCCCTCTGTCTTCACACTAGGTTCCCGGGTTCCCTCTGCCTACCCTGCCTCGTGCGGGATACAGCGTGTAGCTGAGTAGATATAGCATCCCCTGCCCTAGTCTTATATCTGCAGCCGGTGGCACATTCACACTGGATAGCAGGTATTTTATACAATTCCTAGAAATTATATTCATTATCTAGTTAAGCCATGTGTTATGTTTCATACATCGCCAAAACGCCTCGGGTATTCTATATATTGCCAAGGTATAGTAAAATTATTGGTCCGATTAAAATGATTGGCATAAAAAACATCTATCGTTTTGACATAAATATTTAAAAGGTTATTTTATCAAGATATTTTAGATTGTAAATTTATTCAATATATATTGAGGCCTGTCGTGGCGCAGCGGCACAAGACTGTAACTGATAGATTCTGGGTTCGATCCCCAGTCGAGGAAATGAAATATTTAATATTTTCAATTTAAATATTTAATGTTTCGTTTCTTCGCTCTGGTAATAAGGCAACGCGCGGCGTTGAGTTCCGCCACTCAACACGCAATGCCTCAAATTCGGCAGAAAGTGGGGTACGGAAGTGGAACGGAGTGTCTTTACACTTGGTTCCCGGGTTCCCTCTGCCTACCCTGCCTCGTGTGGGATACAGCGTGAAGCTAAGTAAGTAAGTAAGTAAATATATACTTTTACAGTAATATATTACATAAATTCCAACTGACCTTGAGTATTCCAACACAGTCACAGGTGACCTCCCACTTCTTGGTCGGCTCGAGGTCTATCTCTATGACTACAGTGCCATCCTCCTTCCTCTCCTTACACGGTGTGGAGTTCTTGCCGGAGACGCGGCACGCCTGGTAGAACATATGTGGCGCTACGCGTCCCGTGTCGGTGCCTATAAATACCTGAGGGAAATACAATTACTTCAATAATATATGTATATTAATAATACCGTTGGAGTCGATAGTGTAAACGTAGCAGGTTGTATGTTCGAGCTTTTCTTGAGGAAATGAAATATTTAATTACGATGTGCAAATGTCGAGATCTTCCTGTAGTGTCTCGAGAATTCAAGCGGAAAATGAGAGACAGATACGGAAGACGATGATAGAACTAAGTGTCTTAACACTAGGTTTGTTTGCGCGGTGGTAAAATGGGATTCCTCATTTTTATGCTCTTTTATTTTGACAAGGACTATAAAATATCAAACTTCAAGTTTATAAATCTCTACTTAGAAAGTTGAACTTATATAGTAAATTAAGGTATTATAACTTGAGAATATATTTATTATTATTTTCTTAATATACCGCATAAAGCAAAAATGGTTGAGCTTACTGCCACATTTCGTCTTTTTTATCAATAGTCTCATTATACACATAAAAAAGATGAAAAATTACTAAGGACGCTATAAATTTATTTAGATTTCCAATTTCTATCAAATACAACATTCATATAGGTATGTTTAAAACAATAAACAATATATGAAAACAATATATGTATTACCTGTAACACAGCTGGTTTGTCATAGCCAACTAACTTAACGACAGGAAAACCGTTGCCCGAGTTGTCTTTGACTGCCCCTCGGCTACCTTCAGTCTGGTACCTGCAATGTTCATATAAAAACTTGAATGGAAGCCTGTTGTCGTACAGGGGAACATGTAAACGAGACAGGTTGTGTGTTCGAATTGACTAGAGGAAATGAAATATTTAATATTTTCATTACTTCGCTCTTGTATACGAGGCAAAGTGCGAAGTTAAGTTCCACCCCTCAGCACGCAAGGCCTTTAAATCAAAAACATCAACGAAAAGTGGTGAACGGAAGTGGCTTAATTGGAACAGAGTGTCTTAACACTAGGTTCCCAACTTCTCTCTGCATACCTTGCAATGTACGGCACAGTGAAAAGGTAAATAAAAAATTATACAAAGGTACATTTCATTTGGAAGATTTCTGATTACAAAATAAACAAATATGTATATATAAAATATTGATTTGGAAGAAAGAAGAAGAAAAAAAAATGGAAACTAATATGAAAAACTATTGTGATCAAGTTAGATTAGAAAAGGCAAGACTTTATTTGGTCCTATATCTGTAAATAAAACGTTGATTGTTATTTAATTAACCTTTAAATTTCCACTTGGATTATTTCAACTTGTCTTACAATAAGAAAGATCATTTTCAAAAAAATACGTTAATGATCAACATTACCATTTCAGCGGGATTTAATATTTGGATTTGGAGTTGAGATTTGGATTAAATATCAAAGCCGTAAGTAATTTAAACAAAAAAAGGACCGTAAATATTAAAGTTAAATTACAAATACATATTTTAATGACCTTGCTCTGTGTTGCGTTTCGGGTTGACACAATATCTGCAGTTCCACCGTACCGTCTCGCGACTTGCACGTCAACGGCGCTGAAAGTCCCGGCGGGCCTGAGTGCGTGGCGGCCAGCGCTCTCCGCCTGGCCAACGCTTGGGCCAACTTGCCTCCATACTTCCCGCCCAGTTTGCCTCCCAATTTACCACCCAACTTGCCTCCGCTGGCATATTTGTTGGCCAGTTTGCCACTACTCCCTAATTTGCCGCACGATCTGTACGCGGGGTCTTGGAAACGTTTACCAGTTTCTGACATATTTGGACTAGATATGCTGCATCCTGCTCTTATTCTGTAATTAGAAATATTATTTCTGTTATAAAAACATGTTTTAAATGTCAAAAAAAAGCAATAAATTGGCAATGAATTAAATAAATAGTTTATTATCAGATATTCTGTACTAATTTAAGAATGGGGTGAAGGTTTATAAAGATAAAATATTTTTATAGCGTTCGTATCGCACTGATAATGAATATTACGAAACATCACGTAATCACAATGACGTCGACGTCTGTAATGTATGGAACGTGATAGTTTTACAGGAAATCCGTACTTTGCGGTGAAAACATTTAGAAAATAGTTTTATAATAGATAAAAGATATTTAGATAAATTTAAATCCTACAGCCAATAATTGAAGATCAACGTAAAACCTTGGGCAAGAAACGTATTTTTAGGCTGAACTATTTTAACTAATTTTAAACTATACTTCAATGTTCATTGGAAATTATATCATTTCTGTGATATATTTTGAACGTTAATATAACTAAGTCGTATAGTAAAGGCATGTTATAGGCAAGAGAACTTCGTTAATATTCAAAACAATTACACAGATCTTCATTAAATTCGGTAAACTAATTGCCTTTTACTATAAAAACATGCAGTAGACACCCAATCAAAACATAATATCAGTTGCTCCATATAAATAGCTGTTTATTTGATGTAAGTAATCCCAAGCCCGCGATAATGTTCTTGGAATTCAATGATACGATGATATAAGAGTCAACTATTTACGCGTAAGAACGAAAACAGACCTATAATACGTAAAATAATTAATAATTATTATAGTAAAAACTTTTAATTGGGAATTGGGAAAGAGTGTATACTAGGTTCCCAAGTTTCTCTCAGGTTACCCTGCTATATACAACACACAAGCATAAAACTGAACAAATATATATAAAGTAATGATGTCCGATCTTCAGTTCAATTATTCTTCGGTTTTTCTGTTCAATTATAGTTAATAAATATTACAAAAAAAAAACCTTTATTTTTTATATATATTTTTTTTATAAAATTATACTTTGTTCGTCACAGACCCAGGCACAGTATGTTTTTAATGCATTTTGTACTATACTTTTCATTATTTAATTATTTAGTGTTCTTTCTGCCCACCTCTTTCGGCTACAGATACAGCGTGAAGGTAAGAAAGAAAGTATTTTAAATAAAGATAACGTTGAAATATAGGGACGGTAACATAACATTTTCTGAGTCCTCTCGTCTCGCATCTCTTTATCCTTTTAACTTTTTTTTTATATACCTATGAGTTTCTTTGTTTTAGTTTTTTTTAAACATGTCTTATTATTTATATAATTTCATGTAAAAAACTATTTTGTTAATTTTTAATCGTTTGATTTTCTCCACGATTAACTTTAAAAGGAATTAAAGTTATATTGTTATAATTTTTATTATGGAGTCAGGACCTGTTACTAGTCATATTACGATCAAAATAGATACAACAGAACTGTGGGCGGGAGTTGCAAGACGCGTGATAAGATATCGATTTGTTCTTCACGTGGCGTATTACCTTGAACGTGCTACGAAATATTAAATTTAATTTCATTCCTTTTTAAGGTTATTGAATATTATTAAACTGTACAGTTAAATATTGATATATAACCGTCCATCACTGTTATTAAGTTATAGTTATTTATATAACGGTTATTGTCAGGAGACAGATATTGCGATTAATTTGGTTGACATTTTATTGAAAGTTCTAATAAATATTTATTTGCTATGAAGATAAAGCAGAATATTTAATGTAGTAAGAAAATCTAAATAATTTTTTGGTAGGTTCTGAGATGAGCTCGTTTAATTAAAAAAAATATATTGAAAGTGTAAAAAAGTGATATTTTAATAGCTTTTTACTTATTATCTCGCAAATAATAGGTAAGATATGATAATTATTTTTACTTCTAGAACAGTATTTAAAGAATTCTCAAATGTGGGGTTAGAGAAGCATAGAATATATTAATAAGCGCAGCGTTAATATTAAAATAAGACAACACGGTCTCCATAAATAACACAAAGTAAGTAACATACACAAAAAGGAAGTTTTGATAATGGCCCATTAACGCTGCGCCCATTAGCTTTCGATAAAAAATTGACAAAATTCCAAATATTTTATTAATATTCTGTAAATTTAGTTCAATTAATGGAAAAAGTGATCCTTTAATGAATGAATCCAAAGTAACGTACGCGGGAATGGGCAGCGCGGGCGCAGCGTCGGGCGCGGCGTGCGCGTGCGCAGGCGCGGCGGGCAGCGCAAACGCGTACGCATCGTTCGCGTCGTCGCACTCTACCTTTACCCCGGTGTCGCACTCGCGCCGCCGCTTTGTCTCGGGCTGTTCCCATTCCTCTGTCACCTCGGACAATCTGTGCGATATGGTTTAGTTTTTATGTAAATGATATTGTTCTGTAAAATATTATTAGTATGTATTAGCTGGAAAGTGTTTGACAATACGCGCGAAAGTCGTGGATTCAAATTCTAGTAGACTTAGTTCTAGGAACCCCATGACGAAAAGATGTGCCTTTTTAGCAGTAAAGTGCCTCATTGGGCACCAAGAATGGTCTCAGGACGAAAACTTAAGAATGATGAAGCATTTTATGCCATCAAACAAACAAAAACAAAAAAAGTGTGACAAAAAAAATTAAATATAATATTAGTTTCCAAGTTATTTTGAGTTGGCGTGTAGAATATTGGCAATATGTATATACGGTGGCTCAACCAGTAAGAACCTCTGGGATTTCGTTTATTTTGTCAAAGTATTTCCCAATTGACGTCATATATAACATTTCTCTTTTCCTTATAGTTCTGCGTATCCAAATATTTTTGTTTATAAATTAAGAGATCAAGTAAATGACGCAATTGGACCAAAGTGATAATTTTCTATAAGTGGAACTCATTTATCGTCATCTCTTAGCACCAACTGTATTTTTGGCAAACGGTTTTACGTTTAATATTATTTCATTCAGCTTACTTAGTTATTTTAATAAAATGAATCTGCAAAACCCAAATATTAGAACCAATCATTTATAAAAACGTTGAATTGCACACGAATTATAAGAAAATTTAAATAATTCCAACAAAAAATAGAAAAGCCTTCAGACTAACTCTCTCACTACGTTATGTTATTATACTATTTTTTGTCTAAGTCAATAATAAAGACATCAAGGAAGCTCCGTCATTTGCTTTTGCCTTTAAGAGTCTGGATAGAGATAGCATCTGAGATGAATCACGGACGTTGCGTGCCAAAAATACAAATTAGCACGTGCTGTACCCACGCCCGCGCCATGTGGCGTGCCGTGGTTTATGTGAAGCTCATCCTCGATCATTTGCGGCAAGTTAAATAGTGATGGATATTAACGCGCATTTTTTTTTTAATTTCTTTTCATCTCTTGCCAATTCTTTTTTGGACAAAGGAAAGTGTTTACATATTATATACTATATCCATTAATGATATTACGTATATTAAGTGATGTTTTTCAGATTGAAGGGCGCTCAATGGTGAATCTTTATCAATGAGATTAGTATTTGCCTCCGCGCATATTCGTGATAATATGATTTTGTTTAAATAATAAACAATCAGGATTTTGTAATAACTAACAAAAGGTCACATATTGTAAATCTAATCTACCATAAACCGTAACACACCGTTACGTATTGCAAATAAAGAATCGTCACGCCTTCAATGGCCATTGTTAAATGGGCTTTATTTTAAAAATATCTTTACTAATTAGCTACAATCATATCACTGCGTCATGAAAGACATTATACAAAAACGATTATTACGTTTTTATCCAAACGCTTTGGGATTTTTAAGCGAAAATATCTTCGGAACCAGAAGTAGCTAGTTATGTCTAGTATTCTAATTATATAAAGAACGGCTATTGACAGTTCTTTAAATAACTGTTACTCAATCGTAAATTTAAAAAAATGCCACGAAAACAACAAAAATAATGGATACCTGGCTCAAGCTAACCTTTGAGTTACAAGAAAATTCATTACCTCTCAAAGCTATTACTGACATATAATCTGTTTAACCTGCAGTCGGGCAGAAATCAAGATTGTACTGTATAGACTCACAGGAGTAAACAATAAACGAATGACAACTTGCCTCTTCCGCACTCGTGATTATAACAATGTTACAGAGAAATATTTGAGGAATTTCCTTAAAATATGACATAACGTTATTGTTTTACCTCATATTTATACTTGTGTTTACTATAGTTTCAATATAAGGAACAATAAATAATCAAATACTGTTATTTTGATGTTATAAATTAATATTTACTACGTATTATTTTGTATAACTATCCTGATGCTAAATTATCCTGTATTTCAAGTCAATTTGTATATTAATATTGCTATTGAAGAGGACAATAATAACTAGGACATATTAAGTGGAATGCTAGGCACAAGAAAGCACAACATGATTAAAATAAAAAAAAAAACAAAACGCATAGCGTACTGATACAAAAAAGCTGATTTTCCTTATCAAATAACAATGACAACCAACGAGAAACAGTTCCTTCACCTTTCTGCCCAATTCCTACCAAATGCAGTTTCCCATACTCAATAAGGCAAAGCATACAGCAAGAGAAGATCTCACCTGTTCACCGGGTCCGGTCCGAGGCCGCTGTCGTTACTATTCTCACAGGGCTCAGGAGGTCGGAGCGCGTGCGAGTGGCTGTAGTGGCCGAGTTTCCCGAACTTGCCAAGATGCGCGTACTTTCCAGCGTGAACTGCGTGAACATTTTTACCGGGGCCGAGGACGTTTTTACCGGGGTGCACTATCTTCCCGCCGTGCAGCATTTTGCCCGGATGCGGCCTCTTATGCGGCGCGCGCATCACCTTTCTGTGCACCCGCGCGCTCATTGTCGCTGTCGTGGACATAGTCATTTTCATGCCTGTCGACAAACAGGGTCTGTTAGACGGACGTGCTGATGCAATAACATGCATTTTGTTATTTATGTATTAATATTTAATTATTAATATTTAATTATTTGTACAGATTGATTGAGTGATTAGTTTGGGGTTTAGTTTCATCAATTTAGGAATCTAGTGTTAAAACACTCCGCTTTTCGCTGAGTTGAGCCATAACGTGTTGAGTGGCGGAACTCGTCGCCGCACTTAAGTAAGGTAAGGTTTAGTATTGTATAAGAAGTCCTGGACTAATAGAAATTGGTATCTAGCTGTTACAATTTACATTTTTTATTTAAATATATATATAATAAACATATGATATGTTATATATAAATGAGAAATTTATTCAGAATAGATTTAAAATAAATAATAGTCCAACACGACTCGTCCATATCTAAGACGCCAACAGAACCTTGAACTGCATCGCACCACACATAATTATTCACCAGGATCACTCACTGGGCTTTAAAGATAGCGATCGAAGCCGATAGTCGTAAATCTAAACACGGCAGTGAATACGTAAATATTTAGACAAATCCAAATTACTTGTCAGGCACTGTGCGTGCCTACGTTTTATATATGTACATGGTTTTAACGTAAATCACTTTTAAACTTAAAAATAACTATTTAAATTGAATTGGTAGATATTTAAACATATTAAGCTTCACGCTGTATCCCGCACACGGCATGGTAGGCGGAGGGAACTTGGGAGCCTAGTGTTAAGACACTCCGTTCCACTTCCGTTTGCTATTTCCGCCGAATTTGAGGCATTGCGTTTTGGGTGGCAAACCTTCGCGTTTTGCCTTGTACCTTGAGTGAAGAATAAAAAGTCCATTGAAATTATTAAATATTTCATTTCCTCGAGTGGAGATCGAACCCACAAACTGTAGTTTGCAGTATACAAGGCTATATAGGCTGTGCAACGACAGGCCTCACATATTTAAATATGTGCGTTAAAAAGGGACTAAGTAAAGTTGTCACGTAGATATGTTTTAAATGAGTACACCTGTATATATAATTATATACCAAAAAGGAATATTAATACATTGATAGCTGTACTAATAAATAAGGCTATCATAGCGCAGCGGCGCGAAGTCTGACTAAAACAGCCACGGTTGTGACTTCGTTTCTCATTCGAGAGAATACTTAATTATTATTTTATCGTACTTTAACAAGGCTTTCTCAAAAAGTGGATAAATGTGGAAAAAAGGAAGTCAACAGCAGGTATCAGAGGTTACTGCCTACTCTGTGTGAAAAAAGTTATTTTTTTCTATCTAGCCTGACATTTAACAACGAAAACGTTGTAATTATTATCTATGAATTATTCTCTATTGTTAAGGACAGTAAAGACTTATATAGTGGCCATATAAACTCCGTGATATGATTGGCACACATCGTGTTTGCGTCAACCGCCTCGATAACTAGCGATACCCTAAATACTCTTCGTATGTAGCCGAATAAATATAGAAGTTCCAAAATAACGTTCAAATATGTAATAAGCAATGTTGGTAAATACTGTTTATTGGCGCCACAGTGGTACATATGTAAAATGTTTCATTAAACGTAATGGTTGTAGTGGAACGGAGTGTCCTAACACTAGGTTCCCAAGTTCCCTCTGCCTACTCTGCCATGTGCGGGATACCGCGTGAAGCTGAGTTTGAGGTAATATTTATATTTAAAATGCAAATTCCTTTATAGTTTAGTTAGAAAACATATCGTTGGCTTAGAGACTAAGCAAGCTAATACAAAAATTGACTAATATTTTATATTATAAAAAGATTTTCAATATACTTATAATTTTTAAATTGTTTTTTGTCTCTACTAGTAATCTGCTTAATAGGCTGTTACCAAATGTACACGCAATGTCCTGAGTTTGATTCTCCGTTAGGAATAAAATTATTATTATTTCTTTACATTAAGGTGGCGGAGCGTGGCGCTGCTTTCGCTCCACTCTCACTCTCCTTAATGTCTCCATAGACATTGCATGTTTAACGGAACTCAACGCCGCACATTGCCTTCTTACAAATTCATTGTCACAATTGGAAATCGAACCTACAACCGCCATTTTTATAATCAAAGTTCCTGTTTGCTACTAGAAGCTACGAGTATATTCAGTCGTTTATTCGCTTAACTAACTACACAAATCGTAACATTGCACTTTAATGTGAAAGCATTAAATAAATTTACTTCCCATAAATTCTAAATCAAGGAGACTTCAGTTATGTTATACAATTTATATTAGACATAATTTGCTGAATTCATCAAGTTTACAGCGACTGGATATATTTGTGGCTATATATTTATACATATATATATATATATATATATATATATATATATATATATATATATATATATATATATATATATATATATATATATATATATATATATATATATATATATATATATATATATATATATATACCGTAAAATATATTAAGCTGATATTTGGTATTTTGAACGCGAAAATTAAAACACGGCCGTTTGGTATTAATTGATATCGGCTAAATACGATCGCCATCCAAATAGTTTTTATGGTTTTTGCTAAAAGAATGTATAAAATATTCAATTTGATTAGTTTTTAACTCGTGCCTCTTGAAACTTTTCAATTTACTTCGTTCTATATTTTATGTGCCCTTAAAAATCTATTTTTCTATGGGAAATGATACTTTAGACACATTCAAAATATTTAGTCTGTTATTTTTTTATTTCTCGCTTCTTTTTTAGATACAATTTATAGGAGCTTTGAATTAATAACGACTGCTTTCCAAGCAAAAACCGATTACGAACTTAAAAAAAAAAAAAAAAACAACATATTTATAAATCATAAATGAAAAATATTATTAAAGCACTTTACTTTACTTTAGTATAATTTTCGACTAAGCCGCTTATTTGTATATGAATTAAATTTAGAATTTCATTTTCATATTATTGTTATTTCAGGTAATGCCCGCTCCAGTTTTCCACATGGGAACATTTTCATTTCCATAAATATACACAGTATAATAATATCTTCTTTCTAGAGACATCAAACATATTTTATACATAGGTTTACTTTAAATACACGACCAACAATCTGTAAATTCATTATGGATTTTTTTCATTTCCTCGCTTTAATTAAAAAATAAACCACGGCGTTTAGTTCCACCATTTGATAAATGATGGAGCTCAACGCCGTGGTGGCTATAGACAAGGGTGTATTTACCCTAGGGCCAGAAGGGCTATAGCCCGGGGCGGCAGGCCACCAGGGGCGGCCCAGGGGCAGCCCGGGCCTCGGTTTGGACATTTGAAAAAATACAAAAAAATATTTTAAGACATAAACTTAGAACGCCCCTGAACCACTTTCCTTCGTGTAGATTTCACATCTGAAGAATTCGAAATTCAATTAAAATATGCAAGCCGCCCCTTGTCCTGAATCGGTTGAACCGTCAATTTTATTTTCGCCTCGATTTTCTTTTCACATTTAAAATTTTGTCCACAGAAAAATAATGTAAAATATAAAATCTATATTTTGTTTTGTGTTCTTTCATCCTTTTTATTTTTTTCTTTCGATGGGGTAGTATGATGTTGGCCCTGCGACCTCTACAGCGCCACCGGTTTTGTTGGAGGCCGAACTGGAAGAGCTATGATCTTGAACTTGTCACCAGATTGAGTGACTCAAAGAGATACTACGAAGTTGCAAGGGCGCCTCTTGCGAGACTCGAGCCTCGAACTGGGAACTTCGTTTGTAGTGGGGGGCCCCACTCAGTTCGCAAGCCGAGCTTTGCTTCGCTCAGCCCGAGCTAGGCCTACTGGGTAGAGCTGTGGATACCCTTTTGGAATTTATGTTTGGCACCCTCCCGCACCTAGGCGCGCTTGGGCTGCTGTATAACTCGGACCTCGACTCCACCGGCGTATCGCGTGCTTTTGCGTTTATGTGTAGTCCTACCTACTTGTTTCACTTTATTCGCGACTGTAATGGGGTCAGCTCGAGCTATCGAATAGAACATTGCGTGGTCTACGGTACACCTCACGGAATATTCCCTTAGCTACGGGGCCACTCCCCGTAATCGCAGGTTTTTACCACCAGGGTGTTTGGATGGGCCGAGGCCTTTTCAAAGTAGCTACTGGACAGTTTCCTGCAATGCTCTTGAATGGAGTCGAGATTGATATCTCGGTGTAGATCTATGTTGCGCATGAACCAAGGAGCTCCCGTGGCAATGCGCAAGATTTTATTTTGCATAATTTGAAAACGACGGAGGCTAGAGACGAACACTAAACTGGCATGTATGAACATTGGCGTGATAGAGGTGGTGTACAGGCGGATTTTATTTCTAAAGGACATTTTAAATTTGGCACAGACCAGCGGGTTGTACGTACACGTACGGGCTGGGCTTTTAGTTCATTTTTATTCAATGTAGTGCTAGATACTATCTCGGCTCACATCCAAGACCAGCCTCCGTGGCTGATGATGTATGCCGATGACATAGCACTCACTGACGAGGATCGGCTGATGCTAGAGCGTAAAGTGAACCTCTGGAATGGTACGCTTGAGAACGGCGGTCTTAAACTGAATGTGTCGAAGCCAATTTAAAACCACCCGCTAAGTCGGAATAGTTCAGGTACCTCGGATCCGTTATGCACGAGTCTGGAGGCTTCTATCACGATGATAGATGCCTTCAGACTCGTGCATAACGGATCTTGATTCATGCTCGGATAAGCGCTGCCTGGGCCAAATGGCGAAACGTCACTGGTGTGGTCTGCGATCGCAGAATACCGACCAAACTCAAGGGGCTGATATACAAGAGCATCGTTCTACCGGTTGTTTTATACGGCAGCGAATGCTGGCCAGTATTATCTCGGCACACTAAGGAGCTTCATGTTACGGAAATAAAGATGCTGAGGTGGATGTGCGGCGTAAAGTGGTCTGACCGCATACGTAACACATTCATTCGAGGTAGTCTTGGAGGCTGTGACATAGCGGATAAGCTAAGCCCAAAAACTATGTCGGACGCGAGTGCCTTGATATGTCTGTCCCTGGAGTGAGACCTCCCGGACGCGCAAGGAAGCGCTGGTTGTATGTCTTGATGCAGGATATAAGAGCCAATGGTCTAACCACTGAGGACTTAAAAGATCATGCTAAGTGGGGTAGGTTTAGTAGGAAGGCAGACCCTGGCACAGCAAGCCGGGATTAATGTCAGGAAGAAGAAGTACGTACGTCCCTTCCGGCGTGCGTATCTCATGTGCTCTTAGAAATTGAGTTTGTTATCCAGGATTACTCCTAGATATTTGGCACTCTGTGCTTGAGGTATGATTTTGCCCTGCAGAAGAACAAGAGGCATGCAATTCGTTTGGGCGAATAGGGAAGAATACTGACGTACTCTTTTCAAGGTTAACTTCGATATTCAGCTTCAACCATTTAGCCAGGTGCCCAGCCTATTGGTGGCCACCTGTAGGCGATCGGCTAACAGAACTGATTTGCAAGCAACACCGGCTCTTATAGGGCGTCTACTGGATAGGGTACCTTCGACCCGGAATCTGAAAGTGTGATTCGATAAGTAAGCTTGTATGATGTGCACGAGTGTATCTGGCACTCCTTAACGTACGAGCTTGAAAATCAAGACATTATGTCAGACTTTATCTAACGCCTTTGCAACATCTAGGAAGATTGCCGCAGACGGCATTTTGTGGTTGGAATGGGAGGTCCTATGATCCAGAATATGCTCTGTGATCCTATGGTATTTTTTCATTCCTCGATGGGGCGGAAAGTTACAGTAGCCTGGGGCGCGCAATCTTAAAATACGCCCTTGGCTATAGAACTGAAAATGAGCAACGAAAATAATTGACGTTAACTTGAGTCTACTATGAAAGTGATTCAGACGTGTTTCAGAGTGTGTTGCCGAGATGTCTGAATGAAGGTCACGGGGAGAGTAATGAACACGAGTTACTCTACTCTACTCAGCTTCACGCTGTATCCCTCACATGGCAGGGTAGGCAGAGGGAACTTGGGAACCTAGTGTTAAGACACTCCACTCCACTTCCGTTCCCCAGTTTCCGCCGAATTTGAGACATTGCTTGTTGAGTGGCGGAATGAACACAAGTTAAAGTAAAAAAAAATGTTTATATAAAACTTCAGTAGTTTGTGAAGTCAGTCATTTTGTCAAATCAGACTTTGATGTATCATGAAATAAACTACGCGATGGATTTTAATATAATTTTCACTAGTGCAAATTTTTCAAGCGTTCGAGGTAAGTTTATATATTGTATAGTTATATATTATATAAGTTTATATATTTATATATTTTTATACAGTAAAGCCTACTATTACAAATATTTATAACTTTATGTCACCACAAACATATTGATTACGAGCGGCAACTTCATTATATATTACAAACCGTCCCCCGAGCAATATTTGAACTCAGAACCACTGAAATCTTAACGACTACACCTTGATGGCGTCATTAGTATCTTTTATTCGTTGCAACAAATGAAACCGCGCTTAATGACAGTAGGCAGTTTCAACAAAATTATTATTATACATAATTACAAATTAATATAAAGTGTGGTTTTCCCACAACGCGGAATTAACAGGAGACAGTAAAATTATATATTTTTTAATTGTATTCCGTATATAACTTAGTTTCTACTAAATCATTTCCGTTCACCACTTTCCATTGAATTCTGGACGGACGCTTTGCTTCTTTACTAGAGGAATGAAAATATTAAATATTTCATTTTTTCGGACGGGAATCGAATCAACGACCTGCCACGTCTACAGTGGCATGCTGCCCCTAAGCCACAACCCTCCTCCACTACTACCACTGCACTACTGTTAAGTTAATTACATATACTGCGTTCATTTCTTTTTATATTTTTTATATTTGAGGCCTGTCGTGGCGCAGCGGCACAAGAGTGTGACTGTAACCGACAGGTTCTGGGTTCGATCCCCAGTCGAGGAAATGAAATATTTAATATTTTCAATTTTAATATTTAATGTTTCATTTTCTTCGCTCTGGTAATAAGGCAAAGCGCGGCGTTGAGTTCCGCCACTCAACACGCAATGCCTCAAATTCGGCCGAAAGTGGGGAACGGACGTGGAAAGGAGTGTCATAACACTAAGTTTCACTTCCGTTCCCTCTGCCTACCCTGCCTAGTGCGGGATACAGCGTGAAGCTGAAAAAAAAATATTTTTATAATAACTACATTTTTTTTATAATTCGCTTATTACTGAACGAGATTGACTATAGGTATACATGTATGTGAAATATAGCCTTGATTATTTATGATTATAAATAGATTCACTCTTACTTCCTACTTGGAATAATAGTTTGAAGAATGTGACATATGCATGGAAACATAAATACCTATATCTTGTATGTATAATGACTGGCTCGTCTTTTTTGGTTTTAATGTGGCAAAAAAAATCTTTAACTATGGCATAAATATATCGATATAATTTCATTTGAAAATGTATTAGCGATTTTCAAATTAAATCATCTTTACTGATTAAAAAATAAAGTAAATGAATAAAAAAAAAAACATTTTAATTGTCTTTAGGAATATGTCAATTACCTACATTATTTAAATTTCTTAGAAATTTGCGTACAAACAAACATACAATTTATAAAATTAAAATTTTGATATTATCCAATTTAAACATTTTTTATAGTAGGATAAAGGTTATTCAAAAATAATCAGGCCAAGGCCGGGCGTAGCGCAGCGGCACAAACGTACGACTGTTAACGCGTCTAGTTGGGTTACGATGCCCTGACTCGAGGAAATAATATATTTAATATTGTAATTTGTTCGTTCTAGAAACAAGGCAATGCGCGACATAAAGATTCGCCACTTGACATACAAATTCGACGGAAAATGGTTAACGGAACGGAGTGTCTTGACACTAGATTTCCAAGTTCCTTCTGCCTACCATACTATGTGCGAGATCCGGCGTGAAGCTACAAAAAGATATATAATGACAAAATTAAATGAAACTGATCTCATCGCCGTTATCAGCGAATCTTCAGCAGGTAGAGACTCGGGAGGAAGTGAAGTCGTAAAATTCGGCCTTGTCCATGTAATCATAGCCGTGATGTAATTTTGTATTTGACACACATACAAGTGTGTGTTATATTACTTTCACGGTAGTGTATATTTTGTTTTATGCTCTGATGTGAATAAATTGTATTATTGTAGTTTTACGGGAACGGGATGGATAATATTATCTGGGAACCTAGGGGTTCCCAAGTTCCCGAGTAAAGCGGAATTAGTTTAAAAGTAATGACGGAAGGCGCCGTTGAGTTGGTCCACTCAACATGCGTGCATATCTAAAGAATTCAGTGGAGAATGGGTAACAAAATAGTTTTAGTGGGAACGGAGTAACTTAACAATAGATTTCCAGGTTCTCTCTGTGTACTTTTCAGTAGAAGCTAATATATAATTAATCTTGTAAGGATATCAAATACACAATTTTAGTGTTTACGGTCAAAATTTCACTACGCTACTCAAAATATATCAAATTTAATATTTTTAAATAAATTCAAATAGAAGACTGCTTTGTGTAGTAAATATTTATGTACTATATTGATTATTGATGTCCACTTTCGCCGACGTCGATCGTGATAAGTGCCGAGACGTGACAGTGTATTGAACTCTCAACTACTATATAAAGGCTAGGGTATGTACTTATATACACATAGAAATACTGATATATACATTTTTTTTCAGCTTCACGCTTCCTCCTGCACGTGGCAGGGTAGGCAGAGGGAACTTGGGAACCTTATGTTCAGACATTCCGTTCCGTTCCCGAAATTAGGCATCGCGTGTTGAGTGAAGGAATTCAACGCAGAGTTTTGACTTGTTGCCAGAGCGATGAAACGAAAACATTAAATATTTAAATTTAAAATATTAAATATATAATTTCCTACAGTTAGGATCGAACCCACAACTTATCTCGTTTAAAGTCACACGCTTGTGCCGCTGCGCCACGACAGATATGTACATACACGTTGTTTCTATTGGACAAGGGACACGCCTAGTTGTACATTCTTTCCTTTACACAAGTTTCAAGTAATTTTGTTTACGAAAGATGGAATATCTCGTTATTTCTCTCTCTAGTTGCTATATAAGGAAAGTGAGCAGTTTTTTTTCATATATTTGAACTCTGTAAATATATTCTTTTCTAACTTCCGACGCAAAGAGAATGGTGGTGTTATAACTTTGATTTGTCTGTTTGATCTATCAGTGGCTCTAAAACTCTTGAATGACAAAAATCTATTTTAAAGTCTTTTAATTGAGAGCCTTGTTCGTTGTTTGTTTTTTTAACTTGCTATGCTATATGAAAATTTCGGCTTCAACATATTCAATATTGTTTTTTTTACCTAAACATATTTTTTTTTCTCATTCATATAAGATTGCATCTAAAAATGAAGTACGCGTGGAGATAAGAACAAAAATAAGAAGCCACACAGTAGCCGCTATTGTCACCGCAAACGGGAAACACTTAATCAATAATACTTTAATTTGATAGGTCAAACTTTATTATCAAAGGCAGTTTGTAACCCTTTTTTAGGTTACAAATCTGATTTAAATTTACATTATAGTCTACTATAATTACTGAAATATTATTTGCAATATAATATTCACTCACTCACTTAGCTTCACGCTGTATCCCGCACATGGCAGGGTAGGCAAAGGGAACTTGGAACCTAGTGTTAAGACACTCGGTTCCACTTCCGTTCATCACTTTCTGCCGAGTTTGAGGCACTGCGTGTTGGGTGGCGGAACTCAACGCCGCGTTTTGCCTTCTACCAGAGCGAAGAAATGAAAATATTAAATATTTAAATTTAAAATATTTCATTTCCTCAAGTGGTGATCGAACCCAGCACCTGTCGGTTACAGTCACACGTTTGTGCCGCTGCGCCACGATAGGCCACGCAGGAAATTGAATAAAAAAATATACGTAAAATGATTACACTTAACATTTTACGAAGCTAATAAAAGAGAGAAATAGAAGAAAAGTAATATTAGATGAACTACTTACTTTTTTATCTCTATATACTATATATTTCGCAAGTTGTAGAGACTTTAAATTTTTAATGAACCCCCGAGATAAAATATCATTTTTTTATGGCAAAATGGGCTTGTAAGACCTAAACTCCGACAGCAAGACTTCCAATAATAAAAAATTCACTTAAATTAGTTCAGTATATATTCAGGAGTTAAGTATCAAACAGACAGACAAACCAACACACGAATTAACAAGAAAAAAGTATACAAAAAAGCATTCAACACCCTCTGCCTTATATATAACGAACTAAATACCAACAACAAGGACCGAACATTGAAACAAGTTATAAATATTACGTAACGTAAAGAATGGGTCACAAAATGAATACCATTTCGGTGGGCAATTTGCTGCCCGCCACCGTGGCAGCGCACGTGACTATTATACTTTGAAATCGTGGAGATACGCTTTCATATCGTATATTAAATATGTTTCGATTAATTATTTAAATGAAGCCAGCCTGTTGTGGTTCTTGTTATGTTACATAAGAAGTAGATGCTTGAACTACTTTTATGTATTGTCCATGTTTTTTTTTTCTATATAAAAATGTTTAAATCATTTTTTTTTTATAACATATTCTTAAATAGGTTCTGGAAGCGAGTCAGGTCAGGTCAGGTGAATGTACTATATACATGTATGTATTGATATTGAACTCCCTTCGGAGCTCCATATGAAATTTTAACATTTGTCCATGCTATTGAAATTGTTTTAACTAACTAGAATTTACGCAGTTGCGGAATTAAACGCCGCGTTAAGACAAACCTACAACTGTGGCATGTATCAAGGAACGATATAAATAGGCAATCTTCTCTAAAGCAATACCCCAAAATCAGGGGAAAATGGGAAATGGAACGGTATGTCCTAACACTAGGTTCCCAAGTTCCCTCTGTCTAACCTGTCATGAGTAGGAACCTGATATAAATACGTTAAAATCATGCTATTTATCTAATTTGAATATAACAGACTCGCTTAAACATCGCATTCTTGATCACATTATTGTACGGTGAGAATTGATGTTAATATCGTAAATAAACGTAAAATTGTGGCGTTTGTTATATAGGAGGAAACAGCTTTGTAAAATCAATAAATTACTGTTGTATAGAATTATTTAATTGCTTTATATGTTAATTTAATTTCATAAAAACTTATATTCAAATATATAAATATGTAAAATTATTTTTTTGTTGCACAGATTAAAATGTAAATGAAGCTCTGGGCTTAGAAAAAGATCGTATCAACTGTTGACTCGGCATCATGTTTCACAAGATTGCTAATTTTATTAGATATCATAATAAATAGGTACAATTTTTACAGATACATTGAAAATCCAAAAAGTTTTTTACACTGTTTTAAAACAACACAATAACTATATTAAAAAAAATAAAAGAACATAATTAAAAAAATAGAAGACAATCCAAAAAATAAATAGAAACAAAGATATTGAAACAAAGATTTTTTTTTCTCAATGACTTAAAATTAAAATTTAGTAAAGATCTATATACTCAGCTTCGATGTATCCCGCACATGGCAGGGTAAACGAAGGTAACTTAGGAACCTAGTGTTAGGACACTCCGTTCCGTTCAACTTTCCGCCGATACGCCGCGCTTTGTCTTGTTACTAAAGCGAAGAAACTAAAACATTAAATATTTAATTTGAAAATATTAAATATTTCATTTCTTCGAGTGGGAAACGAAAAGACAACCTGTTGCGTTGACAGTAACATAAGAAAAAATAATTATTTAAAATAATATGAAATAATAATTCACATTTTAAAGAAAAAAAAAATAATAATTTGGTTTCACTACAGCTACTGTAGATTCTTATATTTATTACGACAATGTGACACGATAGTTGAAGAGATCATGCAACTCGTTCCATCAATATTTAATTCAATCATTCATTGTTTGTTCAGTGAAGAAGCTTGACGCAGCGTTGTGTCTTCTTCGTAGAGCGGGAAAAGGAAAATTGTTCAATCCCTCGAATTGGAATTGAAACCACTACCCTCTTATTTACAGTCGCACGCTTATCCACTGCGCTACGAGAAGCCTTTTAATGAAAACTATGTGCTCAACTCAACTCAGCTTCACGCTGTATCCCGCACATGGCAGGGTAGACCGAGGAAACTTGGGAACCTAGTATTAAAACACTCTGTTCCACTTCCGTTCCCCATTTTCCGACGAGTTTGAACCATTGCGTGTTGAGTGGCGGAACTCAACGCCGCGTTTTGCCTTGTACCAGAGCGAAGGAATGAAAACATTCAATATTTAATTTGAAAATATTAAATATTTAATTTGCTCGAGCGGGGATCGAACCCACAACCTGTCGGTTACAGTCACACGCTTGTGCCACTGCGCCACGACAGGCCTACGTGAAAACTACGTAAATTTCATAGATTTTTTTTTAATCTACAACCGTGTCCATCGGTCACACGAGTCAGTTACGCCACAATGACACCGAGTTTCAAAGCAAGTCTATTCTATTGTTTAAGATTTTTCCGCACTTCGTTTGATCGGGCTGCGAGGCGGCCGCCCACGCGGGCCGTGCAAATCTCTTACCGGTACAATTGAAAACTTGAGTTGGATGACCTATTGTTGTAAACATTGCGGGTGAATGTTTTTTCCACATAAGAACTGTCCGTCCATCGAAAGAATCATTAATTGCATCGGTAAGTGAGTGAAAGAGTTAACATTTTCGATAAATAATACTAAAGTAGAAAGCAACTGCTGAAGTGTAAAATTTAATATTTTAAAATGAAATATTTAATGCGCAATAATCCGTCCGTACGGAGAAAATTAGGGAACGGAACGGAGTGTCTTTACAATAGGTTCCCAAGTTCCCTCTCTATACCCTGGACTGTGCAAGATAGAGTTCAAGTTAGACATACATATAAGATTTTAAATAAAACAGTCTCAAGATACTCTGTTCTTCACTTTACCATAAATTTTTCTTTTACTTTTTTGTATAAGTATTTAAGGCACTCCACCACGTTTCTATCAAATACTTAAGTCCTTATGGAATTACAAAACGCTATAATCATTTAAGCCGGTATCCCGTTAAATATTATCACACACTGTTTGATTAGAAAACAATGATAACAAAACAAACATAAACAATTGGCATAATCCGTCGGCTAATGTCAACATATGTAACTAAGCCCTAAGTGGGTCACGGAGACGCTGATTACCAGCAAGCCATACGGGCTGGTACGCCTAAATATTTATATCTTTCGAATTGTATCTAGACGCTGTTATCATTATATGGGATACATTTGTTTGTCATACATTGTAATTCAATAAAAAAGTAGTCGTGATAATTATAGTTTCATGAAGAGCGACAAAAGAAGACAGTAAAAATAATTTAAAAGGTATTTTATTTCAAAATTAATAAGTATTGGGTGGAACTATTAAAACATCAAAAAAAGAACTGAATAATGTAATGTAAAAAGTTATAATTTTTTTAATTCTTAGTATATGTTTCAGCGCCATCTTAGCATAGATCTAACTGCGTTGAGTTCCACTTAACTCGAGACGAAACGAGCCTGAAATTTGGTAGAAAATGGAGAACGGAACGGAGTGTCTTAACACTAGGTTCCCAAGTACCCTCTGCCTACCCTGCCACGTGCAGGAAAAAAAACCATCTAATTAATTGTTCAATCAGTATGAATTTCCTTCTACGTAGCAGCTCAGATTACATTGTATAATATAATATAAGACGTAAATAAAAACATTATATAAGAAACATAAAGGTTATTGACTTTTTACCTTCATAATACTCCGATATGTTATTTTGTTTTTGTTATTTTTTTCCTTAAATATATAAGAGACGTTAGACGTTAGTATTAAACATGTTTTGATTGAAAACTGAGAGCGATTTGCGAGACTATCGACAAAAACTGCAGTTAAGTGGCGTAAAATCCAATGACGTAAAAGTTAGTGTTGTTCACAATATACATTATTGAACAAAAAAGCATCGGTTCAAAAAAAATAAATTGAACCACAGTTTCAAAAAAAATCTCAGACTAACAACTACAGAATAAAAACGAATATTTAGAACGTTAATTTATAGGTACTGTTAATTCTTAATAGAAGAGCCCCAATTTTATTAACTGCACGCTGTATTCCGCATATAGCATAGTAAGTAGGCAGAGGGAACCTAATATGAAGACCCTATGTTCCCGATTTTTTAACCAATTTTCGAGACTTAACTCTGCTATTTGTCATGTTCCCAGGGAGGAAATAATTCAATCTCCTAAATGAAAATCAAACTGCGGGCATAAAAAATATCTAAAAATAGATATATGATAGATAAACATTATAGGTGATGTTAATTTTTGTCTGTCTTGTTTGAATATCAGTAACGACTAACCCGATTTAAACATCGTTTTGAATATTATATGTCGACAATTTTCCCTAAACATCTTGAGTATTATATTAATCCAAAAAAATAAAAAAATTACATCATTGTCGTAAATTTCAACATTTTTTTTCCTGAAATTAGCTGACAATTTAGTTTTTTATATATATATATATATATATATACATATATATATATATATATATATATATATATATATATATATATATATATATATATATATACACGCTTTCCATTAGCCATATTATATATATTTATTTTAATTTTAAGGGAAACAATACTGATTATTAAATAACATATTTTTTTCAACACAGAGCATTTAATCTAAATACAATATTTCAAAGCCAACACAGCGACATGCGTGTACTCCATTAGGTCAGTATTATTATTAACCGATTTGTAGCTCGTTACAGTCTCATTAGCGTCGATAGCACACTCGAGTTTCACGAATTCGTTTAATTATCTACTTTAAATACTATGCTTCTATACATAATTTAATTTCTATCACAAACTAACGTCCTTTTTAAGGAAACCTGTAGTCAATAGCACCCAAAACAAAACAGTTTAAGGGAACAGTATGCGTTCAATTTCTCTATATAATAGAATTTTACATAAATCATATATTACCATTATATATTTCACGTGTGGTATACTATAAATTCGGCGGAAAGTGGCAAACGGAACGAAGTGTCTTAACACTAGGTTCCCAAGTTCTCTCTGTCTACCCTGCCTGTGCAGGATAACAGCGTGAAGCTGAATGCAATACTATACCCGGCCATGAGTAAAAGTATAAATTTAAAGTAAAAATCGCTTTTTCCCAAGCAAATTCAAGTCAATACGAACGACCAACAATCATCTTAATAAATGCAAAACGTAGCTTAAGATTATTTTTAGAGCAGAAGCAATGTTGACTACCTTGATTCATTCATTTACACATTTTAGCCATTAAACTTGGTTAACTGAGTGCAAACTATGTAATTAATTTCTTTACGTAGCTCGCAAACAGTTGAGATGTTCAATTAAATTTAATATTGGTAATTTATTCTATATATTCTTTCTATCATAATAAAAACTGATAACATCTAAAAAAAAAGATAAGAATAATTTGTCTAATTGCCTGAACTGAAAAAGTAACTTTAAAAAGAAACTAAAAATAATCTCTAAGCAGCTCGAGCTAAATCAAGCTGATAAATACAAAACTTTAAAATAATAATAATAACATATCACGTATACCACGTGGAGTCATAAAGAATCATTTTCGCGTTCCATCAAATTTGAGGCATTGCGTGTTGAACTCAACGCCGCGTTGTGCCTTCTTACGAGAGCGTAGAATTATTTTTGACACTGACATTGACAGCCATTGACGTTGCCAGATACTGCTGGGGTAACTTAACTACTTGGGAATAAATCTGCAGACTCTTGCGCCAAGTTAACCATCCAGTGTGGCACACTTGAACATTTCTCTAACTATGCTCATGATCTGCAGTCCCTTGCATATGCTCATCTGCGTAAGGTAAATTCTATGCCCTTATTTAACCTGATATACCTAGACGGCCGTGGTTTTTTTCTCAAAGAAATGAATGATTGAATAAACTATTACTACTAAAAATCATACAAGTTGATAAATATACATACGATATATTCTTACTAACAGATTAGAATCTGCCGATCAAGACATAGATAACAGTTGAATAGATTTTACACCCTCCGTAATGACTACCGACATTAAAACAGTCGTTAAATTGACGGCCTTGTTTGACGTTTATGGTCTCATTATTATTGTTTTATGCTGACTCACATAAAAATTACTCTTTCCAGCGCCCTACAGCTATATTCGTGTGACATCACGCGATCTTGTCACTATTTAGATTGAGTCTAGCCTTACTAAATGTGATCGTTGTCATCATTTAAAGAAGTATTTTATAAGACAATGATAACGAAACATAATAAAACATACAGCCACTTAGAATTATATCTTTAAGTTGACAGAAATTGACTAATATAAATATTTATTGTATTTTTGTCCGTCTAAAAAATAAAGTGAGGGATGAATGCAAATAAAAAGTTTAATTAAAAGAAAAAAGTACTTGTAACTCTTAAGCTCGATTTCATAAAACACAGCTAACAACGCAATAAACAAGGTGGTCCTTTAAAAAAAGTCACATTGAAATCGGGTCATTAATTTACGAGCTACAGTATCCCAGACAGACAGATACTTATCCCTCTTTTTACAATAAGATTAAAAACACCAACATATATTCCATAATTATATCTTTATTAGAATATAAAAATATGTTGCAAGAGACCAAAGAGAAAATTAATTAATATAAATATTAATATGTAATTACTAATATATACATAGTATATCCTTCCTTCATCTATCCACGAACGATTAATGAAACACAAGTTGTAAACAAATCTAGGAACAATTTTTTATAACAAAAGCGTACTATAGTACTATAGGTCACTATCATGTACACAAATAAGTAGTCAAAATAATATATTTCGACTGAAAACAGACGATAAGATAATTATATGCACGTGACTAAAGAGAGAGAGTAATGTTGTGTAAATAAAAATATTAGAAGTTATTTAAACATTATGAAGCCAGCTATATCAATACGGATGATTCAAGGTAGAAGTGAAAATACAATGAAAATTAACAACTAATTTTCGTGAAGCGAAACCATAAAAAATGAAATGGGTAATTATGCACTAGAATTAGGCCGCTAGATGTCTAACAGAAGAAGAATGTAAGAACAATGAATACGTATGTAGATAGGCGATCTCTTCGTAGGATATGTCACTAACGGAGTCAGCTTAGCTGATCGCATACCCATTGAAGTGATACAAAGAATGGTAGGTACTAGTGTAGTGTAACAGCGAGAATAAAGAAGAACGTGCTTAGGTGGGTTTGGCGCGATGAGCGAATGGTAAAAATGTTTACGAAGGAATGTTAGTGGTAACTGAGGGAGGGGGAGACCTTGGTTGACCTTCAAAAACACAGTCTTGGATACTGAAGAAGGGTCGCGAAAAAGCATGAGGACCCCTCGAAGCATATATGAAAAGGTTGATGACTGTTGACGAGGCCGAGACCGTAGCGTTTGGCGCTCCGTTTTCTCTGCCCACGCAAAGATTCTCTCATGCCCTATGGATATATTGTGAAGGTAAATAAGTAAGCAAGCCTGTGTTTTTGTAAAGGAAGCAAAGTCAACGTTATAAATCATTCGACTCATTAAGAAACTTCATCTAGAACCAACAGAGCAACGTCGGGCTCATTTAATGCTACAAAATATAGTAAAAAAAACTATACAGAAATATACATAAAATACCATACATATACAATAATATAGAGATTAAAGCTTAGAAGCCAAATATTACATGAAAGCGATCTGAATAAAAATATTCTGATTAATTTTGGGCAAGGTTCTTTATAACGCAAATTTTCATTCTAAATTAAAATGAGCACATGGACATACTAAAAAGCATTTAATAATTAAAGTCTAACATTCTAGAATATACAAATATATGAAATATTTATTATATCATACAACTAGAAGTACCTATAGATATAATCTATTTTTTGCGTTATTTTTTTTTCTTTACTGGTGCAAAATATTTGTAGGTAGATACAGTATTTGTAGTACAAACAAAAAATGCCTCTAATAGACTTAAAAAAAACATATAAAATAAAACAAGTCCAGCCTCAAATGAACTATTTAAAACCGGTAATGTTATCGAACGATTCAATAAACGCAATTTAATTGACATTTTCGAGACAAATAAGAAATCACGTTTAACGCCATGCGCGTCGATGAGTATTATTTTTTATTCAACAAGATGGAATATCCGATAATGATACATACTTGTTTAAAATAATTTTATATGTTCTCAATTTGCTTTTGTTTTTCAATTATATATTTGTAAAATAAATAAATTGTATTTAATACATGTGTATAACAGTAATAAATTAATTTGTGACTGCAACTATTATGTAATTATAAATAAAACATTTCATAAAAATATATTCAAAAAATATTAATAAATAAGATAAAGTAAATCGTTTCTCTTATTCACTTAAAAAAGAAGAAGAAATAGTTACAGATAATTAATTCTATTCATAAGCCTACTTGAAGTATACAGATTAAAACAAATTTTTAATCTGTATTAGTAGCTATCTGAACACTTACATAATTTTCGTACAGTCATACAAATATACTATAGTAAATACCAATAAAACAGTTATACATTGAATATTTATCTTTGTATCTTGGTAATACTAAATATAAAGACGCCAATTTAATTTAATTTGATTGAACTGAACACTTCTTAGGCTGCTCTCATTTATTGTTAGCGTGACCACCCATTCATCTATGGGCCCTATGCTTCCACCGACTCCATTTTATTATTAATTTAACATATTAAAATCATTTGAATACATTAACATTGAACGTATAAAGTAATAATAAATATACGTAAAGTAATTAATATTTTTTTCTATTTCGACGTGGCACAAGCATTCGACTGTTTACACAACAGATGATTTGTCGAGACAAAACGCGGTATTGAGTCCCGCTACTCAACACATAACGCCTATAGATGGGGAACACAATGTCTCAATGAGAGATGGGTGTCTTAACTCCAGGTTCCCAGGTTCCTTCTCTCTACGCAAATAGTAAAAATCATAGTATAAATATCAATTTCATCTAGTTATAGATACGTCTAGATCCCTACAGTCCCAACCCTAGTCTATTAGATTAAGCATTACAACGGGATACAGACACTTCACATCCAATAGGCTAATGCAGTTATCATCACGTATTTTATATAATATAGGTATAGCTACTAGAGAATCAATTGAAGAGTACAATACGCGTTGCCATAGCAACAAACACAATATGGCAATGCGTGTTTTTATTTTATTGATTTCTGATACACTTTATTATTAATAATTGTTTTTAGTTTTCTGAACGATTACACCTTCTGTGTATAAACTATTTCTGAAAGGGGTACAAAGATTTTGCTATACGAATTAATATATAGTACCAGGATCACCAACCTTTAAAAGAATATAAAAAATAAAAATAGAAACAATATTAGACGCTTGTATTGCCTTAAAACGCGGATCAATCGCTATTTTCTGCAAATATAAACTAGCTAGATCGAGTTATAGATTTTTAAATTATTAAATTAAATGAAACCCGGAGCTGTTTCCAAGATTCAGATTTTATTATATCCATACAAAAGGCCTATCTTGGCGCAGCGGAAAAACCTTATGACTGTAAACGCGACAGGTTGTTGGACCTATTCCCCCCACTCTACGAAATTACATTTTTGTTTTTTATATTAAATGTTTGATGTTCTTTTTCTTCCCTCTGGTAACACGGCCACTCACCTCACTCACGGCCGACTCAATTTCAGCGTAAAGTGAGGAACGAAACAGAGTGTCTTAACACTAGGATCCCAAGTCCTCTCCGTCTACCTAATCATGTGCGGGATAGAGCGTGTAAAATATGTATTTACAAGAATTGCTCGTTTAACGACAGATATGTACCTAACCTAATGTACCAGTCAGTTGAGGACCCTCGACTTCCTCTAGCGGTCGCCTCGTAACTGCAAGTGAGTGGCCGGAGTAATTGAAAGCCGCGCCTGTGACCGCGTCATATAACTAACTCATAAGCAAGCGTTTAGCGTATGTTGAACTCGAACTAATTTCTAGTGTCTTGTTTGTTAGTGGAAAGGCAATAGTTTATATCTTTTTTATATCAATGTTTTTCCTATTTTTATTTAATATAATTATGGTGGGTTTTGTAAAAAGAAAATCGTTTAGCGTATGTTGAACTCGAGCTAAGCTTCTAGTGTATTCTTGGCTGGTGGAAGGGCAATATTTTATATCTTTTTTATATCAGTGTTTTTCCTATTTTTATTTAATATAATTATGGTAGGTTTTGTAAAAAGAAAATCGTTAAATAAATTAATTTTCTAACCGTTTACAAAATATCTCGATCGCTAATCGAGATATTTAATTAAAAAGTACATGCCAAGAAACAAAGTCATACACGGTAAGTCGAGCAGTACAGGTACTGTTAACAAGCAGGTGCTTGCGATAGGTCCACAGACAGCTATTTACTACTCAATATAGAAAATCCTTTTGCAAATCAAGTAAGACTTATCTTAAGGTCAATGGAACTTTAAATCACATAAAAAATAAAATACAGCAAAAAATACAAGGTTTTCGAAATACAAGACTCAAATTATTGTATTTTTTTTTGGCAAAAGACAAAAATGCCGTCCGAACTCGCTGCGGCGCCATGTCATAATTATCACACTACAACACGTCACATTGACGTTTGACGTTTGAATTAAAAAAAAATATTGACAACTCAAGAAGACATTTATAATAATGTGTTCTAAATATCTAATTTATCGTATTTATCTATTCACACGGAAATAGCCTTTATCTATATATATATAAACGAGTAAAATTTGCATAACGTCATGTGACCGAGTTGCGCGGTGAAAGGAGAGCAGCAGGTTGTATAAGCTGCAGTGAGTTACAACGAGACCAAAAAGTTATTTTATTTTTATTATTATTGTTATGAATGTGCTCGTTGTTCTACCGGATTTTTTCTCCTGCTCTTGGACTTTATCTTGATTGTATGTAAACTAGACTAGATTGATTTGAAGATATGCCATTGAGATATTTTTCAAAAGGAAATTAATAAACAATAAATATGTTGACAGTGTGTTTTTTTTTAATTTTGATCGTGTGTATTTTCATATCGTGTGCAATACGTGAAAAGAATAAATATGGACACTACAGTGAATAGAAAAGTTGTTTTTTTGTTGCTTAAAGCCTAAATTACTATAACGAAAATTTAATTATATTGTCAACCTTTCTTTCACCTTCCCTTAAAAAATATTAGTAAGTTAAAATCAAATATACATTTAAAAAATAGGTAAACGTTATTTATGATATGTTAAATATATTTACCATTTGTACATTGTATAGGTATTATAATAATTGATTATTAATGTAACTGGTCTGTAAATTAACTCCTGTTTAGAGAAATAATAATAAAGTATGAGTAAATAAATAAATGTTGAAGTAGTTGTTTGTATCATTGTTATTTTGTAAGCTATCTTTCTTATTCAACAGCAGTACCTATGCGTATTGGGCAAAAAGAGTAAGTCCCTACTCTTACGACATTTCCTCCCCATTTAACGCTCAATTTTCAAGACATTGAGCTTAAGTCGGCGCAACTCAACGACGCGCTTTGTCTTGTTGCAGGAAAAATCATATGATTCGATAAAAAAAAACAACAAAATATTTGGTATTTTCTAGAATTATATTACAAAAAAAGCAATTTTGTTGGATTTACGTAATATAAAAAATATTGAAAGAATAAATGTGACGATAAGCCCGTGGGATATATTCCAGTTGCCAGTAAAAGGGGAGACTCAGGCAGATGAAAGGTCTGTTTACCACCTTTGACTGTAGTAAGAACATCTGATAAACTTTCTTTAACACAAAAACAAAATAAATGTCTAAGAAAAATATGTTTTTTTATGTTTTATACGGAAATAAGATAATGTTAATATTTTAGTATCAAAATAAGTAAAAATAGATTAAATAGTAAACTGTAGCCGTCATGACGCCTCAAATTAAAATAAACCAGACAAATCAACTGTCTTTACAGATCTAGTCTAATATACATATTTAATTTTCCAATATAATATAACAAATAATATAACTATCTCTCTCAGTGGCACGCTGTATCCCGCAAATGGCAGGTTAGGCAGAGAGAACTTGGGAACCTAATGTTAAGACACTCCGTTCCGCTCCTAACTTTCCGCCGTATTTGAGGCATTGCATGTTTAGTGGCGAAACTCTACGCCGCGTTTTGCCTCGTACCAGAACGAAGAAAATGAAAACATTAAATATTTACCGAGAGATCGAACCCACAATCTGTTGGTTACAGTCACACGCCCTTGCCGCTGTCGCTTTGCCACGACAAGCCTCAATATATAATTCTAACTAATTAAACTATTTACGACTTTTAAAACGAGCATAAAGCAATAAATTTTAAAGGACAAATTAAATAATAGTAAATAGACTTTGTATTTAATCATTTTTATAGCTTAGGTATACAATAGACTGTTGAAATTTGTGGAGTGTCGACTAAACTCGTGTTGTGTGACCTTTTTATATTCATTTCTTTTTGTAATTTGTCTTTGTGAACCTATTTCTATAAGTAAAAGTATATGATAAAAATATTTACTTAAAAATACTTAGCAAATATCTTATGATGACAGAAGTGTAGTCAAAGAAATAATGTTGACATTCGATAGCGTTCGTGCGCAACACAAGTAACAAGTGGCAGCTACAAATAAACGAGCGTAAATTACATTGCTTTATATTATAATAAAAACATATATGTGTAAGTATATAAGTGTATATTGTGTCGCAGCGGAACACCGTTTGTTACCACACGATAAGTCTAAGGTTCAATCTCACTCAAGATCTTTTTTATATATATATATATATATATACATATATATATATATATATATATATATATATATATATATATATATATATATATATATATATATATGTATATATATTTATATATATATATATATATATATATATATATATATATATATATATATATATATATATATATATATATATATATATATATATATATATATATATATAAACAAAATAACATCATCGCAAACGCTGCAACTGCGCAGTTCACTTTTTGCGATCCAGTTTAAATTAGAAACGACCAGCTTTGACTGGTGTCAAAGATTTCTGTAAGATAACAAACTATATTTGACAATGTGTTACATATTTTATCACGCGTTAAAATATATCGAGTTAACTTTTAATACGTATATCAATATTTATTTTTCATCATTAATTTTAAAATTCAATACAATTATAATCTTATTTTGTTATTAAATCTATAAAAAGAGGTGTTGTGGCTTATTTTCTTAAAGTTGTTTTGTTTTAGCTTCACGCTGTGTCCCGCACGAGGCACGGTAGGCCGAGGGAACCCGGGAACCTAGTGTTAAGACATTCCGTTCCACTTCCGTTCCCCACTTTCCGCCGGATTTGAGGCATTGCGTGTTGAGTGGCATTGCGTGGAACTCAACGCCGACGGAAAAAAAATCATATATAAAATATAGGATATATGTATATATTATATATGTAATCTTAAAAAGATTATATATAAAATATATACATATATCCTATATTTTATATATGAAATGTTTTTCGCGTTTCCCGTCTCGTTAAAAAAGTTAAATTTAGATCTTGTATTCATAGGATTGCAATAATTTTGAACGAGAAAATCTAAGTGACCTCAATAAAAAAAAAAGAACTAAGATTAAAATTAATATACAAAACCTGCCTTCAACATAAATTATACGAAAACAGGCAAGTATCAAGGCAAGCTTGCTACTTGCCCTAGCGGAGGCCATTTTGAAGAGCAACTTCATCTTTTCATATTGGTAGATGAAACAATAGTATAAAAGGAGACTTGATCGTTGGAGTGGCACTCGACGATGCAGTGTTTATTGAATCGATTGTCGATAACGAGAACGACGACCCGATGACGCGCGTTTCACCACGCCAGGACGCAATTATTTATTTGTAAGGGTTCTGCTAAGTGATAGTAAGTGAAATGGAAAGGAGTTCGGCATTCTTAGCTTTTAAAGTTTATCAAATGTATGATTACTATTTAAATGTTTATTTTTTGTATTTTTTCTTACTGGTTACAAGGAATAATCGCGGTGTTGAGTTCCGCCACTTAACACGCAGTGCCGTAACTTCGGCAGAAAATGGCGAACGAGACGGAGTATCTTAACACTAGGTACCAAGGGTTGTGCGGGATACAGCGTGAAGCTGAGTTATCAAATACAGAAACCGTAAATTTAAATTTCGCTTGCGTTTAGAGAAACCTTGGCGTTGTGCTCCACCACTCAATGAATTATACTTGGAAAACGGTAATGTAGGGAACGGTACCTACCATACCGGTAATACATTAGAGAAACAAATTCTCTCTGGCTAGGGTAATATGTAGGATACCGCGTGAAATTATAAAAAAAACTGTTTGAAACGTAAGTTACTCATTAACTCCATTTTATACATTTTTTTATGTAATGTACGCTAATACTAATTTAAACGTAAATTGGTTAATAGAGTGAAGAAATGAAGATTTTAAATATTTCATTTCTTCCAGAAAGAATCGAACCCACAACTTGTCGCACGTATAGTCACACTCTAGTGTCCCTGTGCCACGACAGCCTTCATTTAAAGTAAATTTTAAATATATAAAGTTATAATTTTAATATTTAAGAAGAAACTCGTTTAGATGGTTGGTCATTCTATGCAAAAAAAAAATAATTAAAATAACAAATGTGCACTTTTAAACGATAAAACAAATACATATGTTACTACTAATATATTTTAATATGTTAATAAAACTTCTTACCAACTATTTTTTATTAATATTACAAAAAGCGGTTACAAGAGCTAATTCATAGACAATCTCGTTTTTTTTTTCAAAGCGGAATAATTGAGCGTAACGAATTCTATTCATTTGGAAATCAATTAAGCGTATGTATTTCTTGTGATTTCTTCAAGTTCTTCATTTAATAAAAAACCTTTTAAAAAACATAAAGAAGGAAATAAATACAAGTGGTTTTTTTTCTCCACTGTTTTATTTAACATTGTATCTAATTAGGTAATGTTTATTTTTAAATTTCATGTTTTCAGTAGGGCCTGTTGTGGCTGCGACTTTAAAAGCTACAGCTTATGGATTTGATCTCCACGCGAAAAATAAGGCATAGAAGTGTCGTGATAGGAACAGAGGTTTTTAACACTACGTTCCCATGTTCTCTCTACCTACACTGATATGTACGGCAGCGGAAAGCTAAAAAACAAGAGATAACCGATTTTTTTATAGCTGAGCCCCTCCGGTTTCCTTCTTTTTACAAATTAACTTTGACTTCTACGAGCATAGCAGTATTACGACTATATTAACAGTGTCTAAACGTGACGGTTGTTAGTTCAAATATCACTTAGTAAAAAATCTATACAAAATAAGTTTTGGCGGATTGTAGCAAAATAGAGTGTTTTAAAATTAGACCCTGTCCATAGCATGTGTAAAGCGTAAGCTGTTTTTTTTACTTATTATTTCTATCCAATACTGGTTTGCTGTTATTTTTGTAACTATAAATACCGTTTCCAATGCGTAGGTGATATTTTAACAGTATTCTCGCGAAAATATTTACTGTACAATTGATATTGAAAAATAAACTCAAAAGTTTAAGTTTTAAAGTATAGTTTCGATTGAAATGTATGTTTTAGTGAGAACTTTTGATAAATGCTTTACAGCAGAAGAAGTCACATTAGGAATAACGTGGACTTGCTATAAATATAAATTAATATATCATTATTTAACATAATTATTACTAAATATTATTAAATTATTAATGTTAAATATTTATTATTGGTAATTCAATATTTCAAAAGGAAATAAATAAATTCAATTTGAATTAATTGAATTTAAGTTTATTGTAATTTATTATTTGCGTACAATTAAATACTATTTGTTAATGATGCCACAGAAGTAAAACATCTCACGCGCGTACATAAGTACCTACACGCATTTCACTTTATCGTATGTATTTTTTTCACCTTTTGAGATCTGACGTGGCGCAGCGGCACAAACGTGTGACTGTAACCGATAGGTTGTGGGTTCGATCCCCACTCGAGGAAATACTTAATATTTTCAATTAAACTATTTAATATTTCCATTTCTTCGCTCTGGTACAAGGCAAAACGCGGCATTGAGTTCCGCCACTCAACACGTATTGCCGCAAATTCGGCGGAAAGTGGGGAACGGAAGTGGAACGGAGTGTTTTATCACTAGGTTCCCAAGTTCCCTCTTCCTACCCTGCCATGTTTGAGATAGAGGGTGAAGCTAAGTAAGTATTTTTTTCACTATTTTTCGATTAACGTGTGCTTTGCAATTTTGATTTAAGCTTATATAAATATCACTCAATTCATGTTATCAGGGACGTTAGCAAGTCTTAGATCATTTTGAATATTTAAGACGTGTGTTTTTCATTGCTTATTTTTCAATAAAATTTACTTTTTTTACAATAGCTTTGTTATGGATTGTTTGTCAAATATTATGTTATATAAAAACTATGGAGGGTACTTGGAGCACAAGTTGTAGCACACGAGCACGGCTGTAAGCTCGACGGGTAGTGGGTTCGATATCACTCGCGGAAACGTTGAATATTTTTATTTTCCTCGTTCTAGTAACGAAGCAAAGCGCGGCGTTAAGTTAAAAAATAAGATATGGACATTCGAATATTTTTTTAAAAATATATAAAAAAAATTACGAACGATTTCCAAGAGGCGCGAGTTCAAATCGCGATACGTTCTTAATTTTATACGTTTGAAAAAAATATATATTTCCTACGTGTGTAATAGCAGCACTTTAAAAATTATAATTATAGTTTTTCTAACTGGTCCAGCTGGGTTACTGTCGTCCATTGGTTAAGGCCTAGGAGGTCAGATGACAGTTGTTCTATAAAAATACTTGCAACTGCTAGTCAGAATCTACTTAGTTGTTAAACAGGCGAGGATTTAAAACAATAAATGTATGTAAAAAAAAATATTTTAAATAAACAATATATACTATACGCTTTATTCCGCATATATAGCATTGGTGGAGAAAATTTGGTGTTAAAACACTGTGTTCTCAGCATTTCATTTGAAGTGTCGCTATTGGTCTTATTCACGCTAATGGAAATCGAACTGACTGCCTGCTTCTAGTTATGGAAACAGATATTTCCAAGTGGTCCACTAAGTCGCAGTGTGGGACAACACAAAAAACGAAATAAAAATACACCAATTATTAATTCATTATTTATATATACCCATATAATTCTCTCTGTATCCCAAAAGATTAAATCAATCGGTGTATAAGGAGCAATTTATTTTCCTTCATTTTACTTAAATTATGTTAAAATATGTAACTTATACATTTTACTAGAGAATATGTATAATGTTGTTTTGCACGCTGCCCACGACGGTCACGGTCATCATTTTTTTCTACGAAACCCCGTGTTTTTATCTATAACTACAGGTATATATAATAACAATGTAAATTATCGCTGTCTGTACATAAATAATATACGTGAAAATGTTTTTTTTTCGGGATTTTAAAAAAAGTGGGCCCTAAAACAATTATTTTTTTAATATTTATTTATTAAGGAAGACATACAGTTTTACAAGTACTTCAAATAACAACCAAATTTACATTCAATTAACCAATGAAGTCTTCACATAAAATAGTACAAAACAATATTTTTTTTAATATTCTCCTTGACTTAACCAATATAAATGTAGTTTTCACTGTTTTTGTTTTTATAGCTTCACGCTGTATCCCGCACGAGACAGGGTAGGCAGAGGGAACCCGGGAACCTAGTGTTAAGACACTCCGTTTCACTTTCGTTCCCCACTTACCGCCGTGAAATTGAAAATATTAAATATTTAATTTCCTCAACTGGGGATCGAACCCGGAACCTGTCGGTTACAGTCACACGCTTGTGTCGCTGCGCCACGACAGGCCTCTATTAAGTATAAATGTTAAGAGCATATTTCCCGTATATTATAGAACCTGCATAGTAAATACCGTGTTTATGCGATGAACAACCACCATTAACATATAAAAGATAACTTCCCATTCTAAAATATGCAAATAAGTCACTCATTCAATGATGTTTATATTTATATTACTTTTTTCTTGACCTTAGCCTCTAAATGTATTTATTTATTTATTTTTTTGACTAAAAGTTATAAACAGGGGAACAATTTACATTTTTATTAAATTATTTATTGATTTTTCAGTTTATCCGAACGTGGCAGGGTAGGCAGGTACTAGCGTGGATGTCACAGTGAGAATGAAGAAGAACGTGCTCAGGTGGTTTGGGCACGTCGAGCGAATGAGTGAAGAAAGAATGGTAAAAAGATTTATGAAGGAAAAGTGAGTGGTAAGAGAGGGAGGAGGGGAGATCTCGGTTGACCATCGAAAACACAGTATCGACGATACTGGAGGAAGGTTACGTAAAAAGCATGAGGACCCCCCGGAGGGTATGTATGAAGAGGTTGATGACAGTGGACGAGGCGAAAGAGGTATGCCGAGACCGTAGCGTTTTGCGCTCCGTTCTCTCTGCCTACCCCGCTAGGGATATAGCGTGAAGCTAAGTAAGTAAGTAAGTAAGTAAGGCAGGGTAGGCAGAGGGAACCCAGGTACCTTACCTTAAGTCACTCCATTCATTCCTTTTGCCACTCTCCGCCGAATATTTGGCAATGCGTGTTGAATGGCGTATGTAAAAGATAACTAACTAAGCTACAATCTTTTTACCAAGATGAGGTAGTTATTTCAGGATTTGGGGTTTGGGTGTTTTCTAAATTAAAATTTTGATTTCTGGTGTTATATAGAATTAAGGATTATAAGAAACATGGAAATGGAAGCTTGATAAAACCAATGTATCTTATTTGTACCTATACTCTTTTTTTTTGTTATTTCTTTAATTATAACTCATCAAAAAATTATACCATTTCTTGTAAATTAGTCTTAGAATTATTATTAACATTATTAAAAAATTACATAAAATAATCATATTTTTATTTAATTAATATTTTCTAACATAAAATAATATTAAAAATTAAAATTATAGACCAATTTATTATAATTAATTAACTTAAATGCATGCCAAATTGCTAACTTTATATCGGTACGTCTATGTGGAATATACTATGTTTATTTCATTTTAAAAAAATATTTATTTCTGTTGATTATCATTTAATAAAGTATAATTGTGTTTGCACTTTTTTTTTATGGAAAGACACGGCAAACGAGCACGTAAGTGAATATTTTTTTTTATGGAATAGACGGCAAACGAGCGTACGGGTCACCTGATGGTAAGTGATCACCGTCGCCCACGACCCCGTGTAACTCCAGAGGAGCTACAGGAGCGTTGCCGTCCTTTAAGGTGGACGGGCACCGGGGCCCAGCATTACATAATGCGGAAGCGCAGTGGCCAAAGCCACTACTTAACGCCGGTCTTAAATGTCGGGGGTGGTAATAATCCAGTCGAGTCTGCCCATGCGTATTGCCATTGCTGGCAACGTGACTCTACCACGCGCACAAATATTATAATTCAACAATTTACTATGAAACCGTAGGTAGCATTGACGCAAGTGTCCTGAATACCTTAAAATTTGCATAATTAATATAGGAAAAACCAATTTCAACCACAAAATATATAAATTACCAAGATACTATTTAATCTGTGACAATATAATAACACAATCGATTCGATTAATCGATTTAATTATTCGATTGTGGTTTATTTAACTGTATACATTATACATAACACACGTTATTCGAATAATCGATTTAAGGGTAAATTTGTTGTTGCAAGCGAAAGGAAAGATCCTCTCGGCCTTGATATGCAATGAATCAGATCGAAAGGGTGGCTTTGACGCACGCATCCCCGGTTCACCTTCATAGTGGTCTGTAGGAAAAACCAACTTAACCGCACAACCTAAATATAACCTTATTATTATTAACATACAGTTCAAATTACAAGCAATGGTTATAGTCGATTAATTCCTTGGATCAATATAATATAATTAATAAGTGTAAGTGATTATGTGTAATTCTTAGTGTTTTTTTTTAATTATAATTACATTGTATTTATCTTTTAAAAATAATAAATATTGATGGCCTCGAGTTCTGCTACGCAACACGAAATGCTTAAAATTCGGGGAAAAGTGGGGAACAGAAGTGTGCTCAATGAGGACCGAGTGTATTAGCGCAAGGTTCCCAAGTTCCCTCTGTTTATAAAATGTTGTTTTATATATTTATACTATCTATAGTTTTTATCGTTACGCACTCGTTAAACGAAAAAAAGTAGCACGCACTGAAAATGGTATTGGAATTAACGCTTGATGTAGGTTAGTGCCTAACAACATATGCGCAATGAACATTTATGTGAGCTTTGAAATATATAACAACGTTATTTAATTGCTATTACCATAATTTTACGATTAAATAAAAAAAAATAAAACAGGAAAACGTTTCGAATGTAAAACCGGCATCAAAAAATATATTCATACCAGATAAATCTGGTATGCCTTATTTATATTCCGAGCTTAATTACAAAAGGTTGAGAACCTCAAATTATGAATTGTAATTTTATTGTAATGAACAAGAGGCCCCAGCGGATTCGCCCGTTTGATCTATACGAATATTATTTAATATTAAATTTATTTAGGGAAATTGGTAGAATATTTTAGTATGGTTTTTTTAACTGCTTTATTAAACAGTTATGTTTTGATTTTTATATTGTTTTTTTTTTCATAAAACACTTCAGTTGCTCCACAACTTCCTCTATCTTACAATAAAAGCCCATTAAAAATAGCAGCTCTTTCGGAGATTGGCCTGGACAAACCGGAAGACAGACTAACAGACAAACATTTGGAATTTGTTTCTTTATGGTCTAGAATCGTGTACATAGAAAATATACTTATTGCTTATTAGATGTTTTTATATCGAGTTTCAAGATGTTTTTTATAGACTTTAAAAAGGCCAGAAAACTAATAAAATTTAAAAGAATATACTATTTCTTAATTAATAATAGAACTTTGTCTTTGCTAATGTTTACTAAGAAACATCAAAAATAACGATTACATTAATATTAAAAATCAATTTCAACACAGACAGACTACTGTACAGTTTTATTGAACAACTTCTCAGAATTCTAGATAAAAATACGTCAAGGCGATTTAGTTGGAAACCACAATTTAAATTACTAGCAGGCGTTTAAATGTGCTACTAGATTTGTAGATATGTTATTTTATAATTTTATGTATAGAGATGAAAAGAAATATAAATATCTATAATATTTATTCAATACATTATATCGAGGCCGTTGTGCACAAATGGATACAAACAGGGGTTGATTCCCTCTTGAGGAAATAAAATACTAAATGTTCATTTCCTCACTCTGACACTTGGCAAAGCGCGGCGTTTAGTTCCGTAACTAAGCACGCGATATCTCCAGAAATAGCAGGAGACTTGAAACGATTGCGTGTTTAGAAGCGGATTTTAACTCTGCGGTTTGCCGATCGGAAATTGAACCCATAACTAATCGTGCACGCCTGTGCCACTACGCAACGACTGGCCTCAACGCGATTAATAATCATAAAACGAAAACAAAATAATTTTGTGTTTATAAATATATTTTTCGCAACATTTTGTTTTTAAAAAATACGTGTTCCTACATCAATACAATCAACGCCATTTAAAAAATGGACAAACGTATACAATAACAAATGGTACTGTTTCTTGGTTATTAAACTGATTGTTGATCTATAACTCAGCTTCACGCTGTATCCCGCACATAGTACTCTAGGCAGAGGGAACATGGGAAATAAGTGTTAATACACTTGTCCATCCCTCATTTTTTCCCGAATATAAGGCAATGTGTATTTACTGACGGATTCGAAAAACGTGAAAAATATACAATTATTAGAGACGAAGCCGTTTAAACGCTGTGGCTGGTGATTAATTTACAAATATTTGCTCCCGCGCTTACGGCTTAGTACAAAGGAATTTAAGCGGTCGCTGCACGCGCTGTGGTTGTAATTATGTATCATTATTATATTCAGAAATTATAATTTAAAGTTGACACATACGGTGATCCATACCCGGATCTTCTAACTTGTATAATTCAGTTTTATTTAAGACGTAGGTATTAGTAAGTAATATATGAGTATTCCCATAAGGTGTTAATTCCCCGAATTATATAAGAAACCGTCACTGAATTCTTCATTATTATGAACCATCTATTTATAAGTCGTTTTTATTAATGAGTAGGTTTTATTGGTGTCGAAACGTTGTTAAAGGTAACAGGTTCGATTTGTTTTAAAAAAATATATTTCCATTTGCCTATCCTGTCATATGCACGATACAACACGTGAAGCTTAAAAAAATATGTTAGAGTGGTTTTTCTATTATGTCAATTTAATTCGTAATTTTGCAGTATTTTCATCACTTAATTCTGCTATATACATAGTGAGTATGAAAAAAATATATTATTTACAAAAGCCTCGAATTTGTTACAGTAAAATTTGTATACTGAAAAAAAAAAACAACAAATATAATCTGTCTTCTGTGCCATCTTTGAAACGTCATTTTATTCTAACGCGCCAATACTGGCGACGTACTGCCATATATCGACGTCATTTTAAGACCATGATTCACAGGCGATTTGTTTACGCTATATTTAATTGGCGGTTAATTAAGACCATTTTTTCATCTCAAGGACTTCACGCAGTTCTTGTAACTTTACATCGGTTATCCCGTTGCTGTCAAATATGAGGTCATTGAATTTTAATTAATTCTACCAATAAAATTACAGGCTGGTTTGTACGTCATATGTACCGTGTAAAATATATGCTTTGATAATATAATAATCAAAAGTTTACTTTATATTTTTTCTCTGTGAGTTTCACCACTTTATACTTATTCTTTGAATTCAACGAAAAGTGGGAAACAGAACGGAGTGTCTTAACATTAAGTTCCCAGGTTCCCTCTGCTATGAGTGGAAATCAGCGTGAAGCTGAAAATGTAGTAATATTATAATTCTTTTAAGTACGTGTTAATTAACTTATATTGTATTGTAGTGTTAAAGATATTGTATAGTACATACTTAAGAAAAGTAATTACCGTCAACTTGTCTCTCATATTTACTACATATTTTTATAAAAAGATAATATAAGTACAGAAAAAAAATGTCTAATTTAAAAACAAACGATATATTGATAATAAATAAAAGCAAATCATTCGTTTTTAATAGGAATATACATTGATAATTGTAAACGTTTATAATTATCTACATAAATAATTTAAGTTATTTTGACAATAAATGTTTCACATCGACTTTAGCATATGTCTATAACGTGGCGATTGTTAATTCGATAAATATTTTTATATATTCATTGGTAACAAAGCTCAGCACGGCGTAGAGTTCCGCCAATTGACACGCCGTGTCACAAAAATTCCGGGGTACGGTTAGGTTCTCTCTTCCTATTCTCTTATATATGGAATACAGCGCGAAGTTAAAAAGAAAGAAAAGGAAACAAGTTTCATACACGACAGTCGTATCTAAAACCTAGTACATCTATACTTATGGAAGTTCAGATAAATACCTAAGTAATATTTAAGTGATTCAACGATTTACCACAATTGTCTACACAATTGCACGCCTCAGTAAATCGATCTTGAACTCAATTTGCAATAATGCGGTGTATTTTATATTATATTTACTAGTAAAGTGATCGCTTTGTGAAACTTATTGGAGCCTCCATTAAAAAATAAACGTCGCTTTTTAAATCAGACGATTTGTCTGGATTTTTAATAAAGATCTTTCTTCGATAAATATTTTTCCTGTAACACACCCACTAACTACTGTTTACTTCAACACATTATTCATTCAACTTAACTATCATTTCAATAAACGTAAATTACCTTCCACATATAAGTACATACATACATACGAATACTAAGAAGAATGCCCTCTATGCATTTATAAAACGTAGTCTATTTGGATAATTGATTTAATGTACTAGGAAATTATACTTATATATAAGTAAAAAAACGTGTGTAATTGTGGCACATGTTCTTGCGAACAAAGGTTAAAAGATGATTTAAAATCGATTTTGTGTAAACATCGATTTTATATATAGACTCATTATTATTTTTTATCTCGATACATTTAATTCATGGACATTTCGCGTTACGGCGCAATAAAAAAAATATTATTTCAAAAATACATAGAAATTATTTTTCTTCACAGAGTATAAAAAAATATGTCTCTTAACTAACTGCATCGGGGTTAAAAGAAACCCCCTATTTTTCTACCTTAACGTTCTTAATTCTTAATTGTAAAATAATAACAGTCTTTAATTAATATTTAATTATTTTAAACATTTACATAGATAATACGAGAAAATTTAAGATTTCAAGTTTTTATCTATGACAATTACAGCACTATATTTGGTTTTTTTAATCTATAACGTGTGGTCAGTTTTCTGTGATACTAGTATATTATATTCTTATAATTGAAGTGCTTGTACGTCATAAGATCATTATGTTAATTATATACCGATTTACGTTAGTTTTCGTATATCAATTTAACTTATTTATTTAATAGATATGAACCTATCTAAAAAGTAAGATGTGAGAAAACAATTCACCTATTCACCTTTAAAAAGCATTTTAAGTTTCACGCTTTGTTCCGCGTAAAGCAGGCTAGAAAGAATTTAGTGTCAAAGGACTCCGATATCGGACGTCGGCAATCTCGCAAAATTGCCTAAGATTCGTTTATCAATCGCTAAATGTTTGTAAACATTTTGATTTTCCTCCTTATTGTTCTATGAGGTAAAGTTAAATATAAAAAACACTTGTTTGTGTCCCAGTTAGTGAGAGTTAGTAAACTTTCTCATATTACTCACTTAGCTTCTCGCTGTGTAGTGTTAAGACACTCCGTTCACTTCGCAATTTGAACAGATATTGTTATAATATAAATAAAAAAAACGGTGTGGCAAGTGAACAGCATAGTGATGTAATTTTGAGCTGCTTCTATATAAAAAAAAAGTACTCACGGTTTAATGACACGTTCAGAATAAATAAGGATATTGCAAAACTTAAATTCACTATCACGTATATTACGTTATTTTTTGAGTGTCAGTTGAAATTGACTGAAAATCCTCATAAATACCACTGATGAAATATTTCGAAAATGTAACTTACTTTAAAAAAAATAAGATTGCTCAAATGAAAACAATCGTAAAACCAAATCAATATAATACATGAAAGATGCTTACAATAAATATTTTCATACACATCCACTCAACTGCACTTGTATTTGTTTCTTTCTTTAATAATAAAGCACGTATTGTCATACAAACAGGTATGCATCGACCGGCGTTCAAACGCGAACTGAATAAAAGGGGATAAAGTAAACATTACGTAAATTTAATTGCGAATAATTCCTTGTAAGCCGCGGTGACGTTGGCTTAGGGCGTGACCACATCTGTAAAGACTGTAGACCACTTATATTCATTTATGTGTGACCGTTAGCAAGAAGTATATCGTATAATGGCGTCGACTGTGTATTACTTATTTTGTGTGATATTGATGTTTTATCGGTAATAGAGATGAGGGTGATCATAAAAATACTGTATTTAATTCTATACGCCAGATAGGCGTTGAGATGCTAGTGGTATGACTCTCTGTTTTGTACTGATTAGTAGAGTGAGACTTGATTAGTAGCAGAATTCAACGCCGCAATATGTCGTGCCAGAGCAGGGCAAATGAAAATAATTAATTCTAGCAAGTTAGGATCGATGGGCTCACGGAATAATTGGACCTGTTTCTGAATTGAAACGATATATTTTTATAAAAATATTTGCTTTCTAGACAAACGCCAAGCAATAATTTACTTCTAATAACTAAAGAGGACTCTATTGACCCCGCATGGGGCGACATGCGAAAAAATAAATAAAAAGGACAAACAATATTATAGTTAATTATTTAAACATTATTCAAATTATAACGACAGTGTTCCTTACTTAACAATTCAAAAAAATATATACCTTAAATTCGTAGTGAATATATGTTACTCTATTAAAAAAATGTGAGTAATGTATTCAAATTCCTTTGTGACAAAAAGGTAAGATAAAAAATAAGTAAAAAAAAGATGATTAAATGTCACAGTGTGGCGCCAGTCTAAGAGACACATAGGTTTCCTAGAAGCGATCGGTGGGCAAGGCTTTCCTGGTCATTCGTCTCAATTACAACAAAGTGCTTCGATTATTCAGACGCTTTACTGTGACTGTCAGCTTATCGGCTTAATGAAACACTTTGGTATGATGATATTAAAAAATATTATACTATTAACATAAAATTAAGAACTTACTATAAGCGCAAAGGTTGTAGTAGGTTCGATTCGCACTCAGATTTTTTTTTTTTACATCCTCGCTCTGATAACAAGACGCCGCACGGCGTTTAGTTCCGTTTCATAAAATCGAGAAAAGTGGGGCATGAATCTTAATATAAGCTGCCCTCTTCGTACTCTGCTATATGAGATAATAAAGATGATACAACTATGTAGTTGTAGATATTATAATTTATGTAGATGTTCGTAAAGAAAATATGTTGAAAGGTGTCCAAAACGATGATGATATCGATTCTTAATTCATATCGATATAATATATAGATATACCTACATATATATACAATGGATATTGCAAAAATTTAAATGTAGACGTATCTAGAAATATTTGAAAAATAGATTACTTTTGATTAAAGTACGCTCCCATGGTTTATATAAATATTATATTTTATTTGATACAAACATTTTTTATTATTTTATGTATACAATATTTAGTCAAAAGTTATTCAAGAGAAATGTATCCATAGCAATTAATCTCGTATCAAGGCAACGTGTTTTTCAGATATATAATTCTAAAAGGTTATCCGTATTATTTTTGAGGGCTGTCGTGGCGCAGCGGCACAAGCGTGTGACTCTAACCGACAGGTCGTAGGTTCGATCCCCACTCGAGGAAATGAAATATTTAATATTTTCAATTTAAATATTTAATGTTTTCGTTTCTTTGCTCTGCTACAAGGCAAAGCGCTGTGTTGAATTCCGCCACATAACACGTAATGCCTCAAATTCGGCGGGACGTGGGGAACGGAAGTGGAACGTTTCCAAGTTCACTCTGCCTACCCTGCCATGTGCGGGATATAGCGTGAAGCTGAGTGAGTTATCGGTATTATATTGTGGAGTTGTTGTTGAACTCTAGGTATATCTCTGAGGCTTTACTGGCGCAGTGGAACAGAGTCGCCTAAAAACGACAGTAGTAAATTCGGTATCCATTCGGAAATTATTTTTAATTCCTCTCGAAAAGTGGGAAACGTAGAAAGACGTAACGTATTAAGTGCAGTATACTCATGTATACGTAATTTAAGCACGTATCTAAAGTTCTTTACTTAAACAACCAAGGAAGTCATCCATTAAATTTTATTCAATAGAATAAGATTTACTTTATAATTAATTAATTAATACTTCTATACTGATATTAATATGCTCAGTTTATTTGGTAGAACGTGCAAATCTGAAGTAAATACCTTAGTTTATATATATATATATATATATATATATATATATATATATATATATATATATATATATATATATATATATATATATATATATATATATATATATATATATATATATATATATATATATATATATATATATATATATATATATATATATATATTAGTTGGGTTAGTCATGGACCACCCCGCTCTCCACAGTAGGAATGACAGAGCTGGGTGGTGGTACTTACACATTAATAGTTTTGTTATTAACAATGTTTGTGGTCACGGGTAGACTACCCGATTAATCCGGTTAAAAGTGTTACATTTAAAAAGTTTTGATATTATTAAGTAATCTCCATTTCACCGGGTGGAGACACAGGCAAAAGCTAGTTTAATATAAACGCTGAATTTCCAACCGCATTAATTGCAATAAACTGTTTAAACTTTAAGATATTTATCGATTTAAATACCATTGATTCAACATAATGAAGGCAGATAAAACTTATACGTACTTTTTAAATTATATAACGTAAGTACATACCTATTTCATAGACGCGATCGATTTGTAACGTAGAAAAAACAAGTTGCGAGAACAATTAAGAAACATTGTGTGTCCAGCACAATGGTTGGAAATTAAATCCTCTGTTGGGATCTTATGTTTATTTATAGCGTACCTCTATCTACTTTTATTCTGGGGTGATTAGATACAAACACGTTTAGGTTGCGCCATACATATCTACACGTATATAACACGGGTAGCTTTCTGTATGAATTAATAGTTCCTTCATTCAACATTCAAAAATTACGTGGAAGGAGGTAGAATGTAGTGTTAGGACCCTACCGTAACACTCACTTTGGTCATGATAATTTGGCTGTTACGGTGTAAATGTAAGTTACGTCATTTTAAAACTATTAATATATAAGTTTTGATTCTTCGCTCTGTATAATCATAATAATAAATGCTCTGTAATAAGTTGGCAGAGGAAACTTAAAACCTAGTGTTAAGACACTCTCTTCCTATTAAGTCTTCCGCATAATACAGCATTATGACACTAATATTATTTCCGGGGAACGGAATGGAGTGTTCTAGTACCGGGTTCCAAAGTTCCCTCAGCTTATCCTTCCATGTGCAGGTTACAGCATAAGCTGTGTATTATTTCAAATATCGTTTCAGTAGCTATATCATTCAAAAATTTCACACATTTTAGTAATTCTTAAGTAAAACTACAATATATGGCAAACACGATATCTATCGCTGTACTAATTGAGTACATCATTTGTCAGTACAAAGTCTATTTCGAAGGATATACAAACGGAACTGCTATCATAGAGTAAATTAATTAATAAAATAGTTACATCACTAAACTATGAATATTATCAAGAAATGTTTAGATATAATTAATACAAGGCTAGCTTGTGGACTAGGGGTCATATGTCGAAGGTACGTTCCCTACTTACGGTATATATAGAAATATAGTTGTTTTTTCAATTTCACGCTGAATTCCATATACATAGTAAAACAGACTGAGATTATCTGGGAACGTAGTGATAAAACACTCCGTTCCCATTAAAACACTCCCGTTTAATAGTTTCTGCCGATTTTTTGAATTTACTCTTCACTTGGGCGAGGTTATGAAAATGTTTCATTCATCGAGTAGAAGTCGGACTACAACCGTCGCGTTTACAGTCACACACTTGTGTGTAAGTTAAATTTTCTAATGGAGTGTCTTAACACTAGGTTCCCGGGTTCCCTCTGCCTACCCTGCCTCGTGCGGGTTACAGTGTGAAGCTAAAAAAAACAAAGAAAATAACTTTCTACGTTTTAGACTACAAAAGTGACATGATCCTCTTTTCTCTTTCGAGACTAACGGTTATACTGCCTCCCTTTACCAACTTTAAGGTCACACCAGGTGGGTATACCAACCTTAAGGTCACACTATAAAAGTGACAGTTCCGGCTTTGTTATCTAATCGTGGGATTCAATTATTTTCAATTCTTGGTTCTGATAACAGTATAAAACGCGGCGTTTAGTTACGCCACTCAACACTCAATGTCTTGATTATTGGGTGGTTCGTGGAGATTGGAGGGGCTCAACACTTGATTTACGGTTGCGGCATAAATCGTAAAGGTACTTTTTTTTATTTTTCCTTCTATCCACAGTTTATAGTTGTTTGATAACAACTTAATAAATAAATAAATAAATATAAGACGCACTGTTTCTTCAAATTGGGGATTCCCAATTAGATAGCTGTTTTTGTAATTTGCGTAGTCATTATTATAATGTGTACTAAATGTTGTTAGCTTAAATTATTATTGGATAAAAGCAAGGTTATCATGCAAAGTGTATGCTCTTAAATTAATCTTAATCTATTATTATATAAAAGTACATAGCATATAAGGCCTGTCGTGGAGTAATGGCACAAGCAAGCGACTGTAAACGCTGCAGGTCGCGTGTTCGATTCCCACAAGCGAAAATAAAATATTTATTATTTTCATTTCTTCCCTCGGGTAACGAGGCAAAGCAAGGCTTTGAGATCCACCGTTCAACACGCAATGCCTCCAGAATTCTGCGGAAGTTTGGGAAATTTCTTAATGGGCAAATAAATTGGTAATCTCTTAATGGGCAGTAGTTTCCTCTGCTTACCCTACTACGGCGGGATACAGTGTGAGAACAAATTGAATTATATATATATATATAAAAAAGTTACCAAATACTGAATGAAAATGTGCTGTTTTACCTGTAAAAAAAGAATAAATATAAGTTAATTATTTACAATATGAGGAGCAACAGCGTCTATTATAGAACTAACCAATTTGACTATAACATATTTGAATATAATATAATATATTTTTGAATATAATACATTTTGTAAATAAGTATACTTTCTGGTGTCCGATTGATTTGAAATTAGACTTCTCTATTTCTAATGACAAAATGGCCGCCGCCACAAGATGGCTGGCGGTTTACATTTTTTTATATAAATCACCTAATATATAGGGTATTAAATAAAAGGGCTCCATTTGTGAGAAAAATGCAATAACAACATGAAATAAAATATAATAATATATCTTTTTTGAAATTAATTAATAATATTTTCTTAAATGTACATTTGTAAGCCTTATATAATAGACACGTGTACCGAGCTATCAAGACTCGAGAAACGAATGTGACACAGATGTGCAACGACCTTAGCATAGTAAACAATGCACCTGCGTATTGAGGAAAATTGAAAACATAAAAAGTTTTTATATAGAGATATAACTCTAATATATAACATTGTAACAGATATTATTAGAGGCTTGTCGTGGCGCAGCGGCACCAGCGTGTGACTGTAAACGATAAGCTGTGGGTTCGTTCCCCACACGAGGAAATGAAATATTTAATATTTTCAATTTCAATATTAATTATTCTCATTTCTTCGCTCTGGTAACAAGGCTGAGCGCAGCGTTGAGTTCCGCCACTCAACACGCAACGCCTCAAATTTTTCGGAAAGTGGGGAACGAAAATGGAACGGAGTGTCCTAACACTAGGTTCCCAAGTTCCCTCTCCCTACCCTGCCATGTGCGGGATACAGCGTGAAGCTAAGTAAAATTGAGTAGATACTATTGCGTTAATATTTAAATATTAGGATCATGGGTTCAATTTATACAAAATTTTAGTTAGCTGCTGGTTACTTTTTGTTACATTGAGCAAAAAATTAACACTGAAAATGAAAATGGGTTATATATCTTTTGTTTAATTTAATTTCTTTAAATCTTTTACATCTAGAATCAAGTTGCAAAACATTTATTATAAACAGTTTCACGCTGTGTCACGCACATGGAAAGCACTGTGTGTTTCTTATAACCAGAGCGAAGAAATGAAAACATTAAGTAAGAATTTAAATTCAAAATATTAAATATTTCACTTTCAGAAGTGGGGGTTGAACGCACATATAAGTTTTCTGTGCGAAGTGCCCTTAACGCCTAATTGAATATCTGAAGATCATTCATTGATATACACGATTTTCTTATTAGAAAATTCCAATAAGCGACAAATTTCAAATTAAGTGATAAGAGAATATCGCACGTCCTCAAGAAAACTGTCATAACACAGAAAAATTACATTTTTAAATAATAACATACTTAAGTTCAGTTTTCCGTGATCTATGATTTAAAAAAACCGCCACATCTCTATCTTTAAAAAAGCCGTTAGACGTCGCAAGTTTCAGTTTATTAGCGAACGGTTATTGGCTCACTTCAATACGCAACAGTACCGCATTACTGCTTATAACAGGTGGATATGTATTAAGGCTGTTGAAAACAGTCATAAGCTGTGAAACAACTATATTGCAGGTAAGATTTTAAACAAATATTTTGTTTCATAGAGAATAAAACCGTATTATTATAGGATAATTCTATTTTCTACTATACACCTAAATTAAGACATTTCTCATGTAATCTAAAACAGTGCCATATCATAGGTTATGACATTATACTGACAACATTATTTAAACATTCACAATTTTAATGAAAAGAAAACTGTTTTAATATGTTTTGTGGCACTTTTCTTGAATGTTTTTTTCATTATTATATACATTCTGTTAGAAATAAGATGACCTATTTGTGTTATGACTGTTTCGCGCATTATTTATTTATTAGTTTCAAATGAACAATGAATGCATAATAGTCGCATTACATTTTAATACCCTATTGAGATATGATTATTCTTGTAATCTAATGTTATTACTACGGTTAATATCCGACTTCATTATTTTTAGGATAAACTATGGTAAACCAAACGTTTAAAGAAAGCCGCGGCAAAAAAATACTACAACTAGTGAACAGCGCAGTAAATAACTATAATGAAATCACAGACTGCTGGGACTCATAGTGGACTCCAAACTGACCTTCAACGAGCACGTGTCTGCAGTCTGCAGAAAAGCAGCGGACATATACAAGCAGTTAGCATGCGCCGCGAGGGTCACCTGGGGTCTTAACGGTGAGATAATAAGAACTATATACGTGGCGATGATAGAGCCCATCGTTCTTTACGCGGCAAGTGCATGGTCCTCAGCAGCTGAGAAATTAAAGATAAGAAATCAACTAGACTCGCTGCAAAGAGGCTTCGCCCAAAAAATCTGCAAAGCGTACAGAACGGTATCTCTGACATCGGCACTAGTCCTCTCGGGCCTCCTCCCACTCGACCTTCGGATCCAGGAAACAGCAAGTATGTATAGACACAAGAAAGGCCACAGCGTGGATCTCTTACCACCAGGACGCGAAATAGAGCGCAGACTGGGGCCACAACAGAACCCCCACCCATCGCAACTCAAAACAACTGAGTATGTGCGCCTGGAGAACCTTGACCCGACATCTATTGACGAACACCGTATAGCTGGTCCCCTAATATTCACCGATGGCAGCAAAATTGAAGGGAAAGTAGGGGCTGCCTTATCGTGGTGGGACCAGGACAGGGAAAAGAGGTACTCCACATTTCGCCTAGAACCGCACAACACCGTCTTCCAAGCGGAAATGTATGCACTATATAGGGCCATAAAGATGGCGATGAAATCGAAGCAGAGCTCAATTAACATTCTAAGCGACTCAAGATCTTCGCTAGACCTTCTCAGAGCCCCTTCGGTGACACACCCTTTGGCCCTGGAAATGAAAAAATGCATACAACAAACCGAAGATGAAGGCAGGAACGTGCGTTTCTTCTGGCTGAGAGCCCACGTTGGAACACCAGGCAACGAAAGAGCGGACGAATTGGCGAAAAAAAGCAGCAACGACTAAAAAGACGGCACCAGACTATGATAAGGTACCCATATCATATGTCAGGAGACGTCTGCGCGAGGACTCAGTCAACAAGTGGCAGGCCAGGTACGACAACTCCCAGACCGGGTCAGTTACCAAAATCTTCCTTCCAAACATAAAAGAGGCGTACAAACTGGTAAGGAAGAACATACTCACGCCTACTGACACCCAGGTACTGACCGGTCACGGAGGATTCGCGGCCTACCTGAATAGATTCCATCTGAAAGACAGTCCCTCGTGCATCTGCGACCCCGTATGTGAGGAAACGGCACTCCATGTAATCCTGGAATGCCCGAGATTTGGCCTCGAAAGAATGACGCTGGAATGTCTTCTAAGACTTCAGTTAAACCAGCAGATGCTCCACACCATCATGGAAAATGAAGCCACCAGATCTCCTTTTCTCACTTTCGCAAGAAGCGTTGCTGCAAAGGTCGCCAAAGGAAACAGCTCGTCCGCCTCACCACAAGCCCCACAAGGACAGACACAAGCACCACCATCAACACCACCGCCACCACAACAATCACCAATACCACCGCCACAAATAACAACTCAACAATTTCAACACACACCGACACCCACTATATCAGCTCCGCAAACATCAACACTATCCGAATCTAAACCAAATCCCTCTGCAGTAACATCACAAGGAGTCTGGAGATCGATAGGGCAGAAGGTCCGAGCCGTGTCCAAGAACCTACCATCGTTACTCAGAAGAGGGCCCCAACCAACTCCACCAATACAACCCACCAAAAGTAACCTTACACAAATCATAGACGACAGGGCCGCCCACGGGGCGGCAGGACTGAAAATAAGGAGCATAGCCCTCTTTATGAGTGACATAGAGGAACGGCTCGGAATTTGCTTTTGCCGCAGTGAGGAACCGGGACAGCTCGAAATATCACCGGGTCTCGCACTTCTACTCAAAGGAAATACTAATTCAACGAGAATCAAGAGCAATAAAATCAGTGCTCTAACTGTGTGCACAGGAGACGACCCCCCCTACCGACTACTGCGAATGCGAGACAAAGCGATAGCAGTTTTTGAATGGGAGGGAAAGTCACCATTCGCACAAGTGAACTCGTTGTTCCTGAGAGTGGGAGAAGAGACAAGTGGAGGTACCCCAAGGATAATCAGCGTGGATGTGACGAAGCTAGGTCCAGATAAGGGAGGAGTAGCAGACTATCACGGCTACCTCAAGGCCTCTCTTCGGCACGATATCATTGTCTACGAAGATAGAGGGGAGAATCTGAGCTTCTTGAAAGCCAGAAACCACCCAAATCCCCCCCCCGAAGGGACCAACACCACCATACCCCGGTTAAGCGGTTCCGAGGCACTTCAGCAAAAGCTAGCAGACCAAAAAGCAGCCCCAGTCTTCCTGAAATCAACAACACCCAAGAACACTCAAGCGATGGCATTAGCGACGACCGTCCTAAGAGCGCTCACCCCAAAAACTAGCATACCTCGTCCTCAAATGAGTCCATCCTCATCGGGCAACACAGAAAGGCAGGAGAAGGCGGTCAAAACCTTCTTTGGGACCGGGAAACCACAAGCCCAGGAAAGAAACCGCGGAGGCCTAACAAGACCCGGAGGAGCAAAAATACTGACACCCGAACTCATACCAGCCAACAACCCACGAGAACACGCCACAAACGCTTACATCGAGTTCCTGGCCATCACCAAGGCGACCCGAGAGGTAAACCTGGCCATGTGCAAGAAGATCATGCAGACCTACCAGAGGGGCAATAAAAAGCTACTGGAGGTGGAACTAGATGAAGGCGATGCTGCTATTTACGACAACGACCGCTCCCAAGTTATACAAGGGAGAATGTCGGGAGAGTACATGGCAGCATATAATAACACCAAAGGCTTTGTTGGACTGATCGAAACTGAGGAGCGAGGAGACCAGCCACCAAAATTTAAAACACCGGAGAGTGACCCTATAGTGGTAGTGGCAAAGTGCACGAGAGTGATGCTGGACGACCGGATACTGGAGATGGCACAAACCATCTCGGTCAGTCTGGGAACCAGCGCAGCTCTCGGCAACTGGGTACTACCAAAACTCGCATGGATAAATGGGGTTCCAGAATGCGGAAAGACAACCTACATAGTCAGGCACTCCAATGAGTAAGGAGAAGTAGTGGCAACCACCAGAGTCGAGGCCGCCAAAGATCTAAGAGAGAAGCTGACGCACCGCTTCGGAGAAGCCGCAGGGAGAAAGGTGCGTACAATGGCTTCAATCTTAGTCAATGGTTTCCGAAAGGGCAGCAAAATAAGCCGATTAACGGTGGATGAAGCTCTTATGAACCATTTCGGAGCTATCGTAATGGCGGCCAGACTATCAGGAGCAGAACAGGTCACCCTCATTGGCGACGAAAATCAGCTGCCTTACATCGACAGGAATAACCTGTTCCAGCTAAGGTACTACCGCCCAAGCCTGACAACTAACATCACAAGGGAACGGTGGTGCACACACCGTAACCCTATGGAGGTCGCTTTTGTCGTCGCAACAGTGTAGAAAAACATGTATTCCTCAAATCCCATCGTCCACTCCCTCAAACTAGGAAGGTACACAGGCGCACAAATACCAAAGTGTGGTGAAGGAACCCTATACCTGGTCCATACGCAGGAGGAGAAGAGACTGCTGATGGACCAAGGATATGGTTCCGGAGTCCAATCGCGCGTCATGACCATCCACGAGGCGCAAGGTCAAACGTACGAACACGTCATCATCGTCAGAGTCAGAGGCGCGAGGATCCGCATACACGAAAGTATTCCTCATGCGGTCGTTGCAGTAACTAGACACACTAACACCTGTGTCTATTACTCCGACGACGGTGGTGACGCTATCGGCAATTTCATCAGCCGAGCGATGGGGGTTTCAGCGAGGACAATAATGGAACACAGCCTCAAAAATGCGTTCGCAGAGCGGGATGAGGCTGTAATACATAAAATAATCAGAAAACTTGATTGAAAAAAAAAAAAAAAAAAAAAAAAGTCTACTCTGGTACTCATTTTTGGAATGCAATATCAAAAAAAAAAAAAGTTCCAAAGAAACAAAAGTAACATAACTAACACAAAAAAAAAAAAAAAAAAAAAAACTATTATCATTGTAATTTTAAAACTGTACTCACATGTAATAAATCTAAGAAAATTATGTTGGGCCTACAAGCCCAGTTAAAATACTTATGTGGGCCTACAAGCCCAGTTAGTACTTGTAAGCTAACACTAAATATACTACTAACACGCACCATATAATACCCGTAAATACAAAGTAAATACTGAAACAAAAAAAAAAAAAAAAAAAAAAAAAAAAAAAAAAAAAAAAAAAAAAAAAAAAAAAAAAAAAAAAAAAAAGAAAGTCAGTTGGTTTCTCACCTTAGTATGTAAGTTAAATATGTCTCGATTAAGTTAAGTAGCCTATGTAATAAACATAAATAAACTAACTAAAAAAAGGCACGGGCACTACGAGCCCGTGGATGTTGTTTTACTAATAAAAAAAAAAAAAAAAAATGAAATCACAGAAGATAAAAAGGGTAAGATAATAAGTGTGTAATTTTAATAAATTTTAATGTTTAATTTTTACAGTGGCATTTTTTTAAATTTTTTAAATTATCTCGATCAAGTACCTACTTTTTTACAGATCAATCAGAAACTCAAGCTTAAAAAAATCAAGAACAAATAGCCCACTGTAGTCACAATCCTCCTGAATATTGTCAATCAGAAAATATACCGGACAGTTCATTTTTAGAAGATGATGACGATTCGGTTAAGGATCCTGACTATAAGTCAAGTTCATCTTCTAGATCATCTTCAAGTTGTTCATCTAGTTCCTCTAGCAGTTCTTCTTCTAGAACATCTGAGTCTTCGGCTCAGGTGGCAGCTCAACCTACTGTAAGAACTCAGCATGTTTATTCTATTGACACTCAAAATATGGTAGAAACAGGTAATATCGACAGCGAGAACGATAATTTAATACACAATGAAAGTATTTTGGAACCTACTGATACAGATATACAAGAAACATTACAAAGTAATGATGAAGCTGTTGTTAATGATACAAGTTTGACTACTGAAGATGATAAAACTAAGAAAAAGTGTAGAAAACGTCTAGCAAGGGTTGATGAATGGCTCGATAACAAAGCAAAACGGCTCCGTAATACTGGGAAGGAGTACGTTTCTAGGTCTAAATCCAAAAAAATAATTGAAGCACGAACAGTAAAACCCTCTTGCGGCAGCGCATGCAAAATGCAATGTTCTTCTAAAGTAGTATGCAAAAATTTTCAACACCGAGTTTAACGTCAGTTTTTTTATACCTAAAAAAGATCGTTGTGAGTTGTGTGTCAGCTATGAAAATGCAGATGATTCTGATAAAGAAAGAATCAAGGAAAAATACGCAACACACTTAGAAGAGAAAGTATCGGCAAGACTCGAAAAAGGCAGTCCTACAAACTCCAAAAGGGGATGTGTCGGTCTTCTACTACAAGTCAAAATTAAATAATTTTAATTTTACTATAAGTGAACTTGGATCAGACCACACAGAATGTTATCTATGGCACGAGGGTGAAGCTAATCGAGGCGCTGATGAAATTGGCTCCTGCGTTCTAAATTTTATACATAAAATAATGCTAGGTTACAATGGTGACGGAGTTGATTTCGTATTTTTTTCGGACAATTGTTGTGGACAACAAAAAAATAGGTTTATATTTTCTATGTATGTGTACGCTTTAAAAAAATATCCTAAAATTAAGTCCATAACGCATAAATACCTTATAACTGGGCACACGCAAAATGAGGGAGATGCGGTGCATTCTACAATAGAGAAATGCATTAAAAAGAATCTCAGATCTGGGCCTATTTATGTCCCTAGTCAGTACGCATTAATTATTCGCAATGCCAAAAAGAAGGGTAAGCCATATAATATAAATAAGATGAGTTTTAACGATTTTTTTTCTATGAAAAATTTAGCTGATGATCTTCGTTTCCATGCTAAAAATTTAAAAATCATGGATATTAAAGTTATTAAAATGGTTCAGAGTGAACCATCAAAAGTTTTTATTAAATATTCTTATAATGACAGTAATTTTAGTGAAGTAGAGATCAGTCGAAAAAAGAATTTAAATAATATTGCATTATCGTTGAAGAAAGCCTATAGGTCTAAACCTAAAGTAAAAGAAAATAAGCTAAGGGATCTCCTAAGCTTGGTGGAGAGTAACCATATCCCTAATTTTTATGGTTCATTTTATAAATACCTTTATTATAATTATTATGTGTAACATGTAGCAATGTAAATGCTTATCTTATATTTTTAAAGTAATTAGAATGCACGAACTGATGTAGGTAAGCTGTTGTATTATTAAGACTGATTACTAAGAATGCCAAAAATTAATGAAAAACTAAGTTTTAAAAGTTTTTTAAATTCTTTTTCAAACCTGATAACTGTAGTGGAAGCACTGTGGTAGACTATTATCATTAAGACTGATTTAAAAGTATCAAAAATTAAATTTACTTTAAGTTTAGAAGATTATTTATTATTTTAGTTCATTTTGTTTTTTAGGTACGTCTATTAAAGATCTGTGATAAGCTTAATGTGATGTAATACCTTTTTATTATAGTTCCTATGATAGGTAATAATATCCACAGATTTTAATACCTACCTACCTATTGATTTGACTATTTAGTATTAAGTAAAACTTGGTAAACAATTAAAACTATGGTGCAAATGCAAATAAAGCTTTATTAATTAAATGAAGTACTTGTTTTATTTAACAAAATTTAATGTAAAAAAGTGTCATATTATATGCCTTTATTTAGTTTTTGTTGAATAAATCATAGAATTATTACCTAAATTGAATGTTTTAGGTTACTTTTCCCTGGCCTTCTAAATATAGCACTAAATTAAACAGTTATTCCTCCTGCACAAATAATTTTGTAATCACTATAGCTTTAGTAAGTGTATAAAAACTTTAAATGCTCATAATCTCAAAACTGTCTTTTCTGTGTTATGACAGTTTTCTTGAGGACGTGCGATATGTCTGTTTACATAATAGAATGTAACATTAGGTAATTAAGTAATAATTGGGAATAAATCAATAAAAATATAATTGGCTTCTTAATTATCACATTTTAAGTAAGTATATGAACGCTGTCTGTCAGAACGTAAATAATTAAATTTTGTAGATAATAATTTATATATGTATTTTTATATTATATATGTATGTATAATACCTATAACTAGCAGAAGCGTGGGACTGTAGTTGTGGTTATTGTTGTGAGGTTGTGGGTTCGATGCCCAGTTGAGAAAGTTTTTTTTTCAATATTTTCATTAATTCGCTTAGGTAGCAAGGCAAAGGGTACATTGAGGGAAGCTTAGGAACTTAATTTTTGGCGAAACATAACGCCAAATTCTTCATCATGTGCGGGAACTTGAAACCAAAAAAAAATTAACAAAATATCTATACAGTACAGTTTTTAATCTCCATTTACCTCTTACAGTACCAGAAAATGGATGTGATGTGCTGTATTACGATAGAGTTTAACTAACCCTAGTTTAAATAGATGTTATAAGTAACAAGCTTAACAACAGTAATATTACCAAATTTATTTTAATACAAGGGAACCGCCCACGGCTTCGCCCGCTTTAATGACAATATTTTATACTCAATTATTTTCTTGTGCTAATAAAATTATCACTACTTTCAAGACAATATCTATACATTGACAACTAATATTTCACATGCTAATATATATATTATGGGACAGAAGGCAAATGAACGAACGGGGCACCTGATGGTAAGTGATCGCCGTCGCCCACGGCCCCGAAACTCCAGAGGAGCTACAGGAGCGTTGTCGTCTTTTAAATTAAATAAAGCAAATGTTGTAGGAAGAAGCAAGATATAATAGGGAAAACTGCATATACCTACATCTGGTTTGCCGTTTCTGAGATTACCGCGTACAAGCGCACAGATAAACAGACAGAAATTTAAAACTAGACTCTGTTGGGTCCTATTACATTAATTAACATCCCACCACAAGTTTTATTTTTGAATATACCTTCAATGTACAGAAAGTGGTCATTATACATTTATTAGAAGTATAGATAATAAGATAATCCATAATTATGTCGGTAATTTGAGAAAAACATTTTTTTCTCTTTCTTTCGGATATAATGGGAAATTAAATGAAAAACAATTTAATTTCTTAAAAAAAAAAAAAGACAAGATTCATTATGCTTTAATAACTACAGAGCGGCATGTGTGAATGATGCCTTATAAATATTAATGACGTGTCACCATTAAAGAAATAGTGTAGTAAAATAACTTAAAGATGTCGTACAACAACCAGTCAGACAAGTACTGCCATAATAAAATTATAATCAGTTTGATGATTCCGTTAGGTATGCGGCCCTTTTGCTTAGAACCGCATCTGTACTTCTGTAGCTGAACGTAAAGTGGACGTCTATCATGTGGTTTGCTTGTCTACAATATTTTTTGGAGTTCTGATGCTATATGGATATATCTAGATAATACTTCTATATATATATATATATATATATATATATATATATATATATATATATATATATATATATATATATATATATATATATATATATATATATATATAATGTTTTAATTTGAACGGAGTGTCTTTACACTAGGTTTACAAGTTCCCAGTCTACTCTTCTATATGCGGGATACATTTATGTATGTACAAGGAGAATATATTGAAAACTGTTATTATATATATATTTCATAAGTAACTTTACGTAATAAGAATTACTATATGAAATTTTTCATAACGAAGAATATGCGTAATACAAGTTTACGTAACCAAATTGACACAGGTCCGTAAAGAGACGCATGGCAAGGCCTTTGATAAGATAGCCAAAGATCGGAAATGCGAAAATGTTACAGCTTTAAAATTTTGTAGATAAATTATATAAACTAAATATCTTTTAAATCGAAAAGAATTAATATTATTTTTTTTTTCAGTATTGTATTGAATTTGGCAATTGTACGGAAAGTGTAGTGTTTTAACTCTAGTTTCTCTTTTTTATATATATATATATATATATATATATATATATATATATATATATATATATATATATATGTAAATATATATATCTCTCTCTCTCTCTCTCTCTCTCTCTTGTATATGAAGTTGATGCGTGTAGTTTTTAAAAAAGAAGATTTTTGATACAATAATCAGTTGTTGCCAGTCGTGGCGTACGGCTGGCAACAACTGATTATATCAAAAATCTTCTTTTGGGGGTAAATGATAGGTTGTGGGTTCAATTTCATCCAATCAAGCAAACCAAATATTTAACATTTTTATTTTCTCGATCTGATAACCATAAAATGCCAAGCCTTGAATACCGCCAATCAACAATCTTTATATTTCCAATTTGTTTCGTCATGCAAGGGAAAAAATATACCTCAAGTACAAATCGAACTTATAATCACCATTTTTACAGTCAAACGATATTACGTGACGTACTGAGCAACAATGGCACCAGTCAGTTATGTTAACAATTTAATTTTTATTTGAAGGTCTCATTGAAATTCGTACAGCGAACGTGATGTTAGAACATCTGCTATGTTTAAGTTGTTTTATTATTTTTACATATTTTGAAAATAAGTATTATTTTTCATATTATTATTCTAGCAGCTCCCAAGGGCTAAGCTAAGCTTTGTATCTATGTGAATGTTCCTATATAAGGTCGTGTTTGTAACGCTCTCTCCCTAAAAGCTGCAGCAGCAGCGATATATATTTTATTTTTAATAATTTATTCTTTTCTTCTTCAGCTTCACGCAGTATCCTGCACATGGCAGGGTAGGCAGAAGGAACTCGGGAACCTAGTGTTAAAATACTAGGTTATATAATTATTTATTTTGCGCCGACTTTAAGGCATTGCGTGTTGAGTGACTAAACAAAAATATTAAATATTAAAATACGGTATGGTTCTTTGATTATGGCGTTCCGAGCGTGCCAGTTGAGCACATATCACTTTGCGAATGTCACGTTGAGTGGAGAAGACACGAAGGAGGTTCTACGGTAGAAAAAATAATTATACACAATAGACGAATGCATATTAAAAAAAAAAGATCTAGTTAAAAAAAATATTAAAATATACTACTCAGCTTCACGCTGTATCCCGCACGAGGCAGGGTAGGCAGAGGGAACCCGGGAACCTAGTGTTAAGACACTCCGTTCAACTTCTGTTCCCCACTTTCCGCCGAATTTGAGGCATTGCGTGTTGAGTGGCGGAACTCAACGCCGCTAAAATATTAAAATATATTAACACTTAAATCTCCTTAAGTACATTGGGTGACAGATAGTCTTTCCTTTTTATACCTTTATGATGATAAAATTGGATATATATTATTATTTGTGCGGTTTATATGTGATTTTTTTTAGAGCAGCTACAGCGTGAATACATGTTGTGTATTATTGCCGCGCATGGTGTGCGGCGGGTTCCTGGGAACCTATTGTTTTAGACACTCTGCTCTCATAAAGATTTTTTTATTTATTTATTTATTTATTTATTTAGGATCGTCAACAGAAGAAACATTAAAATACAGTCAAATAAATCAAGGTCAATTAATAGTCTAAATGTTTTCCCAATTATAGACAATCACAACATATTCCAGTAACATAACAATTGATATTATAGATTAAAAATTAAAAAAAATAACAAAATTGATTAAATTACTTTTAAGAAAAATGTCAAACATAAAACATAAAAAAAATGACACATTTAAAAAAAAAAAGTCATACATAATGCTAAAAATATAAACTGTATATATTTTATGGAAAAGACAAGGCAAACGAGCGTACGGGTCACCTGATGGTGAGTGATCACCAACCAACATTAAAGGTACTTGGTGGTACTCTTGTATCAACCTAGGCCGTTCCACAAATTTCTTCGCAGCTATTTTCTAAACAAACTATACTATAAATAGAAAAGTTTTATCTTGTTCTAGTCTCTGTTTGTACGTCGCAAATAAGGAAGTTGTATGTTGTATTAAGCTAATTAAATAGCTATTTATATATATATATATATATGTATATATATATATATATATATATATATATATATATATATATATATATATATATATATATATATATATATATATATATATATATATATATATATATATATATATATATATATATATATATATATATATGTATATATATATATATATATATATATATATATATATATATATATATATATATATATATATATATATATATATATATATATCAATTAAATACGCATTGAATAATCAATCGGTTTCACTATCACAGGTGTAAGTGACGCCACAAATGTCATCCTTATCAAGAAATGCGAAATACAGAATATCTTACGATAACGTTTACTGTAATAGATGATAAAGATGGCACGGTATCATTAGTTTTGTTTGTCTAATTTAATTTTACGTATACGATAAGATGTATATAATTAAAATAGGAGTTGTCACTCAAATTATATGTACAAGAGCACGAGCCTCTCTTATCGGGGTGAAGTTAACGTAACTGACATGTGACGGCGTAAATTAAAGTAGAGATATATTGTATATATTTTAGAAATAAAGGCAATTCCATTAAAAAACTTTCCAGAATTATCTTGGGGGAAGACCTGGATTGAGTGTTAAGAACACAATATCAATGGTGGTGGAGGAAAGTGAGGTAAAATCATGAAGAGACCATGTGGGCCATACATATGCGTGTATTTATAATATAACTCTGGCTTCCATAAACCCTTTTCATTTCCTTCAAACGATATCTCATCCCTGAAGATTTTAGTTTGTCTACATTTAAAATTACTTCAGCTTCCAAGGCCCTGAAATCTATGTAAGTATATTTAAATTGTTAAAAAGCTGTTTAGAAAAACAATAAACATATTATTATTTTTACTATGTTTTAAAGTGTTCCACACTTAGGACAGAAAATACTAAACTTAAATTTCAAAAGCGTATAAAAATTTTTTGAATGAAGCAGTATTTGAACCCGCGCCTCTGGAAAACCGTTCTAGCGCTCTGACCAACTAAGCTTGGTAAGAACGAATGGCTTAGTTGGTCAAAGCGCTGGAACGGTTTTCCAGAGGCGCGGGTTCAAATCCTGCTGCGTTCAAAATTTTTATACGCTTTTTAAATTTAAGTTTAGTATAAATATATTATTGTTAGTCTACGCCAGCGCTTTGAAAAAACACCAAACTTAACCTTCAGAGAAATGCGTTATATTTTTAAAGCCTATATTAGTTACTATATTTCTTTTGCTGTAACCAGATTGAATTAAAATTCAAAAGCAATTCAAAAATATATCTAAAATGTGAACATTACAAATATATCACATACTATGAATCAAAATGAAGTTTGAAATATACCTCATCAACTAAATAAATGTTGAGTATTCTCCAACAAAAACCAACCGGTTCGCCACCAGGATATAACTGACCCGTCCAAAACGAAATGATTACTTGATTCGCCAACTGCGTCGTATCTACGCACGAGTTACGCTGTTTTGCGACCATGCGAAATATTATATATATTTTTTGTTCTGTAATTTATTTAACATTAATATTCGTATGCCAAATACAGCGGCACAGTGTTTAGATTGTGAACGAGAGAATGCCGAGATATACTAAATCTTCATTAGAATGAATGTTAGAATTAGATTTGATACTTTTTCTCCACATTCTCTTGTTCACAGTCAGACAGAAATTTAGGATTCTTAGGCCAGAAATGTAGCGTTAAAACAATATAGAATACAAATAATATTTTTTATTAGTGGCGCAGGGGCACAACGTGTGACTGTAAACGCGGCAAGTTGTGGGTTCTATCCCCACCCGAGTAAATGAAATATTTAATATTTTCAATTTAAATATTTAATGTTTTTATTTCTTCGCTCTGGCAACAAGGCAAAGGGCAGCGTCGAGTTCTGCCACTTATCACGCAATGCCTCAAATTATGCGGAAAGAGGGGAACGGAAAGGAGTTTCTTAGCACTAGGTTCCCAAGTTCCCTTGGAACCATCTGCCTACCCTGTCATGTGCAGGATAACTCGTGAGCTGAGTAAGTGAAATATTTTTTTCTAATTTTAATGTAATTTTATAAGTAGAAGTAATAATAATCTTAAATTTACAAGTTAGAAGTCTACGATAACAGTTCAAGGAGACTACTCAATGCGCATTACAAGGTAGGTACACGTTTTTTTTTTATATGAAAATATTCAGCTTATTCTAACGTAGTCTATTTTGCAGAAACTCGTACACAATTTAAATAATGTAAATTTGAACACCTTGCGGAAGTTGATTAAATTTAACATTTATTAAGTACTTCTGTTCTCTTAGTATAGGATTTTGAGTGAGTCAGTGAAGCACTAATCACTTCGCTAATCTTACGTTGTATCGAGAAAACATAAATCAGGTTGTACGTAAAAATTAAAAAATCTCGGCAAAGCGTTTATAGATTTTCCACCAATATTCAGATTTTAAAAAACAACTATGAACAAGGCTTTCGATAATATTATCTATTTCGATAATATGAATATAATTATTTATTATTTATTTACTGCACTACTCACTAAAAAAAACCTCTACAAAAGCATCTGATTTCACCCAGATCGGTAATTAATTTATTCAAAAGCTAGGGTGCAACAGACACACAGACAGGTCAAATTTATACCACCTACACTTGTACTGGAGTTAATAAACGGTTAATTGAATATGACAATTGCAAAAAAAAAAATCCTAACAATATTTTTAGGTACAAGAAATATTAATTTTATTAAAAATTACAGATCATTCTTAACATATTTTTATTATGGAAACTCAATAATCGCTACTGGACTCTATTATTTAAAAAAAAAGTATAAGCTTCTCGCTGTATCTCTTACATAGCCGGGCTAGCAAAAGGAACCTGACGACCTAATGTCAAAACACTCTGTTGCCATAAATGGTATCGTAACCCATAATAGTTTCCATAATAGTGAGGCCTGTCGTGGCGCACCGGCACCAGCGTGTCTGTAACCGACAGGTTGTGGGTTCTACCACCACTCGAAGAAATTAAATATTTCACTCTCTGGTACAAGGCGAAACGTGGCGTTGAGTTTCGGCACTCAACACGCAATGCCTCAAACTCGGCAGAAAGTGGGGAACGGAAATGGAACAGAGTGAGAAAACTAGGTTCCCAAGTACCCTCTACTTACCCTGCCACGTGCGGGATACAGCGTGAAGCTGAGTGAGTGAGAGTGAACCCATAAGAGTCGCGTTTAAAGTGCTACTGCGCCACAACGGCCTCAATTCCAGAATACAAGATGAAATCCATCAATGAGTAATACTCAAACAAAAACAATATTATTTAAACTAAGCTGAAGAAGTCATCGAACTCATTCATAATAAACTTTAGGTGTTGTAAGTAGTTGTTTACTCGTAACGAGCAGAGCGGTGATAAAAGTTGATAGCGGGTATTACGTCGCAATATTCTGGCCCTCGACCTCGGCCAGCTTATTGCTCCTCGAGAAGGAAATTGTAGAAGCTTTTATAGATGATGTAGCCTCTATAAAGATATTTATAGAATTTTTATCTATTTTTTTAAGGTTCTATAGAAATAAAAGGTACCTACGTAAAGAATAAAACGGGACTCTTTTGGTGAAGCTCAATCGTCTGTACGTCTATGTGTTCATCTATCATCAGTCTCTATCTCATGAACTGAAATAGTTTTAGATAAAAATGTGGGATTGCGAGGCCTGTCGTGGCGCAGCGGCACAAGCGTGTGACTGTAACCGACAGCTTCTGGGTTCGATCCCCGGTCGAAGAAATGAAATGTTTAATATTTTCAATTTAAATATTAAATATGTTTCTTCGTTCTGATAATAAGGCAAAGCGCGGCGTTGAGTTCCGCCACTCAACACGCAATGCCTCAAATTTGGCGGAAAGTGGGGAACAGAGTGACTTAACACTAGGATCCCGGGTTCCCTCTGCCTACCCTGCCTCGTGCGGGATACAGCGTGAAGCTGATTGCGCATTACTATATTAATTTAAAAAAATATATTTAATTAGTACTAATATTTTTAGTGTCTTATTATCATTTGTAATTTTCGCGATCATTTGTGACACAATTTAAATTAAACGTCGGTTGAAATATTTCATTTAAAGCTATTATTTTTGTTTAATAGCTCTTGTAGATGTATAGTTCGGCCGTCCTCTCTCAGTCAATCTCTTACCGTTCTCTTACCGTCGGCACTAACTAGTTTAGTAAGAAAAGTCATTATCTTTTAATAATAATGAGCAAAGTTCTATCACAAAATTAATTATGATTTTTTTTTTCGTTTTGTTCACTTTATTGAATTTAGAAGACTTATATCGTAATTAGTTATAAAGAAAGAAAGAGAGGCCATTTTAGTAAAGTACCATAATTAAATGGTACCTAATGCTAGCTCAAGACTCTATAGTTGTATATTGCTTTGCGAAAATATAATTTTCAATTTGTATATGTATAAGCCTCATGAGTTTTGTCTACTTATGTAGGAGTATTTGATACTTTCCTATATTATTTCTATTTAAAGATATTTTTAAATCTATTATAAGGCATCCAGTGACACTGTCCTTACGCCAATTCAACAACAATTACAAACAAATTAAACGTTTTTATGTAGCAAAGACATATAAAAAAAATCTACTCCACGCCGTTTCCCGCAAAGTAGGCAGACGAGACCTAATATTAAGATGTAAGACACTCCACGCTCTGTCGGAACATTTCATTGCGATCAGATATTTAGTTTCCAGAACGAGATCCTAACGAGTGGAAGTCGAAAATAATATTTTATTAAAAGCTAAAAATGATAAGTAGGTGCTATTAGTCCGTGTCTATGCTCCAGTCATTTGGGTTAAGTAGAGGGAACTTGGGAACCCCGTATTAAGACACTCTCGGTATCGTTCGGTAACTTTCGCGGAATTTCAAGGCACTGTGTGTTTTTGGCCGTGTGATTCCGGCTTAGAATAGGATCACCCTGATACTGATGGTGTCGTAAGAGACGACTAAAGTACGTGTGGGAGAGTCATGTCGTCAGTAATGGCAACACGCATGGCCAGACTCGATCGGACCATTACCACCCGGGGGTGGCATTTACCCCCGGCATTTCGGCCACTGCGTTTCGCATTGGGTAAAGCCGGGCCTCGGTGACTGTCCACCTTAAAGACCGGGAACGCTCCTGTAGCTCCTCTGGAGTTACACGGGGCCGAGGGCGACGATGATCAGTTACCATCAGGTGACCCGTACGCTCGTTTGCCGTGTCTTGTCAATAAATAAATAAATTAAAAAAAAGCAAAACTTAACGCCGCATATTGCCTTATTGCCAGAGCGAAGAAATGTTATATATGTATTTAATTTCCTCGGTTGGGGATCGAATCTAATCTGTCGCGTTTACAGTCGCTAAATTATCCTCATCTTGAATAACTTTCAACAATATGATATTAAATTTTGTCTTATTTTACAAAACAAAACACTTCTGGAATTATACGGGTCATTTAAGGCGACCTTATTCGCGATAGCCTTTCAAAATAAAATTGAGAACATATGCACAATATACAATGTGATAATCACATTTGTTTTTAAATAAACATACTGACCGGCTACATGGATATATGATACACTAAAAGAGATTTGCAAAATAGATAAAATTAAATGTTTCATCGTTGGTTTATATATTTCTTTGTTATTATATCAAGGACTTTTTTTAAACTATAAAGGTCGTGGGTTCGATCTCCACTTGAGGAAATAAATATTCAATATTTAATATGGTAAAGTGGGACGGTGAGTTCCAATCAACCAATCAACTCGTGGGAAACGGAACGGATTGTCTTAACAGTAGTTCCCTTTGCCTACCCTGCCATGAACGGTATACAACGTGAAGCTAAAAGAAAGAGAAATACCTAATATTATAAAGGTTAAACGACCGAAACGTACTGATCTCAGGAACTAGTGTACCATATCGAAAAATTTTTGTGTTGGACAATGTATCTGTGGTCCAAGCAATCTCAAGCACTTAGAAAGCGTCATGTTACTTGTATAATAACTACTAATTTCTATGGAGGATAGAGGAATGGAGAATCGTTTAATATGTTAAAATCTTGAAAAAGTGCATAATTTTATACTATCAATAACGGTTCAAAGATCTTCCAGAATGGTGCTGGTATAGACACAGGGTATGATATTAATGTAGCAATTCTAAACAAATCGAAGTATGCTGAGTTAAATACTATTAGCGACTAAAGTACATCATTAAAGTTTATTTTTCGACTACTTGCGTAGTATGAAAAAATGTATTAAATATAACCTTAAAGAATTTGTATGAAAAAAAAAAACGTTGATTATTTCTCAGTCCTTCTCTAATAGTATTTGGCGTTTCTTTATGCTATGTATCGTGATATTTTGGTGCCACTTTAATTTAATGCATTTTGACGTATATTTTGTCCATATATACATATGATTTGCCTTGCCTCTTTTCTGTATAGTAATTCCCAGTTCAGCGTGCAAGCGAAACAGCAGACAAAAGCTAGTTTGAACAAAAATAAACCAAGTCTCATATTATTTCTATACACAATAAAATTATTTCAACATTGAAAAAGATAGAAATAACAACCTATTTTCAGTTTTCATACAAAACATTCAGCCCATTGCATAACATCCACAATACATTGTGATGTAACTCTATAAGTTCATACGAATACGATACGCGGCGAACGAATCTGCAAGCTGAATAAATAAATGTATTATACTACATATTTTTTTTTATTATGAAGATCCAATAACACATTTTTTGCTGAAAAATGTCGTAACCTAGAGCACGCACTTTTCGAGTGAGAATCTTGCCAAGGTCGCCATGTTCATGTTGACTTATGAATTTTTTAGCGGTTTTTTTTAGCGGTTTTGTCTTTTTTTTATATAAATTCATAAGATTATTTCAAATGCTGTTGAGTTAAAAATTAAAAAGTAAAGTTAGTTATAATAAAAAATATAGGCACATTAAAATTAATTTTAAATAATTAATAAAATTCTGATCGTAAAATTAATAAATTTGTGACGATAAAAAATTATACCAATAAAATATAAAGAATTTAAATAACAAATATGAGTTAAATAAATAAATAAAATTATAGTCTTTTTTTAACAAAATATCCACTCAATAAACTGATTATTTAAGTTTTTACAATCGACAAATACAAAAATTGCAAATAAATAGAACTAAATATGATAGCTGCAAGGTCAAGGCTGATCGCAACTCGCGGTTAAAATGCAACGCGAAACATATAGCCGTCTCTTTCACACACACCTACTCTTATGTAGAGCGAGCGAAACGGCACATACAGTGGGTGTTTACATACTCCCTTAAGAGATCAATCACAAGACTATAGTGCTGTCCGCATTCTCGCTGAAAATAAATCATTAACGAAATTAGAGCAATGCATCATTTTAGACAACGGTTAGTAATTGTTTAATTATTTTAAATTAAAAATAATGTCGACACTTATACGTAATGAGTGTAGGAAATTAGACGAGAATGATTTACGCAGGAATTTTATGTAAATTACGTAAATAACGTTTTCAACTTTGTGTGAAAAAATACTTTTCGGTTAAATAACTAGATTAAATAAATGAATATAGTTATAGGTGACGGAATGCATTAACGCTAAATTCTCTCTGCCTTCCCCTTATATGAGCGGATTAAAAAATGAAGCTACTTTTTTTTATTTAAAAACATTATTACTTTTAACATTAGTGAATTACTCAACAGAATGTATATAGTGACACGGCTATTCTAATTATCTTTTTTGTTACATACGTGTAGACGGCAAAAAAAAAAGTTAATGCGTCACAACAACATTATATAAAAATAAATACCTAACTTTATGGTCAATGTCACATTCATATTTAAAAGTAAAGAAAACAATACTAAGTAATAAATGTTGGTGTCAAACTTTGTATTTTGACATTTAATATTTACATTAGGCTGAAATGTACAAAATACTTCTAATACGAATAGGTATCGAATATTCCTACTGAAAATACCGAGGCCTGTCGTGGCGCAGCGGCAGAAGCGTGTGACTGTAAACGACAGGTTGTGGGTTCGATCCCCAGTCGAGGAAATGAAATATTAAATACATTCAATTTCAATGTTTAATATTCTCATATCTTCTCTTTGGTAACAGACCAAAGCGCCGCGCTGAGTCCCGTTACTCAATAGGCAATGCCTCAAATACGGCAGTATGTGGGGAACGAAATGTCTTAACGCTGGGTTCCCAAGTTACCTATCCCTATACTGCCATGTGCGGGATACAGCGTGAAGCTGAGTGAGTATTTAAAAAAAGAAGGAATGAGATAATCAACAGAGTAAATTAGCATTTGGCGCTGCCATGATATACGCACGTTACCAGCGTATGGGAACGTTATCGTTACATCAGAGTAATCTAAACGTTGTGTCACGTTCTATACTTCGCAGTAACAACACAAATACTATAAAGGCTATAGTTAACTACATTCCAATATAAGTATTCGAGAAAAAAAGGTCTTGTTTACTTAACCGAACTAAGACAAAAATGAATTATCATTTAACAAAATGATAATTCATTTTTGTCTTAGTTCGGTTTTAGTTAGGTGAGGCAGAGGGAACCTAATTTTAAGACTACGTTCCAATTGAGACAGTTCCGTTTCCCGCTTGCCGCCATATTTTTGAGATATTGCGTGTTGAATAGAGGAACTTAACGCCGGTTTTTATTTTTATTATCTTATAATATGTAGGTACATTCGTATCCTGGGACTCGGCAGAGATAAGACACTAGTGTCTATCTGATTTTATACACATTTTCTATTGCGGAACTCAACACCGCGATTGATCTTTTCAGAATTACCCATAAAATAAATGGATTTCCATTAATAATTAGAGAAAGTTGCATAAAATAAATATTTTGTATATTTTAGCAATCTGAAAATTTCTGTTTCTTTTATTATTCATTCTAAGCCGATGTTTGTTAAAAAATTAACGAATGGATTTTAATATAGATATATAAATATTTAAATGCGTTTCAAAGCTTTAATTCCTCATTTTTTTACCTAAAGTAAATAAATGTTGTTTAACAACTTAGTTCTAATTGTTATGATGTTATTATTTTTGATGTTATTATTTATCGTCAAGCGACTATATACTTCATAAATAAAATTATTCAGCTTCACGCTATACACCGTACATGGCAGAGTAGGCGGAGGGAACTTGGGAACCTAGTGTTAGGGCACTCTGTTCCATTCCATTTTTCGCGGTATTTTGATGCAATCACTCAGCTTTACGCTGTATCCCGCACGTGGCAGGGTACGCAAAGGGAACTTGGGAACCTAGGTTTAAGACACTCTATTCCACTTCCGTTCCCCACTTTCCGCCGGAATTTCGAGTTAAGACAAAAGAAACATAATAATAATAATAAAAAGTTGAAAGACATCAAAATGTATTCCGTAGCATTTCTAAATATATCTGTTCTACATCAAACAAAGAACTGATTTGTATTTTAACCTTCATCTTTTCGATTCATATGTGTAAATTTTAAGTGATAAAAACGCACAGTACGTGCTAATAAAACATAAAAAAAATATTTGAATTACTTTATTTTCAACGATATTACATATCAATGTACCAAATATGGGTATATATGGGCTGTGGAAATTCCAAGATCAATGGTTTGAATCCCGTTTCGGAAACATTCATCTCGCACTCTTTAAAAATAAACACAGGTACTAATTTTTTTTTTTTTCATTTCTCCTGCAAAATATGAGAAGCATGTTAGTGTTAAAACATTGATCAATTCATTTTACTTTTCAAAAACAATAAAATGAATCTAAGGTAGCTATTTATTAGTGACATATTTTAAATAAAATATAAAAAAGAAAACAATTTTGGTACATAATAAAATATTCATATCTACAACGCTACTACAATAAACAGGTACGATCATTAATAACTAAATAACAAAACGACTACATAATTACAATTAATTACGCAATTACCATATGAAAACACAGATAAAAAAAAACAATATACAGATAATAAAACCTCAACTTTTTTTATAATAAAATACTCTATAAATAAATACATGTATGTTAAACGTCATATCGAATGCAATTGATAAGTGCATAAATATCGAGTTGACGCCGCCGGTCAACGACTTTCAATGGTGGCGCCCAAATTGTTTATCTTATCTGTGGCTTCCCTACATTCAATTAGATAGAGGTAAGCCTAACGCCAACTATTGATTCTGTAAACGCATCGAATGAAAATCGATAAGCGAACATTTTATTAAGTGAAAGCTATAAATGATAAGCTTTTTCCTGTGTGGGCTTTATTTAGTGTTATTCGTTTATATTTTATATTTTTTAATATTAATTTAACATTTGTAACTTGAGATCTGTCGTGGCGCAGCGGCACAAGCGTGTGGCTGTAAAAATATTAAATATTTCTTTCTTGTTACCAGAACGAGGAAATAAAAATTTTAATATTTTCAATATTAAATATTTCATTTCGTCAAATGGAGATCGAACCCACGACTTGTCACTTTCACAGTCGTACACACCACTACAGGTCTAAAAAAGAAATTTTAATAACACTAACATAATTTGTATTCTATATGCTCAAGCTCTTTTTTTTAAGTCGATGTTTCGATTAATTGACACTACTCTCGAAGTAGTGTATATAGACAAAATATGTTTATAATTTTTGTGAGAAAAAAAATATTTCAATTTTATTTCCATAGTACTACTATAGTAGTTACTACACATTGTGGACTACAACAATGTAAGAAGCATTAAATATCTACTTAACATTTAAAATATTTCAACGGAAACGTGAACAAATAATTTAATCAATTAACATAAGACGATTTTTAACATGGCATCACTAAATCGATAACGATAATCGAATAATGGCGACAGGTAAATATCTGGTGCTAACCAGCCTTTGTCATATGATTCTAGCGTGCTCGTATCTTGGAGTAAACAGAGCGGCTGCCTGTCTGACCCACGATAGCGCGCGCCTGATAACCGCCTTATCACCACGATAACCGACCAATTGAATATTCACACAACTATAACAATATTGTACATGAGACGTTACAACGTTATTTGGTTGGGTTACATGCGTTTAGTGAACAAATTATGTTAGCACCATAATAATAATTGATTCGAAAGTGTATCATAAGTAAATAAAAACTGAAGTATTGACTCAATCGTTCTGTAATTGGGTTAGCTAGCGCTTATAATACGTGTATCAGCCACGTTTTTGTTTGTTTTGAGAATGTTTATAGTAAGTTGTTTAAGTCCTGAGAGCACAGATGTTATCTTATTTTCGTGTTACTTTTTACTTTATTAAACAAAATAGTTTTTGAAAAAAAAAATAAAGCATTAAAACAGAATTTGTCCATTAATATTAGATATTTATTTATTTAGATATATTTTATATCTGTTGGTAATATATTCTAGGCCTGCACACATGCACGCACGCACACCTACACACACACACACACACACACACACACATGCACGCACGCACACCTACACACACACACACACATAATATTTATTTTATATTATGGGTCCATTTGGTAGTTACTCTGTACCGCTACAGTCAATATCGTTAACGCACTCGACACCGCGAGCCGGAACTGGTCTGTATGCTTCTTTGATCTAAGCAATAATAAATATCGCTTGATATATAAACTGTATAAATAAATAAACCTCTCGATATTTTCAAATACAAAACGCTATCACTTAGTTTATAATTAGTTTGTTTGTTGCTTTTACCGATGTGGGACTCGGCAAATTTTCAGATGTATTTAGTTTATGATTTTGCTTACGTCTTCACGTTTAATGTGTGATTATTTTAAAATGCCCTACACTATTTATTGTTACACCATCGTGGCACAGTGGAATAGTGTTTGACTGTAATCACAACGGCTGTGGATTCAATGTATTTTCGGCGGACAGAAGTATTTTATTATTTCACTCAGCTTCACGCTGTATCACGCACATGGCAAGGTAGGCAGAGGGAACTTGTTGAACCTAGTGTTAAGACACTCCGTTCCACTTACATTCCCCACTTTCCGGTAAAATTGAGGGATTGGGTGTTGAGTGGCGGAACTCCACTGCGCTTTGCCTTGTTACAGAACATGAATTTTTTAAATTTAAAATATTAAATATTTCATTTCCTCAAATGGGAATCGAACCCACAACCTATCGTTTACAGTACACACACGCTAGCGCCGCTGCGCTACGATAGACCTTTTAATTACTTCACTTCGCAAAACCAAATGTACCATGGAATTTTGCCTTTATATATCTCAGATTTTAACGACGATTTTAATGGATACAAGAGACGAAAAGTTAAATAAATAAGTACGTATAAAGTGGCCATAACAGTTTATTTTATAATGATATCTCATTGTTCAGGTACAAGAGCAACGCAAAGCCATATAACTGTCAGGAGCTAATTACCTCGTTATAATCTATACATTATTCGCGTTAGATTTAAATTACATATAAATCTATTATCCCGCCATTTGTTACGATAATATGTATATTATATTTAAAAGTATGTTTTCTTTTTCCTATTATAAGTACCAAGTTCTTTTTAATCTTTTGAAATGGATATATATGGTAAGTGACTTGACTTGGTAAGGGACATGACTTGACTTGACTTCTTTATTTATAAATTGATGTAAATAAAACAAGCACTAAATATTGAAGTAAAGTCGTCAAAATATATTATATAGTGAAAACTGCATTCAAATGTGGTTAGCCGTTTCTTATAGAGATAATTTCTAGATAATTTTGAAAATCAATATTTTGTGCCCCCACGTATAAGATTTTTTTTATTAATTTTCCATGTACAGACAGCGATCAGTTACACATTTATCATATATATAGATTTCATTCTACCTAGAAGAAATCGAACCCACATGCTTCGAGTTTACTTACGGTTGTGCCATTGCGCTACGACGGCCTCAAAGCTAATTAATAACACAATAAAACCTGAGTTCACCCACCTTGGGCTACCTTTTCTTCGAAATATCTTTTAATTGGACAGTGAAAGCGTACTTCCTTCCAATTTTCTGCCTAAAATACTTTGTTATTTTATTATTTATCGTTAAAAATAGACGAAAAATAAACAAACTCCTTATTTTATAAGCAGAAATCATTTCTAAATGTACACACAATATATATTGAACAAGTAAACTTCGCAGAAGCTTTATCTATTCGACGCTTAAAGCTGAAAGTCCCTGTTTCCAAGGCAACTCTAGTCTCCCAGTGGAAAATGCACATTTTATATTTAGTATAAAGGACACTTGACTTGTAAACTCTTGAAAGATTTTATACGTATGTATGTACTTATAAATAGTGACCCCGTTGAACCTGTTGTTGCAACTTAATACAATTTCGAAACTGTTATGTACGTTAAGAAAAGGGAGAACGCAAGAGAGAGAGAGAGAGAGAGAGAGAGAGAGAGAGAGAAGAGAGAGAGCGTTTGTTGTTAAAGCTTATTACCAAATAAAGATTTTATAAACACCTTGGGAATGAAATGCTGGAGCGAGCAAGTCCATTTCAAGTGATTGTCACTAATAGATAATATGAACATGTTTATTTAAATATGTCCTACTGAGTTTTTTGCGACGGTTCTTCTCATGTCTGAGACAGTAAGTTTAGTGAACTGGTGGTAAACTATTTGACGTTCATAAAATAAAGTATGTACTTATTATTATTATTATTTAATTTTAAATATATATTATAAATACTGATAAATATTGTAAAGAAATATATCATATTATTGAATGTATTGGACGGTTCATTAAACGTATACTCTATAGCAGACAATACCTAGTCTTACGAGTACATTTTTTTTTCAGTTTCACGCTATAGTTGTCTCATTGTAGAGTAGGCAGAGGAACCCTGGGAACCCAAGGTTAAGACACTCCGTGTCCATAAGGACACATCCGTTCCCCCATTCCGTCAAATTTTCAGTTGTGTTAATGTTTTTTTTTCTCAGAATAAGAACTCACTTACTTGTGCCACCCAGCTACGAAGGCCTCAATTAATTTTTAACTTAAATATAGCTAGCAAATTATTAGACTGAAGTGAAGATATGATAAAATAGTATTATTTTTATCGTTTTGTCATTGTGTTGTCATGATGGTCAAATATAATTAGATTTTTACGGTTTTTCATACATTATCATGCTGAATCCCGCAAATGGTAGGCAGAAAGAACCTGTGAACCTAGTATTAAGACATCGTTCGATCTATCGAAATATTTAATATATATTTTTAAATTAAATATTCAATATTTTCACGGAATGGGACGAAAAGGAAGTGGAACGGAGTGTCTTAACACTAGCTTCCCAAGTTTCCTCTGCCTACGCTGCTTAGGATACAAAATGGAGGTGAGTATGTGAGTTAATGAAAGAAAACGAAAAACTCTATTGTACTTGTAATTATATGATGCCAAGGAAATAAAAAAAAAAAAAATAATTTATCAACTGCAAGTCATCTTAATGAACGTTCATTTTGTTGACAGACACTAATAATTATCTGTACAATTAAAGTCACACAGATAATTAAAAAAATAAACATGCGTGTTGTAATCTATTAAAAGCCCGAGGACCTCCCGGTGGGCATGTATGAAAAGGTTGATGACAGTGGACGAGGCGAAAGAGGTATGCCGAGACCGTAGCGTTTGGCGCTCCGTTCTCTCTGCCTACCCCTAGGGAGGCTAGGGATACAGCTGGAAAGTAAGTAGAAAATAGGACTGAATAAAAAAAACCATCAAGAAATATCTTTCATTACTATAAGTTTTATTTTTAACACCGCCGGCGTTATATTTAAAGTGTTTTTTTTTTAAGAAGCCTGTTTTATCCCGGTGGTTATTACCTATGCTTCATAAAGTTGGATCAACAGTTTACGAACTACAAGCACATTTTATTATATATATATATATATATATATATATATATATATATATATATATATATATATATATATATATATATAATATATATATATATATATATATATATATATATATATATATATATATATATATATATATATATATATATATATATATATATATATATATATATATATATATATATATATATATGTATATATATATATATATATATATATGTATATATATATATATATATATATATATATATATATATATATATATATATATATATATATATATATATATATATATATATATATGTTTGTTTTTTCAATTCCTACATACCCAATATAAGCACGATAAGTAGTTAGCAAGTTATCATTATCATACGATCGCGCTATCTGAGATCGTTAAAATTACGTTAAATATATTTTTGTTTTGTTATTAGTAAATAGATAGTTGTGAAAAACATTGATGATTGATATATATATATATATATATATATATATATATGTATATATATATATATATATATATATATATATATATATATATATATATATATATATATATATATATATATATATATATATATATATATATATATATATATATATATGTTTGTTTTTTCAATTCCTACATACCCAATATAAGCACGATAAGTAGTTAGCAAGTTATCATTATCATACGATCGCGCTATCTGAGATCGTTAAAATTACGTTAAATATATTTTTGTTTTGTTATTAGTAAATAGATAGTTGTGAAAAACATTGATGGCTTTTTCTTAAAGAATTCTTGAAAGAATTTTCAGCTTAGTTTACAGTAATTGTCATGGACATGTTAGTTACATTGTGTTTCGCCGTTTGAGTGTCACTCTGTCAAGCGTGTGACTGTAAACGACATGTTGTGGGTTCGATCCCCACTCGAGCAAATGAAATAATTAATACTCTCAATTTAATTATTAAATTCAGAATATTAAATCTCTGGCACAAGACAAAAAACGCGGCGTTGAGTTCCACCACTTAATACGCAATGCCTCAATTAAATTCGGCGGAAAGTGGGAAACGGAAGTGGAACGGAGTGTCTTAATACTAGGTTCCCAAGTGCCCTCTGCCTACCCTGCCTGCGGGATACAGCGTGAAGCCGATTACTCTGTTAAAGAAAGAAAAAGAGAATTCTTGAGAACAAAGGAATGTACACTAGGTTCACTGATTACTCCACCAACACTATATGTAAATATACATGCATGCATATAAATCAGCTTTATTTTCATATTTTTTTGACCAAAATAACCCGTATTTAGTATCAATAATCCGACTTAAAGATCGTGAAAATTTAAATTAACTAATGAATATATTTTTATAAAATTAAAGATCGTCGTTCTTGTATATATAGATAACAGTTATTTACTTACAATTGAGACAAATGTGTACACAAAAATAGACCTTAACATAATTAAAATACATATCTAATATCTTAATGGTACTTTATTATTAGAATATTATATTAATCTTTTGATTGCTTGTAGAAGCCATAATAATGTTTTATATACTATTGTATATCATTATATATTCAATAATATTATTATAATATTATTAAGCTCGCATCTATAACAGTTTCTCGAGTTAATTAAAAATACTTTGCGCATTACTACTTATTTATTTCATTACTGGTGTTATGATAAAATAAATATAGATATAATATCTACTTTTACAAACTAGATAGCAGCGTTTGTACAATAAATACTTTACCCAACTACTTACGATCGAAAATGTTTTGTTATGCGTAATAAGAGTTTTTAGATATTGTCAGTTCGTACCTCTCGCCACATTGCTTTGGCTGATCGGGGCTCCGTTGACTTTGATGCGTCTCCCATCGGCAGTACATTTCAGTAGCATAGTTCCGCGCTCACGTGGTCCCCATTCAACATTTGATTTCAGCAACAGTTGTTTGATGTTTTGTAATCATAAACACGCTCTACTACATAATATTTGGCGCCAACCGATTACTGATTGGTTGTTTCTCGTGACGTCAAAGTCAATTTGAAACCACTCAGATCGACACAAAAACTTGTTATCTTGCTGTCTTTCAGTATTTAATCTTTATAAAACTTTTGAACAGTTCACTTAACTATTGGACACTCGTTATCTGTTTTTGGTTACAACCGAAATGCGCGATATAATTCGTAAATGTACGTTTTCGTATACGAATCACCTGTAGCACAGTAGTTAAAGTTTCACGGTCTAGCGGGAGCCGCTTAAGTGTCCTAAACAGTCAGTCAACAGACTGAAACTGAGGTGGATTGCGGACGCGCAATGTTTTGACAGCTAAGTCAATCGAGTATTCGAGAATATTTGAATACAATGAAGTTAGCTCATAAATTGCACTGTGTCTATATGATGAATGTTATTATTTGAAAATTATAGAATGTGCTAAATATTTTGTTTTCTATACTTTCTATATTGATTATACAACATTTATATTATTTTGCTTTAATTAATGATATAAAGTTGCCATTATAAAAAAAAATAATTTGAATTTATATATAATTGATTATTATCACATCAAATTATATTTTAAAATTAAGTGATAATCATTTGACATTGAATGTTTGAAACTTTTCCCGGTGTTTATTATATATCTATCTGTTATATATCTCTATAATTTACTTAATACAGGCAACATTTCTAACTGTCATAATTCAATATTAAAGCTGTGGCTTCTGTTGCGCTACGCGCGCCATTTTGCGTTTTTGTTTCTGAAATTTCTTTTAGTGCATAAAGCGTCGGAAGCATATTTGTTTGTAGTGTTTCTTGTGTACGATTAATATATTAAATTAAAATGGGAAAAGATAAAAAAACCGAAACCAGTGAGGGGTCCAGTGAAGAAGAATATGTTGTAGAAAAAGTACTTAATAAAAGAACTGTCAAAGGAAAGGTTTGTTAAACAGATATTTTGCTATTTAAATATAAATATTAGAATATGTACGAATGACCAACACTTATACATTTAGAATAATAAGTAAGAATTGTATCTAGCACATAGTGCATTATTTTGTAAATGTAGGTTTTATTAACGTTTCGACTATCGAACCGGCTTTCTTAATGTTTCACAAAATTTAATGATATATGTAAATTTACTATTATAACACAAGTTTTCTTTTATATTTTTAAATATTAGACATTATTTACACACGATTTTATTCAATTATATGGTAAATAATAATATTTGTATTATATAGGTCCAATACCTTTTAAAATGGAAAGGCTACAAAGAAGAAGACAGCACATGGGAGCCAGAAGAAAATTTAGATTGTGAAGAGTTAATAAAAACATTTGAAGATAAAAGAAAAGAGAAGGAGGTATAATATAAATTACAACAAGTAATAAGTCTATTGTATTTATACATATATGTATATTTATTTTATTTACAGATTGCAAATTATATTCACAGGCTATTGCAACATGTTTACATAAATGATATAGTTAAAACATTTTTGTTTACACGAAAGCAAATAATATAACTATATTTTAATTTTTTTTAAGGCAAAAGCAAAAAAATCAGAGCCTGAGAGGCCAAAGAAGCGAAGCCGAGATTCGGGTGATGATGCGAGCACAACTAGTCGTAAAGGTAGAGGGACGAGTGTCTCATCTATAGAAGAGAGCAAAGAGTCAAAGAAGGAAAAAAAAGAAGATAAATCAAAATCTGGTTTCGATAAAGGACTTAAAGCAGAGAAAATTATAGGTTTGTTTTTAACATTTAATTAGAATTTCATACTAAGCCATGAAAAGTTAAAAAAAATAATGAAACAAAGCAGGAATTGAACCTGCACTAATATTTCTTAAATAGCATAACACAATAGTCCTTGTGTAGTAGGAAAAGTGAGTCTCATTGTAATTTTTTATTGTGTAATATATATTTTATTTGCAAATTAAATGGAATATTTTTAACCATTGATTATTCATTTCTTTCATTACATATGCAATAGAGTATAGTTTACATATTATTTAACATTATTTATAGGAGCATCAGATGCTACAGGGGAGTTGATGTTTCTTGTGAAGTGGGCGGACTCTGATGAGGCAGAATTGGTTCCCGCCAAGGTTGCTAATGTTAAGTGCCCGCAGCAGGTGAGGTGCACATAATTAGTGCTAAATAGTGTGTTGTGGGCGACAGTGACCATCAGATGACCCGTACCCTTGTTTGCCTTGTCTTTCCCATAAAAAAAAAGCTGCTATGGAATTAATCGGTTTATAATAAATGTTCATGGATTTATCGAAATTTGTTATATAAATAATATTTTTAATTTTAAACTTAGCGCAGTCTCTAACTTGATTGCATTGAATCAGTAACTCTTTTACGGAACAATGTGTTTGTTTTACAATAGGATCCCAGAAAATGTCTGAGAATTTTCTATTCCTTATAACATTTGCGTGTTAAAGGTTATTACAAAATTAACAATGTTATAAATGAATAGACCTGGGAATAACATGATGAAATGTAACATTGACACTAACAAATAATATGTAGATGTAAATATTTTATTTAAAAACAGACATGTCGCTTAGTTTGTTGCTCCGTTTCTTCTCAGGGCTGAGACAGTACTTCAGTGAATTGGTTATAAATTGGTTTTGTGTTCAACAAATGAAGCTTGTAACTTTATATTTAATTAAAATATTTAAGCGCCGTCTGTCGTGGCGCAGCGGCACAAAAGTGTGACTGTAACCAACAGGTTGTGGGTTCCATCCCCACTTGAGGAAATGAAATATTTAATATTTTCAATTTAAATATTTAATAAAAATACTTACATAAATACGTCTTGTACATTTAATAAATACAATTGGTCTACAGTCCGGATAATCGCGAATCCGTATAACTGAGGGCCGGATAATCGTGCTTATACTGTATGCGTGTTGATTGAGAGAAATCAATGCCACGCTTTACCATTACCAGAGCGAAAACATTAAATATTTAAAATTAAAATATTAATTATATCACTTCAATGAGGTGGGTGGGAATGATAAAAACCATTGTATATATTTACAATAATGTAATACAAGTACGTTCATAGCATCGTTGACACTAATAAGTAAAAATAGTCATTATTTATGCCACAAAATGAGTTGACATATTGTTGTTTTGGTGGTGAAAATCTTGGGCTGTGATTAATGCCAATATTAGTATAGATTATAAAAATACTGGTGGAAATGCAGGAATAGCTACCAAGCGAAATGATGGTACATGCCTAGGACACTTCTTAGCTGCTCCTTTATTTTGAAATCTTAGACATGGTGTCCCTTAGAAGAACAGTATATAGACTATTGTATGTACATACAGATTGATGTATCTAATCTCTAATGATGTTGAAAAATATTGCCTTACTCAATTTATAACTCAAGGTTTTCTCTATCTAAGAGTCATAGTAAAAATGTTATTTCTGAACTTTTTCTTGCATGTGGCATAAATATGATATTATTGTCTGATATCAATATGTTTTATATATGGTGAAGTAAGATTGTACTCCTTCATGGTTAATAGGAGGCCTTTCGTGGCGCAGCGGCACAAGAGTGTGACTGTAACCGACAGGTTCTGGGTTCGATCCCCAGTCGAGGAAATGGATAATTTAATATATCTTCGCTCTGGTAATAAGGCAAAACGCAATGCCTCTAATTTGGCGGTAAGTGGGGAACGGAAATGGAACGGAGTGTCTTAACACTAGGTTCCCGGGTTCCCTCTGCCTAAACTGCCTCGTGCGGTTAATAACAACTGAATCTTAGAAATGGTTATTCCTATAAAGAAGATATGCAGACAATTTATTGTAAATAGTTTTTGAACTTAGAATTCACAATGAAAATAGAGTTTCCTGGGCATAAGAGATTAATATTGTTTGGAGTTTTGGTATTGTTTTTTCGATGGTGTTTAGATGGTGTTTACCAAGGAAGTGCCAAAGTTCAACTGCAAATATTTGTTAATTAAATGTTAATTTTGATATGTTGTTGAACTCTGAAACATATTGTTTATATAACTCTGTTTACTACTCAAGCAGCTGAATTTGTTTTTTTACCACATATACTCATATGTTTATTACCAATTAATTTTTTTACTTAACAGAAACAAGAAAATGTTTTAAGAAAATACAAAAAAAGATTTACTTTTTTTAATTGATTATGGTAGAGAATATTAATCAATTATTTTTTTTTATTAGCTTCACGCTGTATCCCGCACGAGGCAGGATAGGCAGAGGGAACCCGGGAACCTAGTGTTAAGACACTCCGTTTCCCACTTTCCGTCGAATTTGAAGCATTGTGTGCTCAGTGGCGAAACTCAACGCCGCGCTTTGCCGTATTAAATCGATTTATTAAATTTTAAATATGTTCAGATAATATAGTTGAGACAGATATTTAAAATACCATGTAATAAAACAAAGTATTCTATGTACAGATATTTTAATGAACAAATTCTACACAAGTATTATTAAAATTATATTAATACATAAATATTTGCTCAGGTAATTGCATTCTACGAGGAGCGGCTGACCTGGCACACCCCGGCCGAGTCGGAGTGAACCAAGTGACTGTGATTAATAATACTGGACTTTTTATATTACTTAACTCATTTCGGACAAACACTGAGCGGCATTCTTGTGAAGATGTTCAATTATTGAATATAATTACTGTAATTTTTGATAATGGAGCTGTTATATAATAAAGTTATTAAATTTAATCTAAGTTGATATTTTTTTTTTTTTTATTAAATATAACTGAAGTTATGAGACTTTTTTTTATTGTTTATATGGCAACAGATTTATTAGAGAAAGATTTTTTGATTGTAATTAATGTTGTTTTGTTTGTCGGTTTTGCTGCATTTAATTTTTTCTAAGGTTTGGTCTACACTACATTCCTAAAGTAGTTTAAGCTATTATTGCTAAATGCAATTAAAAAAAATGAATAATAAAGTTCCTCGTAAAAAATATTTTATAGCATGTGACCTTTTTTTTTTTAAATATATATATAAAAAAAATGTTCTGTTCTTATTTATAATCAATTTAATAGGCAGTAAGTATTTTATTTTTACAGAGTGTATTTAATTATTATAAGGATACAAAGAAATATATATTCAATAAAAACCATAAATAACCTTTTATAATATAACAGCTCTAAGGTGGTCGCGGGTTCAAAGATGTGAATGTCAAAGTTGGGCTCCGAATTGTAATACAATAAGATGAATATATTGTGCTTATAATATATGACTTTTATTTCCCTTATAAAGAATATGAATATTGTATATAAAATTGTGATTTCAGTTTACAAGATTTAACTTTTAATGTTGCTATATATAATGATTATAGTTATTTTTACCAAGGGTTTTTTTTTTGTGATAATTGGATTTTATATTAAAAATATATAAGTACATTTTATTATTTTTTAATTTTTGAACTTAACTTAGGAAAGAATATACTGAATTTAGTTGCGTATAAAAAAATTTAACGTGGCAGGATTTGAACCCGCGCCTCTTGGATATCATCCAAATGTTAACAACATAATTAAGTTGTAACAAGCGTATAAAAATGTTGACGTAGCTTTATAGGCACGTATGGCTTAGTTGGTCAGAGCGCATTGACGGTTCGCAAGAGGCGCAGGTTCAAATCCTGATACGTTCAAAATCTTGAATTCTCTTTTAAATTTAATATATAAGTACTTATTTAAATATTATTGTGTCGTAAAAAGTTAAAAAATACTATATTTATTTTGCAGCAATATTTATTTAATGAAAAATAAAAAAAGTTTATTTTAGTTAAGAACTTTTAAGATGTCTGTTGGTAAGTGTCACTTCATTAAATATTCGAGAAGAAGACAAATGTATGAATCAAGATATCACAATACACAACTACTTAATTAATACTTAAATCTATGATTATATAAAAAAAATGCTACAAACTGATAAGAAAAATAGTTCTGCGATCCATTTTTTTTTTCATAAGTTACAGATGATAATTTAAATTCAATCCAAAATCTTAGAGAGCTTAACATAACAAAGAACAAAACTAAGATAGAAATGGAAATGCTATCACATCATATAAAAAAAAAATTAAGCTACAATATTGATGGTTTCTAAAGGACTTTTTTTCTCGCACATACGCTTCAGACACCGTTCATTATTAATAACGTTTTGTTTTTATATATATTTTAAAACCACTAACCAACCCATTCAAAATTATATGATTATTTTGAGTATTTATAAAGAATATGAATAGTATGGCTAGTAACAAAGTAGTATTTTTTTCTCGAAAGTTAAAGACCATGATACAAATGTCTAGACAGAACTGTTGCAGGTGGTTTTGATTGGCATAAACGAATCACCAATAAACAAATCATCTTTTAAAATGAATACAATGAATGATATCTTACTATCAGATCGTCTGGTTTAGAGAGAGAGTTGTTGATTTTTTATAATTTTTAATAACAAATTTTATTTAATAAATTTTATTCCAATGAACACTCATGCACTCTTAAATGCAAAGCTTAGCTTAAACCTTACAAACTGTTTACAATGTTTTCTTTTTTTTTCAGCTTCACGCTGTATCCCGCACGTGGCAGAGTAGGCAGAGGCAACTTGGTAACCTACTATTAAGACACTCCGTTCCACTTCCGTTACCCACTTTTCGCCGAATTTGAGGCATTGCGTGTTGAGTGGCTGAATTTATCGAAATTAATTATTAATGGCGTTAAGTTTAGTCATTCAACACTTAGCAGTGCAAGCAGAATACAGTGTATTAATACTATATTTTGTCCACCTACACTGTTGCTACATACGCGATACTGTGTCAAACTGAAAAAAATATTTATCATAATTTTTAAGATGAATTTCTCATAATATTTAAAAAAAATTATAAAGTTGGATTTGAACCCGCGCTGTTCGGACTGCTTCCAAGACACGCGAGTTTAAATCCCGCTACGTTAAAATCATTACACCTTTTCTCTAAATATGTAAAAAAAAACATTTATTTTGGTAAAAAAAATGGAGCCTATCGTACAGATATAGATATAAAATACAAAATGTGCACTCATAGTCTTTTTTCCTATACATTTATGTAAGTATCAAATTACAAACTAATACGAACGAGAAGACAAATTAAACTTATTTCTAGAAGTTCAAAAATACGAAAAAGATATAATTTAGTTAAATTTTTGCATTTAAACAAAAAAATTCTGTATTTTTTCTTTTTTTATCTTTCTTTAATCTTTCTTTTACATTTTACAAATGAAATCGCGATTAGCAAAATGTCTTTGGCTGCTACAGCAAGTACCTACATCTACTGAGTATATAAATTACATTAATATATAAAAAAAATACACTGTTTTCATTATCCTTGTGGAGGTCGACGAAGTCGTCTCAAGCTTGGTACTTGTAGTCTCCTTTACTCAAACCATTTCTGAAAAATCAAAACAAAAAATGTATAATTTTCTTTATTGTCGCTGGATTTGAACCCGGGCCTCTTTGAAACAGTCCAAACGCTCTGACCATTATAAGCCATACGTTATCACGTACGTGTGGGCAGTTTCGAAGAGGCGCAGGTTCAAATCCCGATACGTTAATATTTCTATACGTTTTTAGTTAAGTATATTTCCTTTACTAAGTGTTAATTAACGCTTTAAAAATAGTAGTAGTAGAATTAAAAATATTATTTATTATACTTTTTAATTTAATGTGGGTATCAAATTAAAAAGAGACAAGGATGTTTAAGAAGAGTATAAAAATCTGCGTATACAAATCTGTTTTATAGCGGCGACCATTTTGGATTTGTAATATTACATTATTATTAGTAACAGTACAGTAAGTTTTGATCACAATATACTTTGTCCACAGTAATTTCCTGTGACACTGACACAACCCACAGTTCAATGACACCGAACTAACAACAACATATCCGCTGTAGCCACTTAAAAGATAGCTATAGTAACATAACCAGTAATAGAAACATCACCTGAACCAGTAACAGTATCATTACTAGTAACAGTAACAGTATCATCACTAGTAACAGTAACAGTATCATTACTAGTAACAGTAACAGTATAATTACTAGTAACAGTAACAGTATAATTACTAGCAACAGTAACAGTATCATTACTAGTAACGTAATCGGTAACAGTAACAGTAACAGTAACAGTAACAGTACAAGTGGCGGTGTACTCACGTGAGGTGCAGCACGTGCGAGGGCGTGGCCAGCATGAGCGGCGCGAGGCGCTCCGTGAAGCGCGCGAAGTTGCGCTCCAGCTCGCGCTGGTACTCGCGCTGCTCGCTGCTGATCAGGTTCTTGTTCTTCTTGAGGGCGTCGTGACATCTGGTATCAGTACATAAGTATGGATTTGCAAGTGCAATTGAATCTCTTATAAAGAATCGTCAGGGAAATTTGGAATAAGGTCTTAGAAGCCATAGGGATGGGAAATATGAATTCAACAGAAAATAGCTAACAAAACTGTTGTAATGGGAGTGTCTTTGTTTGGAGTGTCTTAACACTAGGTGCCCCAGATTCTCTTGCTATTTGCGGAATAGAATGTAGCTAGGAAATAATATTTATAATTATTTATACGTATTCATAGTTTACTTTTTAGAAAAGTCCTTGAATGCAAGCCTCAGCTTATTCGTGAGTCTTGTAGGCGGCTGGGTCCCCTCCACTACTGGCGCCAGGAACACCTAAAAAATAAAAACAATGTACAGCAAAATTGAATCGGCGTTGAGTTTCGCTAATCAACTCAATTCAGCAAGCGACCCGCGAATTACATTATTTTCTTTACTAATTATTACTACATTGTAAATTAAAATTTCAGCTAAATGAATAAATATTTCGTAGCAATTTAGTCAAACAAAATATTTTTAATTGAAGTAAGTATTTTAATAAAACAGACACAAAATGTTACAGGAAGATTGCTAAAACATAATAGAGAAAACTGCATTTAAATCTGATTTGTCATTTTTGAGATAAGCACTTACAAATTGCACAGACAATCGGTAAAAAAAGATTTAAAAATTCCTTTTTTAGGTTATTACATTAATAAACATCCCCTATAAGATGTTATTTAATATATATTCCACGTACAGTCAGTGATCATTTACAGATTCATTGTAAGTATAGATAATAACCTGAGCTAACTCCAAAGGTCCCTGGTTGACGGTAGTGCCGATGCACCCTTGGAGCACCATCTGCAGGATCTTGGGATCCGGCGGCTCTTGACTTGTAGCTGCTGCTAACTCATTTATCTAAAAGATAAACAAAAAAATATATACGTGCGGTCCGATTTGTGCTTTTCACGCTCACGGTTAGCGTTGTGGATGTTATGACGTCACATGTTACGTCACTACCTTAGTGCTTACAGTGCTGACGGCTGTCATTGACGTTATTTTGACGTTTATATATAGTAATATCTTCCACGTCAATGTCACTATTGTCACTTTACTCGATCGTGTGAAATGGTTGAATACCAGCATTTTACCATCTTCATCGGCTACAACACATTCTTAACTCATGTTTATATCAAACAATGCTCTGTTATATTATGTTTAACTTGTTAAATTCGTAAGCACGCTCACAAGTAGTCCGAATTATTAGTACTGCTAACAAACGTTAGCGCACTCACTCATATCGGACCGCACGTAAGCAGTGTAAGCGTCGTAAGTGCTGTGAGCACAATTCGGACCGCAGCCTATGTAGTATATCATAGTAATATATAAAATATACTATGAAAAGACAAACTAAAATAATATTAGAAATAATAGAAATATGTCTGTGGTGGTGTAGGAAAAGATGAAATTATATTTTCATTTCTTCGCTCTAATAGAAAAGCAATGCGCGGCGTTGAGTTCCGCTACTCAACACACAATACCTCAAATCTGGTGGAAATTGGGAAACGGAACGGAGTGTCCTATCACTATGAACCTCAATTTACTCTACCTTATCAAGTGCTGGATATAATTAAAAAAAAATCTGTATTAAAAATGGAGAATAGATTAAAAAAAATACTGTTAGGTAACCTTTTTCTGTATATCTTCAATGGCGACCTCGATAGGGGTCAAAATGATCTGCGTCCTTTGCACTACCTGTAAGAGAATTACAATAAGTAATATAATTATGATATTTATATAAAAACTATACTATATAAGATCTTTGTGTGTGTGTGTATGTATGTATGCATGTGTGTATATGTGAAAATATGTTTGTATGGTATGTAAATCGATCGAAGAGCTGCGGTGGTTTTCAGTAATTATCCATTTCACACTTATGTATATTCAGTTTCAATAATTGAACAGATATTTGAGAATTAAAAGATTATTTAGATAAATAAAAGAAGCCTCTCGTAGCGCAGCGGCACAAAGGTGTGACTGTAAACGACAGGTTGTCGTTTCGATCCCCCCACTTGCAGAAATGAAATATTTAATATTTTCAAATTAAATATTTAACGTTTTCATTTCTTCGCTCTGGTAACAAGGCGAAAACGCGGCATTGAGTTCCGCCACTCAACACGCACGCAATACCTCAAATTCGGCGGCAAGTGGTGCAGGGAAGAAGTGGAAGGGAACAGGGAGTGTCCTAACACTAGGTTCCCGAGCCCCGTCTGCGTTGTACCTGTATGCGCGTCTTGACGTATGGGAAGTGGTGCGCGGTGGTGAGCAGCGTCTTGCGCTTGCACTGCTCGCCCAGCTCGCCGTGCGCGCGCCCGCCCAGCGTGAACGGCGTCGCGTACATGAAGCGCTCTGAAACATTCAAAACAACATATCTCTCTTTCGAAATAACACTTTACGTATGGCAAGCGTTCAAATATAAAATATATAGAAACTCTTTTGATGAAACACTTTTAATCGTGTATATTAATTAATGTTTTGATCATTTGGTAGTTTGATATAATAATTGTATCAAATGACAGACGAACGTCACTTCAGTCCACCCGTGACCACGGACTACTGTAAAGTGTTCGAAACGTCGGGTTTTCCAAAAATGCTTACCAATCAATACGCGCGATTAATCCGTTTAAAAGTGTTTCATTTAAATGAAATGTAAATTATGTGAATGAATCGCGAAAATCAACAATATTATTATATATAAAAACTTCTGAGTGATGACGCGTCTGACATATTGTTTTACATATTTCTTATATTTAGCACCCTAAATTAAAGACGCTATATTTCCTCATATCATATTAACGCACCAAGTCGTGGCACAAAGTCGTGGAGGAAATTAAATATTTTATATTTTTTAATTTAAATATTTAATGTTTTTATTTCTTCGCTCCGATTACAAGGCAAAACGCGGCGTTGAATCCGCCACTCAACACGCAATACCTCAAATTAGACGGAAAGTGGGGAAGAGAAGTAACACTTGGTTCCCATGTTCCCTCCGCCTACCCTGCCGCGTGTAGGATACAGTGTGAAGTTGAGTGAGTGTCATATTAACGTACAATAAAGTTGATTACAAGTTTGACAATCAATTGTTTACTACTAAATTAATAGATAATGGAATTTTTGAAATAAAAGTTCACTTCCCAAGTCACACTGCTCCGCGCATAGCAGGGAATGCAAAAGAACGTTGGGAACCTAATGTAAGCTCACTTCGTTCCATTTTCCAATTTTTACCGAATTCGAAGCATTACTACTTGATTAGCGGAACTCAACGCCGCGCTTTGCCTTGTTACTGAAGCGTAAAAGACGTGAAATATTAAATAAATAATTTCCACACTTGTGCTCAGCTTGAGGAAAGAACCATGAGAACATAAATCAACCAACTTAACAAAGGCCATCATCTAAAATAATATTAAATAAAAAAAAAATACAGTAAAAGTACACACTAATGTTATAATTCCTCTCGTAGTGCGTAATGCGGGTCCTCAGCTCGTGCGGCTCGAAGTAGGGCTCCACGTACGTGATCTGTATGTACGCCTTGTCCGGGTCCAGCGAGCTCACGTCCACCACGTTGGAGTCCTTGATGATCACCACGTTGTCGGCGCCGAAACGCTGGCCGTAGAAGTTCTGGATACAGGAAAGGTTTGAGAACGCTATGGCTTAGTTGGTCAGAGCGCTTGGACGGACTCTACAAATGATATTGCGTTCAAATTTTTATACGTTTTTTAAGTTACTTTGATAATACGTAATTTTGACTTTTAATAACGAGGCCACTCGTGACGCTGGGGTATAAATTTGGGCCTATACTACTTGTAGGTTTACTCTCCATTCGAGGAAATGAAATATTTTTAATATTTTCATTTTTTCGCTCTGACAATGAAATGCCTCGAGATGCCTCAAAATTTGGCCGAAAGTGGATAACATAAAGTGTCTTAACATTAGGTTCCCAAGTTCCCTCTGCCCACACTCCTATGAACGGAAAATACAAAACAAAAATAACTCAAGTGAACCAACACACAAAAAGCAAGCAAACCTCCAATCTACTGAATATCTCGGGCAGTTTAGTCAACGCGTGCTCCTTATAAATGAACTCCTCGCCATCGAGGTCTCCGAAGCGGGCGCCATAGAAGGACACCCGGAAGTAGGAGCCGAACACGCGCTTGCCGTGGAGCTGCTCTATGCGGGTGAAGGCCTCGTTCAGCTTTCTGGTGAGGACGAAACGGACATATTTAATGTATAGGTTACTACTTTAATTAGAAAACCAAATGGGGGTAAAGATAATTAATTTATTGAAATACTGATACTGTCGTGGCGCAGCGGCACAAGCATGTGTAACCGTAATTGACAGGTTCTGGGTTCAATCCCCACTCGAGGAGATGAAATATTTAATATTTTCAATTTAAATATTTAATATTTTCATTTCTTCACTCTGGTACAAGACAAAACGCGGCGTTGAGTTCCGTTACTCAACACGCAATGCCTTAAATTCGGCAGAAAGTGGAGAACGGAAGTGGAACGGAGTTTCTTAACACAAGGTTCCCAGGTTCCTTCTGCCTTCCCTGCCGTGTGGGATACAGCGTGAAGCTTAGAAGAAGAATTAAAGGTGTGTCATGTGCCATACATATATGTAACTCTAAATTCCCTTTGATCAGGATCACAGAGGTAAAGTCGCAGGTACAATTTAATGTAAATTTAGAAATATAGGAACATAAGGAGAACATAGTGTTACGACACTCCATCCTCCATCCTCCATTTATGGCGGATACATGAAAGGTATAGCTAGGTATCTTTTATTTTATTATTTTTTTGATAACACAAAAAAAAAACTAAGGACGAAAATTGTTCATACTTTATCTTTATAGCACATATGAATTTGTCATTTTCATTTCAATTTGTAGTTAATTTATGATATACTAGATTTTACGCATTTAAATCTATATATTATAGCAAAATTTAACAAAATATTTAAATAAATAATAGTAAAGTTTCATATCCAAATGCGTTCAGTATTTCTTGCGTGAAAGCGAAACGAGCGTCTTAAACACAACAATTATAATATTAACAGGATTCAAATTAACACAACAACAAAGTGAACAATATATTATTCAAAATTAAAATTGTTACCCGTGTATATTAGCAAGTTTCTTATAGTCGCGGTTCTCCTCGGCGATGGGGATCAGCACCTTGTAGACCTCGTTGACCGCCTCGTACATGCCGGCCGTCATGAGCTCGCCGGCGGCGTGCTCCAGCAGCGCCTGCAGCTCGTGCGCGCCGAGGTGGTGCGGCTGCGCGTCGGGCGCGCTCTCCTCCAGCGCGTTGTGCGTGACGCGCGCCAGCAGCGCGGCGCCGCGCCCGCGCGCGCGCAGCTGCTCCGCCGCCAGCGCCGCGCCGTGCGCCAGGCACATGCCCGCCTCCACGTGGTTGGAGCGCTGCCGGGCACACCCCACTACAGACCCCATTGGATGAAACTCATATCTACACAATTCAATGTTTCATCCATTCTTTTAAAATAATATTAAAAGTCGCCAATTTGCTACTTTTAGAGTTCCGTGCTATAATTTAAAGGAACACCCTCACTAATAAAAACACCCTATAAAATTACTTTGACGTCCACCCGTTCGTCTGTCATGAGAACATTTTACTCGACACACACAAAATACAGTCCTACCCAATTCAAATATATTAAACTTTATTAAGTATATCAAACTTATAATTTTAACTTAAAATAAAGAATTAACTTGAACAATGCTAAATAAACGCACCGCTATAGAGTTGCATATAAAAAAAATATCTATCACAATTAAGGAATCAGCTCTCAAGGCGTAAATCAGAAAAAAATAGATTTAGCGTTAAGTTATTTCCGGCTACCCTATATTATACAAAATTAATCGTATTTTTTAACTTTATACACATAGTAGCGTAGGTTGGCAGAAGAAACCTGGGTACCTAGTGTTAAGATTTTCTAATCTTCACTTTTCGCTGAATCGTGGAAGAATTGCGTCTTAAGTGGTGCGGTGCAACTTAACGCCGCGCTTTGACAGAGCGAAGACTAAAAAAAAATCAAATATTTCATTTCCTCAAGCTATCCGCGCTTGTGCCTCAGCGCCACGACAAACCCCAAATCCGAGAAAACAACCACCAACAAGGAACCCCTCACCTCCATATGCTTCTGTGCCATATTGCTGAGCCAAGTAAGTCTCAAGTCCGGGCTGTGCTGATAGCCGCGCGCTATACGGTGCATAAGGTCCAGTAACATCTCCGGATCCTCCTGGAACTCCTTCATCTTCACCGTGTCGCTGAGGATCATGTGCAGGTTGAATACTAGGTCTTTAACCTGGTGACCAAAAATATACAAATTTTAGTTGTTTATACGTATGTACATACAGCATATTTACCCAGCTATATTTAGAATTGCATATATATATATATATATATATATATATATATATATATATATATATATATATATATATATATAAAAGTGAGTGGTAAGAGAGGGAGGGGGAGACCTCGGTCGACCTTCGAAAACACAGAGCGAAGAAATAAAAACAGTAAATATTTAATTTTCTCGAGTGGGGATCGAACCCACAACCGATCGGTTACAATCACAAGCTTGTGCCGCGGCGCCACGACAGGCCTCAAAATGTTTCAATGATATATCGTGATATAGTGACTTGTTCAGGGAAGCTAGTGTCCTGCAGGTCCTGGTCGTGCTCGGCGTACAGCAGCACGGTCTTGAGAGCGCGCCGCAGCGACTCCTCGCTGAAGGTGGTGGAGGTGCCCACGAGCGACGACAGCGACATCGTCACCTGCATTTTGACTCGGCTGAAATTCTGGAAGGCACAAACATGATGTTTTATATAAACAAGCAAAACGAGGTTATATTCTTTTGATGTATAAACTGTATTACTGTAAAGTTTCATCTAAATATGTTAAGCAGTTTTTGTGTGAAAGTACAACAAGTATCTACCTCCATAGCCTTTTACATTTGGTTTTTTGTTTTATAAAACAATGATACGTAATTTTACACATTACTAATTAGAAAAGAATGGAACAGAGTGTCTTAACATTAGGTTCCCGGGTTCCCTCTGCCTACCCTGCCTCGTGCGGGATACAGCGTGAAGCTATAAAATTTAAAAAAAAAAGTAATATCTATACTAACATTCCCAAGATGATAATGATGTCGCATTAACGCGTACAACGCAGCAGCCGCGTGGGCACGAGTGGCGGCGCTTAGCGCCGCGCAATGTCGGAGCAGAACCCGGCAGGTACCCGGACCAGCTTCTTCCGAACACCAGGACCAGCCCAGCTATAGACAATACAAGTGTATATATTAATATAGTAGGAAAGTAGGTTCCAGTAGTCCAATCTGCCATGTGCGGAATACATCGTGAAATTAAATATATTTTATTTTGATTAAAATTTAAAATTAATTTCTCCTATCAGGCACTTCGAATAAAGAAATTGCAAGATGTCGTTGTGATCCAAAACAGTTCGTCCAACCACAATAGTAAACACGACAAAAATAAATTGAATACAATTTTTCAGTAACTCATCCAATCTCCAATAAAATGTAACAACTTAAAAAGGATTACGGGGGGGGGGGGCGGGGTACCTTCAATATGAGCGACCTGACGGACGCGAACATGTGCTGCAGCACGAGCGCGCTCTGGTTGCGCTGCAGCGCGCGCAGCAGCACGCCCAGCGCGCCGCTGCACGCCGACTGCCCCCACTCCAGCCCGCTGCACGCCTACGATATAGCAATATATATATTAATGTATGTTGTTATAAGTATTTTATTTAGATGTAATCCATCAATTAACAAAAAAAAAATACATCAATATCATCAAAATATTAACAATAATAATACATATTATTGTTCGAAATATAGTGTGTGTTAAATATTTTGAATATCAAAGAAAAGGTTTTGAAATATATAATAGTGTCATTCATTTACTTTTATTTGAGAATTATTTAATTTTAATGAACACAAAGTTTGATTCAAAATCATTTGTTCTTATAGTTTACATCAGTTAGTTAGTCAATTTTTAATATTAGTTCTAGTAAAGAGGTACACAGTTCCATTCATAGGCAATATCTCCAGAAATAGGAGACCGGAGGTGTAACAGGGGTGAGACACTCCTGTTACACCGGTCTCCTGTGTCTCCTGTTGTCCAGCAATGGACAAGTTAAACGAAGCATACTTTCAAAAATACATACACATACTACTTTTACCTCGGCGGGCAAGAACACACCTGTAGCTTCTCTGGTGTCAAATCAGCCCGTAAGTTGCGTGATGACTTACCGTTACCATCACGCGATTCATACGAGCGTCACATATCAATATAAAAGAAGGTTCCCCTGCCCACCGCACTGCACGCACCTGCACGACGAGGTCGAGCGCGTGCAGCAGCGTGAGCGCGACCTCCGCGGCGAGCGCGGCGGACAGCGCGGGCGAGGCGCGCGCGGGCGAGGCGGGCCGCGAGCGCGCGCCGCCGCGCACCCACTCCTTGCGCCAGCGCTCGCGCGCGCCGCGCGTGCTCGACCCGCCTGCGGACATATATGTGTATAAAGAGCAGCTACCATTACATGTCATAACTATTACACAGCTCTACAAAACAATTTGTTTTTGTTGCTCTGGATATCTTTGTAAATTTTCATGTTATCAAGTATCCAGATTACGTATATATTCATGAAAGCACTGAATGTGCTCTTGTTTTTTATGATTTTGACATATTTCATATGTTAAACAATTATCGGCTTGCTAGTAATGTAATTTATTTTCCCTGTCATAATTAGGCTTCTGCCCAACTACTTTGCGCATATAAACATCACGTGACCCTTATTCTTATACTCCTTGTGCGTCAGATCAGCTGAGATCTGTTATTGGAAAATATTGAGGTACTTACACGAGAATCAATATAAGTTTTCTTATACTGAGATTCTGTTTCAATACTGAGTATCCATTTTAATACATTTGTCTTGCCTTTTAACAAACGAGTTCGTCACGGAGAAAGTATAAATATAATAGCGATTTATTTTGCTAAAAAAACAAAAAAGAAATATCACAGACTCTGTCAAAGAAACTTAACTGAATATTTCGGTTTTAAAATAGAAAAACTAGACAAATCATGGGTTCCTCATAATGTTTGTAAGTCCTGTGTTGAGTCTTTACGGTTGTGGAAAAAAGGAGAACGTTCTGGATTAGCCTTTGGTATTCCTATGATCTGGATGGAGCCTAAGAATCATTTTGATGATTGTTACTTTTGCACAGTAGATGCGAAAGGTTTTAATCGAAATCAAACGTGGAAATATCCAGAGTCACAGTCTACAAAATGTCCTGTTTTGCACAGTGAAAATCCCCCTCGTCCTATTTACGTTTCAAAAGTAGTTCGCATGCCCTCAGAAACGATGATGTTGCCAAATTCACAGGAATCGGGACAGTCTACCAATGGAAGTGAATGGGAGAGGGAAACATCTATACCGATGTTATTTTCTCAAAATGAACTGAGTGATTTAATACGTGATCTCAATTTGTCAATCATGTCATGTCAGAATCAGAACTGTTAGCATCAAGATTGAAAGAAAAATAAGTTATTATCTCCCACAGTAACAATTACAACATACAAAACGCGAGAAAGTGAGTTATTACAACTTTTCAGTGACAGTAACGGACTAGTTTACTGTAACGATATCGCAAAGCTGCTTCTAAACATGGGTTTGAAAAAATATAAACCCACTGAGTGGCGCCTTTTTATTGATAGTTGTAAAAGAAGTTTAAAATGTGTTAAATTGCACATTCAACAAAACTCAAAGAAGAATATGAAAATATAAAATTGGTTCTAGAAAAAAATAATTACTTGGAACATCAATGGCCGATCTGTGTAGTTTTTTTTTTTATGGAAAAGACGGCAAACGAGCGTACGGGTCATCTGGTGGTAAGTGATCACTGTCGCCCACGGCCCCGAGTAACTCAAGAGGAGCTACAGGAGCGTTGCTATCCTTTAAGGTAGAAGGGCACCGGGGCCCGGCATTACCTAATGCGAAACACAGTAGCCAAAGCCACTACTTAACGCCGGTCTTGAATGCCGGGGGTGGTAATAATCCGGTCGAGTCTGCCCATGCGTGTTGCCATTACTGGCAACGTGACTCTACCACACGCACTTTAGTCGCCTCTTACGACACCATCAGTATCAGGGTGATCCTATTCTAAGCCGGAATCACACAACAAAAAATTGAAACGGATTTGAAAATGGTTATTTTTTTAATTGGTCAACAAAGCGGATACACGAAATATCCTTGTTTTATTTGCATGTGGGACAGTAGAGCAAAGCAACTTCATTGGGAGCAAGATGTTTGGCCTGTAAGAAATTCGTTAACTGTCGGTAAAGCTAATGTAATAAGAAAACCATTGGTGAGCAGAGACAAAATCATACTTCCACCATTACATATTAAGTTAGGAATAATAAAGCAATTTGTAAAAACATTGGACAAAGAAGGAGATTGTTTCAAATACATTTGTAGAAAATTTTCGAAGCTTAGTAAGGAAAAGTTGAAAGGTGGAATATTTGATGGTCCTCAAATAGGGCAATTAATAAAAGACACAGATTTTATTAAAGTTATGACTGTTCTGGAAATCAAAACTTGGAAAAGTTTTGTATTGGTAGTCGAAAATTTTCTAGGTAACCATAAAGCACCAAATTAAAAAGAAATTGTACAAAATATGCTCACGAACTTTCAGACTCTAGGAGCAAATATGAGTATCAAGTTACACTATCTCCGCAATCATCTGGATAAATTTCCGGATAATTTAGGAAATTATAGTGAAGAACAGGAAGAACGGTTCCACCAGGATCTAAAAGTGATGGAAGAAAGATATCAGGGTCGATGGGATTGTCATATGATGGCAGATTACTGCTGGTCGTTAAAAAGAGATTGTCCTCTGAAAAATTATAAAAGAAAAGCTCATAAAAGGCGTTTTATGGAAATATAACATATGTTTCGGATATTTTTCTCTACATTCACTTCGATGTAATTAAATTTCTCGGAAAAAACTATAGACATATCTATTATTTTGTTTCATGTTTTCCGATTTTTATAACGTAAAATGAAAAAATAAAGATTTGAAAAAAGAGAACAAATCTTACAAAATCATTAATAGTTTCGTAAATTGTAAGCATGAATATATCTAAAATTAATCTTAGATCTAAGGCAACAAAACCACTGTAGACCAGCTTTGTAATAATCATTTTTATTAACAAATAGGGTATCCAAAGTGTCATTTTTTCTATTGAACTGCCAAAATTTACCACACAGTGTATACGAATGTTAATAATTTAAAATAAGAGAATACATAAAAATATCAATGAGTCAACATAAAAATATCAATATTAAAGCAATCAAAAACACAAATGGATATACTGTAAGAAGTCCTAAATCTGTAACAGTTTGTGCCTATGTATCATATGTTAACAATATTAAACGACTTCACAAAGCACCAGTATCCATCGTTTACATGCTTGCGGATGTTTGCCAAGCGTCAACTAACGAAAGCGTATTAATCTATACGCTGTTTACCGATCTAAATTTCTCGGTTTTTGAACACTGAATCTCCTTTAAGAATTCGTGTCGAGGGAATGCATTTTGCTGCATAATATATACAACAATTTACGTAATAAATTATAAAGAAATGCACCACTCACTGGTATGTTTACATACATTTTTACTTACCCTTACGTCGCATAATAAAGTCAGATCGGGCCGATCCTTGTCCGAGTATGACGTCCTCCAACTTGGCCTTTATATCGGTAGTCTTGCGCACATTCTGTTGAGCGCATTTCAATATCTCCTTTCGACCCTGTTGTAAACAAATAGTAAATATATACATATATATATATATATATATATATATATATATATATATATATATATATATATATATATATATATATATATATATATATATATATATATATATATATATATATATATATATATATATATATATATATATATATATATATATATATCACAATTTTTTATGCGTTCCGAAAATTGTATTTTTTTCTCAAATGTAGAACAACACTTTAACAATAGTAATAATATTGATTCTAATGGAAAACAAGTTATTCGCAATTGTTACACATTTTAATTAAAACTATTACATACTGATTAATCGCGTATATTTAATATTTTACAATTTTGGGAAACCTGACGTTCCGAACGCTTCACACGATCATCCATGATCATGAACGCCATAAAAACATAATATCTTGTTTTTTATGGGAAAGACGGCAAACGAGCGTACGTGTCACCTGATGGTAAGTGATCACCGTCGCCCACGACCCCGAGTCACTCCAGAGGAGCTACAGGAGCGTTGTCGTCCTTTAAGGTGGAAGGGCACCGGGGCCCGGCATTACCCAATGCGAAACGCAGTGACCGAAGCCACTACTTAACGCCGTTTTAAATGCCGGGGGTGGTAATGATCCGGTCGAGTCTGCCCATGCGTGATGCCATTACTGGCAACGTGACTCTACCACACGCACTTTAGTCGCCTCTAACGACACCATCAGTACCAGGGTGATCCTATTCTATGCCGGAATCACACGGCTAAAGTTATAACGGCCTCAAGCTATAGTTATAAATGATACATCAAAACGAGTATTATAAGACCACTTACCTTATACTCCTGACATTTGAAGCACAGATCAATGAGGGCGAGCAGGCAGTGCAGCCTCGCCGGCGGCAGTTCCGCCACGGCGGCCGCCAGGGCTCCCCTCTCGGCCCAGCGGAGCACCCACACGAGACACATCAGGAGGTTGCGGCTGGTTTCACTGTTGAACGGTGGTCGTCCGTTCTGGGAACAAGTTCAGTTGATAAATATATTTTTTTATACCCGTCGTGGTGCGCAGCGGTGCTATAGTGAGATCGTAAACGTGAGAGGTTGTAGGTTCAATCTTTATTTGAAGAAATTAATTATTTAATATTTGCAAAATTAAATATTTAATGTTTTTATTTCTTCGCTCTGGTGACAAAGCGCGACGTTGAGCTCCGCCACTCAAAAGATAATATCTCAAATTCGACAGAAATTGGGTACATATAGTGGTTGTTCAAACCTGTTTAAAGTCTTCAGGCGATGACGGCGCATACATGTAGCCGAACTGATTCACCTCACCGTCCAGTTGCAATGTTTCTGAAAACATTACAAAATATCTGATAACCATCTGATTAATAAATATTTTCTATATTTCTTATTGAGTGTGTTTTAGAGATATTGCGGTTGTCATATTTTTGATTTCATTTAATTGAAAAAAAAAATCATCGGCTAAACGCGGCGTTGAGTTCCACTTATCAACAAGCACTGTCTTATTAATTTGCCGGAAAGTATTCAATGAGAACGGAGTGCCTTAACACTAGGTTCCCAACTCCCTCCTGCTAGGCACAGCGCGAGCTACCTTTCCCGCCATCGAACCCTCGGTACAGCTGCGGCTGCGCGTCCATGAGCACGCCCAGCAGCGGCAGGTACAGCGCCGCCACGCGCGCCTTCACCTCGGCCCGCGAGAGGCGCGGGTCCGCGTCGTGCGCGCTCAGGAGCGACAGCACGGCGTTCACCGCCGCGCACTGGAGCACTGGACTCCTGTGACAAGTCATGGGGAATGTATAGAGCGTGTTCCGGTCTTAAATATCACTTAATTGGATGACAGACATTAGAAGGAAATAAGTATAGAATGAATTAAACATAAGGCGTTTGTGTAGTAGGGAAATTGTGCAGGAGTGTGCTACTGTAAACGGAATGGTTGTGGATTCGATGCTCAATTGGGGAAATGGAATATTTTTGTCGTTGAATATTATTTTTGTTGTTGTTGAGTCCGTACTCATCACGCAATATATCAACAATTTATCATCAATTTGGTGGAAAGTTGAGAACAGAAGTGTTTTTATAAGCAACTAAGTATGTGCCTTTTATGTTTTTATGTATATCCTTACCCTATTCACCGTGAAGGTGAAAAATGGCCTATCGAGACTTGTAATGGCGCAGGGGCACAAGCTTGTGGCTGTACATAAAACTGAATTAATATATAAATAATATAACAGTAACATCATTTGTTATCTAAATTTACTTCATTATAGAAATTAAACACAATCCATTAAAAAAAAAAAAGCCACATACTGCAATTCCAAAGCGGAAGTCAAATCGGCCAACAGCAGACCGGCCAGGTAGTGCCGGGAGCGGTACTCCCCCGACAGCGACACGGCCTTCCGGCGCCCGTCCTCGGAGCCGGCCGAGCGGGACGAGGGCGCGGGGGAGGCGGCCCCTGACGCGCCCCACTCCCCGCACTCCCCGCACTCCCCGCCCGGCGGCAGGCACAGCGCCACGTAGTGCTCGTGGGAGCAGACGATGCGGAGGAATGATAACTGGAATTCGTAACACAACTCGATAGCAGATTGGTTTTTGATTCAATTTTATATTTTAGAGGCAAGAGCTCCCTTCTGAGCCAGAGATGGTGGAGGACGTAGTGTTCTTGAGAGCTGACAATACGTGAGAAAAACACCTGACAGGCAAGAAATTGGTGTTAACATACGACTATATACAGTATGAATATTATTAGTACCAAATATAACAATATTAAAATAAAAAAAAATACTATATCACTTTCAAACCGTTAGCGGGTTCATTACACGGGAGACATAATTACTTCATTTTAATGACAGTTTCACACAATAAACGAAAAAACCAAGTGTTTTCTCTCCACTCTATCTCCCTGCCTAAATCAAAACTAAAAAAAAAATCCTATTATATTTTTGTTTTTTTTTTTTTTAATTTTCCCATACTCCACCTTATAATGCACAAGCGGCACAGCGTCCGGCAGCGACGCTATCTTGGCGCACATCTGCTTGTGGTAGCCGCGCACCAGCGACAGGGCGTACCCGCGGTCCCCGATGCTGAGGAGGTCGAACAGGAAGAACGCCAGGCTGTTGTTCAGACTTTGTGTTAAACGGCTGTTCTTGCCGTATCTGGAAGTTGGAAATTTATTTTTAATATATATAAAAATATTTATGAAGGCCTCTCGTGGCGGAGCGGCAGAAGCGTGTGACCGTAACCGACAGAATGTCGGTCGATCCTCACTCGAGGAAATGAAATATTAAATATTTTCTATTTAATGTTTTCATTTCTTCGCTCTAGTATAAGGCAAAACGCGGCGTTGAGTCACCGCCACTCAACACACAATGCCTCAAATTCGCCGGAAAGCGGAGAACGGAGTGTCCTAACACTAGGTTCCCAAGTTCCCTCTGCCTACTCTGCCATGTGCGGGATACATCGTGAAGCTGACCTGAGTAAAAACCACAACTCAATATAAAAATTTAAATATAAAAAAAACCACTTTATCACTAAGTTCCCTTCACCTTCCCTGATATCTGTAGAAGACAAATAATAAAAAAAGAAATAATAATAATCCAAACAACACACTTAGATATAATCTCAGCAGTAACATTGTTGACCAGCGTGCTGAGATCGTCCGTGAATTGGTCCGGGAAGCGCGCCTTGCGGGGCGCCTCGTGGGCACCGCTCCAGTACAGATACTCCACCATCGACTTGGTCATCAGTTCGAATAAGGCCCTGGTAGGTAAAATGAAGAGAAAATACGTTATATTTTATATAAAATGGAAAGTAATTTAATAGATATAAGTATAAGATCTTTTGTTAGTTATATTTCTGATTTACGAGGCCTGTCGTGACGCGTCGATTGTAACCGAGGTTGTGGGTTCGATCGCCTTTGAACGAAATTAAATATTTAAAAATGTTAAATGTTTTTTACATTTTGGGTAAAGGCAAAGTGGGATGTTGCATTCATTCAACACGCATTCCATAAAATTTAACCAAAAGTGGGAAACGGAACGGAGTGTCTCAACACTATGTTCTCAAAATTACCTCTGCTTATTTGAAACTTATAAGAAATAACAGACATAAGTAAACTATAGCAAGATTTTGCTCCGCTTCATGTTAGGGTAGACAGAGGGAACTTGGGAACCTAGTCCTAAAAAATTCCATTCCCCGTTCCATTCACCACTTTCCGACGAAAATGATGCATTGGATTTTAAATAACACTTAAGTATTGTACCAAGAGTTCTGCATAGCGAGGTCCCTCGTAGCGCCGCTGGCCACCACCCACTGAAGGGCCAATTCTTCGTGTAATATCTTACAGGAGCCGTCCGTGAGTACTGCAACAGATAATACAAATTATTATTTACAAAATTAAACACACCGTCCCCAAGCCGCTGTGGCTCAGTGGCAAGTGGCGATTTATAGGACTATGCGCGATTATAATACGCGCAATAAAAAAAAATATATAATTTCACTTCTTCGCTCTGTTAAAAATGCAACAGTAAATTTCTCCATTCAACAAATACCTATTTCCTGAAGAATTCGGCGGAAAGTTAAAAAAGGAAATGTCTTAACGGGAAAAAGTGTAAGACACTTTTGACACTGACACTTAGTTTCTGAGTTTCCTCCGCTTACTCTGCTAGTGCGGGATACAATGCGAAGCCAAAAAAGAAATAAATATATTTTTCAACACCATACGTATACTACAAACAAGCTTTGTTAAAAGTACTTAAAAAAAGAGGCCTGTCGTGGCGCAGCGGCACAAGAGTGTGATTGTAACCGACAGGTTCTGGGTTCGATCCCCAGCCGAGGAAATGGAATATTTAATATTTTCAATTTAAATATTTAATGTTTCATTTCTTCGCTCTGGTAATAAGGCAAAGCGCGGCGTTGAGTTTCGCCACTCAACATGCAATGCCTCGAATTCGGCGGAAAGTGGGGAACGGAAGTGGAACGGAGTGTCTTTACACTAGGTTCCCGGGATCCCTCTGCCTACCCTGCCTCGTGCAGGATACAGCGTGAAGCTAAAAAAAAAATGTAGCTACTTTGGCCGTGGTCCGAATTGTGCTCACAGCACTTACGACGCTTAAGCTGTTAACGTCTGTTAGCAGTATTAATAAATCGGACCACTTCGGACCACGTGAGCATGCTTATGGATTCAACAAGTTCAACATAACTTAACTGAGCATTTTTTTATATAAACATGAGTGGAGTATGTGGTGTAGCCTATGAAGATGGTAAAATGCTGGTATTCAAGCATTTTCCTCAATCGAGGAAAGTGATGATAGTAAAATTGACGTGGAAGATATATTAAACGTCAAAATAATCTCAATGCTCACGAAGCTAATGCTCCGACCCGTCAGCACTGTAAGCATAAGGTAGTGACGTCATAACATTTACAACGCTAACGATGAGCATCAAAAGCATAAATCGGACCGCACGTTGCGCTATGAGCGCTGTGAGCATAATTGAGACCGCGGCCTTTATTAAATATATAATATTCATTTACTCGCTATGGTAGATAGCGCTCTTAAGTTGCACGTTTATATTGCCAGAGTATCAAAACAATCAATAGTGAAACGAAAAGACAAAATAAAAAATAAAAAGAACCTTTCCATTAGAAAAAAAACACCTTACATATTATTATACAACCAGACAGACAAATAAAAACTTATAACACCCCTTTTTGCGTAATTGGTTAAACATCCTCACCAGAAGGCGGCAGAGGCAGGCCAATGTCTCTATCAGACAACGAAGGCCTCGGTATGTGACACTGGTACTGTATGTACGTCGTGATGAGACTGCTTCGACCGTGAGCGTCGCACGTCGCACCTTCGTTCATGTTCTGAAAAGTTACAAATGTTTTTACTATTTATAAAGTGTTTACAAAGTCTATCTACCTTGGAACCTAGTGTTAAGACACTCCGTTCCACTGCCGTTCTCCACTTTCCGCCGAATTTGAGGCATTGTGTGTTGAGTGGCGGAACTCAACAACGCGGTTTGCTTTGTTACCAGAGCGAAGAAATGAAAACATTAAATATTTTTGAAAATATTAAATATTTCATTTCTTCGAGTGGGGATCGAACCCATAACCTATCGTTTAAAGTCACACGTTTGTGCCGCTGCGCCACGACCCTCAAGAGTAAAAAGGTATAAAAGTGAAAAGTGAATTTAAGCTGGTAGGCCATTTCTGAGAAAAGCCGCGAACAAATAGACAATAAGTTTAAAAATCAATATTTTTGGCCCTATTACACTGAGATATTGTTAATTCATTTACCTCAAGAGCGTCATCGAACTTGAGGAGGCCCAGCTAAAAGAGCTCTGACCTTAGCTTGGTTACCGTGGAGGGCACCAACAATACCAACAATATGTATGGGGTCGCGTGGAGGTGCGTACCGTGATGTCCGTGAAGAGGTGCGCGAGGCACGCGAACACGTCCTGCGCGATGTTGAGCGCGGCGCCGGCCAGCGCGGGCGGCGCCGCCAGCAGCTGCAGCAGCTTGTCCGCCGCCACGGGCAGGTAGCGCGCCAGGCACTCCACGCCGGCCGCGGGCAGCTCCGCTATGCTGCGTCGTGGAATTACAAATAGTGCTATTAACAAAGATAATTATTAAAAAAATATTCAGTCTACAGAATCAAGCCTAATGTATCTGTATTTATTTTAACCTCACAATTTATTCTTTATATATCAGAATAGGCACTAAGCCTCAGCTTCACGCTGTATCCCGCACTTATCAGGGAGGCAGGCGGAACTTGAGTATCTAGTGTTAAGACACTTCGTTCCATTCCAGTTCCCCACTTTCCGCCGAATTTGAGGCATTTGGTATTGAGGAGTGGGATTTAACTCAAATTAAATATTTAATTTCCTCGAGTGGGGATCGAACCCACAACCTGCCGTTTGCAGTCACACGCTTGTGCCGATGCGCCACGACAGGCTTCTTGAGAACTAGAAGAATCTTTGAAGCACTTCCTTTAACTCCCGCCTAAATTCGACAAATAAAACGATGAGTGGTAAATCACTATATCGCGATGTATCTTAACGGGACAAAGTGAATAAATAAAATCTTTTAAAAACACCTATTAAAGTTCCACCGCTCGACACATTCATCATACCTCTAAAATTTAGCTTAAAGTGGAAACATCTTAATTGCAACGAACTATTTTAAAATGTGAATCTATAAAAATATTTTCAAAAATCTTAAAAATTGTCTAAAGTAGTTACACAATTTTCTTCCCGAATAAACAAACCGCAAAAGATTATTATATAATATTCTAAATATTTAAATTTTAAATGTTAAATATCTCATTTCCTCGAGTGGGAATCGAACCCAGAACCTGTCGGTTACAGTCACACGCTTGTGACGCTGCGCCACGACAGGTATATATATATATATATATATATATATATATATATATATATATATATATATATATATATATATATATATATATATATATATATACATATATTATATATATATATACATATTTAGGTAATTATAGCTCACCTGGCTCGTAATTCTGCCTCCATATTAGCGAGGCCGATGCGCGGCGGTATGTTGCCCTCTTGCACCGCCTCGCACGCCATTGCAAAACGTTCTATATAACCATCCTGGAAGAAATCCGAATTTTTATTTATTGAGAAAACATATCGTTGTAACGTCAAGGTCCAAGGCCACAGGTTGTGGGTTCAATCCCCATTCGAGTAAATGAAATATTTAATATTTCAAAATTCAATATTCAGTGTTTTCATTGTTGTTTTGTTACAACACTCAACACACAATGCCTCAAATTGGGGCAAATGCCTGAATGCTATGTACCCAATTTTCCTCTATCTACTCTGCCATGTACCCGAAACCGCGTGAAGCTGAACCAAAATAGACAAAACGTATAAAAAATTAAATATAGCGTGATTTGAACCTGTGCCCATTGATATGATAACAACATAAATAAACTGTAACAAGTATATATAATAATTTCGTATGGCTTAGTGGTAGGAGTGCTTAGACTGATTCCAAGAGGCGCGAGTTCTAAGCTGACTACGTACATCTTTTTATACGTTTTCAAAATAAATATCTCCCTTTCCTAAGTATGGATTGGAAGGAATGAAACTAATTTCTTATAAAATCTCACGTGCCGACTGATTTCAGAAATCTGACACATGACACAAGTGTTCACAAAATACTTTTTTATATTTAGCTGGTCTGCATCCAGTATTATCTATAATATTTTTGCCTTCAATGGAGCGCTTGCTGTAATTTTTCCAAATCCCATTTAGATTAATCAAGAAAGAAAAAAAGGTCTAAAAGAAGAAGTTTAGGAAAGAAGGGGGAAAGGTCGCCATTACACTTTACATATTTTAAATAAATACTAAAATAACAAATAATATAAATTGATGTCATTCGTGGCACAAAGGCAATAGCCTGCGACTGAATAAACTAAAGGCTGTGGGTTCGATATCCACTCGAGGATAATTAAATGAAATATTTAACATTTTTATTTCTTGGCTGGTGGCAACGTGGCAAAGCGCAGCATTTTGTCTTACCGCTCAACACGGTACTCAACACTAGGTTCCCAGGAAGGGAACCTGAGTACAACCTAACCTAACTACCTAGAAAAAAATAGCAATTACCTGCGGATGCACAGTAGTATGTGCGTCAAGAACAATATTCAACACAGGTTTGTGATTGTCTATCCACCTCGTTCCCGGGAGGAGGACATCGGGGAATATGTAGGAGTAGTTGGGCGGCGGCTCCTCTTGCATGGCGGGGAGGCTGAACTCTCCGCTGGTGAGCTTGCCGTTGCGGCACAGCGGCAACCACTGTCACAAACACACGTTATAAATCTCAAGATATACACGTGTTATGATAGATCTTAGGATATGTTTCAATATTAAAATTAAAAAAAAAATGTAAATATAATTGTCGCAGCGGCACAAGGGCGTGTCTGCAATCGACAGGTTGTGGGTTCGATTCCCACACGAGGAAGTGAAATATTTAATATTTCATTTTAAATATTTAATGTTTTCATTTCTTCGCTCTGGTTAAGAGAGTATAACGCGGCGTTGAGTTCCGCCACTCAGCACGCAATGACTCAAATTCAGCGGAAAGTGGGAAACGAAAAAATGTTGTGCAAGTACTCGTACTAAACTGATAATTCTATTATCATCAAACATAGCTCTACCCTTTATACATTAAGATTTTCAATTTAAAAAAAAATATATAAATTTAACAATTTTATAAATGATAACAAGCCTTGGGAATAAATTACTCGCTCCAGGCTATTTCATATGCATCATTGTCATTTATTATAATATGATGTAAAGCTTTATTTAAAAAAATAGACATGTCTCGCTGATTTTCTTTCGCCGGTTCTTCTCGGGTCTGAGGCAGTAACTTTAGTGAACTGGTGGTAAATTGTTTGACGTTCAAAAAACTAAGCATGTAACTTCTTATTTTTAATAAAAATATTTGAATTTGAATCAGTTCATTCATTCAGAACCTATACCACAGATAAAAGTTACACTTTTATTTAAAACAATATAAAAATCAAATAATAATAAACTAACCGAATATCCAAGAACAGTTTCAACACTCTTCTCCATCTCGGGCGCCACGGGCTTCCTCTGGCACGCCACGTGGAGAATGGTGAACAGCAAGTGGTGCTGGTCCCCGAGATCCGCAGGCAGCTTCAGCTTGACCTCGTCGTACAGAGATGGCGTTCTGGAGATAGATGAGAGGATTATTATTTTTTAGAAGATTCACGTTTAACCTCGTATATAGCTGGGGAACATGAGGGAAGTATGTGCTAAGGTTCCGTTCGGCACTTTCTGTTCAATTTCCAAAACATTATGCGTGTAGTGAATGGTAGCGCTGCGTTTCTTTTACCAAATATGGATATGAACTCAGGACTACCGCTTTTATAGTCTCTACTATAGTAACTATGATACTGTGCCTCAAATCATCATTGAAGATTTAGTTAAACTAAAATAAACACTAAAACATGCCATCGTTTTTTTATATTAAAAAATATCATATTTAGTTATTTCATCAACTTTGACAGTGTTTTATTTTTTTAATGAAAAATAAAAAATAAAGAAATAAAAGTACAAGATTAATTTGAAGCTTAAACATTAAGATCTAATTGGCTAAATAATAATATTATGTTGCTGCGACTGGCCTCAATTTAAATACTAATTCCAAAAAACTCACTTGTTATGATATAACACAGTGGAATAAGCCTCAGTGCTAAACTCCGGACATGAGCTGCGTCCAAAAATAGCTGGCAATGCGGCCGACTGCTCCTCACCCGCCATTAATTGAATACGGACCTGTAAATAATTAAAAAAATATATAATATACTTAATTATAAAATGATTGAAAGCTTTATAATGTAAATAAAAAAAATATCCACAAATAACATACGAAGAATATTTTCATATTTTTGAATGTCTGATTTTGCATCAACTTGGTAATAGAAAATAACGTGCGAGTGTACATGTATGTGTACACGTGTTCATGTGTGCGTGTGTGTGTGCGTGTGTGTGTGTGTGCGCTCACGGTGATGTTCCTGGCGGAGACGGCGCGCGAGGCGTAGGCGGCGAGGTTGAGGTCGCGCAGGCCCACGTACAGCAGGTTGCGGTAGTGCGCGTGCGGCAGCGCGGGCGCGCACAGCGGGAACGCGAGCACCTCCTTGCACGGACGGACCTTTTCTTCCGCTGGAACAAACATAGTGTTGTAACAACATTTATGTTGACATGAAACTGGAATAAACTGGACCTATTATGGCGCAGGGGCACAAGGTTGTGGGCTAGATCCTCACATGTCAAAATGAAATATTTAATGTTTTCAAATTGAATATTTTATATTTTTATTTCTTAGCTGAGTTTCGCCACTCAACACGCAATGCGTCAAATGCGGCGGAAAGTGGACAAAGGAACGGTGTGTTTTAACACTAGGTTCCCAAGTTCTCTATGCCTACTCTGCCATGTGCGGGATACAGCGTGAAGCTAAGCACAAATTAAAATAAATCAAATAATAATAAACTAAATATTGTGGTCTGTCGTAATAAACGCAAATAGTTATGACTTTCATCCCCACCCGAGGAAATGCAATATAGCATAAGATAATTTTTAAATAAACAACAAATATCTTACCACTATAAGGAGCTAATTTGGCCAATTCTGGAGTTAATCCGTTCTTAATTTCATCTGGACACGGCGACACTTCTATCTTGAAGGTACCGGGAATACATTTCAGTTTCTTAGGCGCGGAGCTCGGCCTTTTAATCTCTGTTAAAAATTTGTAGAGATCTTCATCGCGTAGCTTATCGGTCTCCTAAAAACACATATGTTTAAAAGATATATATTAAAATTATTATTATTTTTTATATTTAATAACTAAAATTAATAAAATTCAACTGAGTAGAATAAAAAGCTGCGCTTTCCAAAAAATATTTGAATACTATATCAACTCATTAAAAAAAATATCCCTCTGCCTACCCAACCATATGCGGGATACAACGTGAAGCTGAAAAAAACAATAGAAAAAAAAACTTTGATAAACTACAATATAATTACAATTAGCCAAAAAATTTCTAAAAAAAAAACTAACTAAATAATTTCTAAAAAAAATAAATAATTTCTAAAAAAATAATTTCTAATAAAAAAATTCTAAAAAAAAAAACAAACGAAACCAAATAAATTAAAAATATTTGTGACCTGTTTAAAAAAATTAGTAACAGTGATAACGATGGGCTTGAAGCAATCCAAATGTGCTTGCAGCTCATCAGGCGGGGGCGCCCGCCGCTCTATGGAGCCTTTCCTAGTTAGCGACCCGCCCACCTCCCCCGCGCGACGCCGGAGTTGTTCCAGACTGCTGGACGACGCTTTACGATCTGTGGTACGTACAAGTTAGATATAATAAACACAGCTTCACGCTGTATCCCGCACGGGGCAGGGTAGGCAGAGGAAACCCGGGAACATAGGGGTAAGACACTGAATTTGAAGAATTGTGTGTTGAGCGGCGGAACTTAACGCCGCGATCTAATAAACATATTTTTTTTTTTTTTTTTAGTACTGGATATTTGTAATAAAATCTCCGCCCTACAGAGATGCTAACAACATAAATAATAGTAACAAGCGTATAAGAATTTCGACGTAGCTTGATGACAATGTATGGCTTAGTTGGTCAGAGCGCTTGGACGGTAAACAAGAGGCGCGAGTTCAAATTCTGCTTCGTTCAAATCTTTATACGTTTTTAAATTTAATATTTTCTGTTGTTCTGCAACTTCACGCTATATCCCGCTACGTTCTGTTTCCCGCAGTCACTATTGGATCGTACTGCGATGTCTTCTACTATTTGACTCTTTGAAATATATATAATACATGTAATGTATTAAAGTCTGTTGTGGTGCATTGGTACAAGTGTGCTGTAAATGCGACTGATTGTAGGTTCACTCTCCATTCGAGGAAATTAAATATTTAATATTTTTATTATTTTGATCTGGTAATAGGGCAAAGCGTGGCGTTGAGTTCCGCCACTCAACAAGCAAAAAGTCTTAACGTTAGGTTCCCAAGTTCCCACCTGCCTACTTTGTCCTGTGTGAGAGATATACTTTCTATACTTTTAATATTGGCATAGTTAAATCATCAAAGCATAGAACCTCAATATAAAAAATCACAGAATAGATTGAGGCCTGTCGTGGCGCAGCGGCACAAGCGTGTGACGGTAACCGACAGGTTCTGGGTTCGATCCTTACTCGAGGAAATGAAATATTTAATATTTTCAATTTAAATATTTAATATCTAATTTCTTCGCTCTAGTAATAAGGCAAAGCGTGGCGTTGAGTTCCGCCACTCAACAAGCAATGCCTCAAATTCGGCAGAAAATGGGGAACGGAAGTGGAACGGAGTGTCTTAACACTAGGTTCCCGGGTTCCTTCTGCCTACCCTGCCTCGTGCGGGATACAGCGTGAAGTTAAAAAAACAGAAAAGGAAAAAAATCATAGATAAAATAACGATTACCCAAGCTATTAGTATTAGAAGTGTTAGTAACGCCGGGGGTGGGTGCGGGTTCGTGGTCCCGCTCGAGGCTGTTCGACCCGCTCAGTATGTGCAGCAGCGACACAGCTGTCCACGCTAAGGGCATCCGGTATTTGCCGAGGCGAGCGCACGCTGCCTGAGCACTGGCTCTCACTTTTTCACGATTCTGTAGGGAAAAAATAGAAAAAACAAACAAACAAACTTGAAAAATAGTAATATTATTTTATATATTTTGAAGCATCAAGTGATTTTATAATTTAGAAAAAAAAACTTAAATTATACATTTACTTGTAAATATTGTAACAAAAGAAACATTTCATATTCATTAATTATTTATTTCACAACATATTAATTTCTATAACAAAAAATTCTCAATTATGTTTACTGTAAAGAAATCAAAACAATGCTAAATCGCCCGAGGCGAGTTCAACACGTTTCTCACTTATGCCGACAAGTTGGGCTATTTTGAATGTACAGTTAGGCCGTGGTCGGAATTGTGCTTACAGTGCTCATAGCGCGCCAACGTGGGGTCCAAATTGTGCTTTCCACGCTCACTGTTAGCGTTGTGAATAGTATGACGTCACTGGCTAGTGCTTACAGTGCTGACGGGTCGGTGCGTTCAGCGTTAGCACCGTGAGCATTGACGTTATTTTGACGTTTATTTGACGTTTATTATATCTTTCACGTCAATGTCACTATCGTCACTTTCCTTCATTGCGGGAAATGCTTGAATATAAATATTTTCACAAGCATTTTATAATCTTCATCGGCTACACCACATACTCTACTCATATTTATATCAAAAAAAGGTAGGTGCTGACAAATTTGACAAGTTAAACATATTAATTTGTCAAATTCGTAAGCACAACAAGTGGTCTGAATTATTAATACTGTTAACAAACGTTGGCGTGATCACTAATATCGGACCGCACGTTAGCAGTGAAAGCGTCGTAAGCACTGTAAGCACGATTCGGACCACGGCCTTAATTACTGACAGCTGTTGTTGACCCGAGAAAATTAAACACACCTCATATATACGACAAAAGCGTTAAAAAACCAACCTTATCATCCTTAATATAAGGTTCAACACACTCGTTAACATCCCCCTGCAGAACCTTCTCAACCTTCACCACGAGGAACACATCAGGCGAAGGGTTCAGTATATCGAAGACGGCACTCCGACTGAGAGTGGAGAGGTCCGCATGAGGCACGTGGGCGGACAGCATTTGCCTTGTGGCCTCAGAATTTAAATTAAAATAGAAATTTTCCGACAATTTCTTCTTTTCCTTAGCGTCGTATAACGCCATTGACGCGAACAGCGGCTCCACGTCTAATTCCAGTCTGTAATTGTATGAGAACATGAACATTTTATAACTCCTTGGTGATAAAACTGCAATAAAGAAAGTAAAAAAGTTACTTTAATTGATGACATATAACTAGTATTCTGTGTCCCATTAGTTCACATGGCATTTCAGCGGCCAGCCTCCTCTCCACCGCCTCCTCCTCATCCAAGTACGGCGCGTACAGTCCTAGAAGGTCTGCTTGACGATTTTCTAGTCTAAAGTAAGATAATATTTTTTTTTGTTAGCTTATTTAAAATTAAATATATGTATATATTTTTTGATTTAGCACGTTAAGCTAGAGGAAACTTCCTTCCCATACTTTCCGTCGAATTCTGGAGGAATTGCAAAATTAAATATTATTATTATCTTCTATGCAAAGATACAGATTTGTTAAAAATACAGATAACATTTATCTGAATTGGTAGGAACTGCTGTATCCCGCACGTGGTAGGGTCGGCAGAGGGAACTTGGGAACCTAGTGTTAAGACACTTCGCTCCACTTCCGTTCCCCACTTTCCGCAGATTTTGAGGCATTCCGCGTTGAGCGGCGGAACTCAACGCCGCGTTTTGCCTTGTAACCAGAGCGAAGAAATGAAAATATTAAATATTTAAACTTAAAATATTCAATATATCATTTTCTCGAGTGGGGATCGAACCCACAACCTGTCGGTTACAGTCACCTAGGCTACGACAGGCTACTTAGCGTTTTATTGTATGTCATAATATAATTAGAATATGTAAGTCATTCAGATAAGTAAAAAAATAATAATGTAACTCAAGCGGGCGCAGCCGCGAGCTGGTCACAAACTTGCAACAACATAACCAATAATAACTTACCTTTTAGCTTCATTAATAGCATCAACCTGTTCCAGAGGTTTTTTCTCAAACACATCAGGTAGCAGAGGATCTGAGGACGAGCTCCTCAAATCCAGACTGGCCCACGATCCTCTCGGAGTGAGGGTCTCATTGCATGATGATGAAGAGGATATCGAGGCTACTGATTGACGCCCGCTTGAGGGTTGGGATTCGAACTGGTGGACGAGATTTAGCAAAACTTATACTATGTCACACAATATTAGCTTGGTCTATAAGAGAACAACTAGAATAGTTGTTTATTCTCATGAGAGTGGTAAGTTTCAAGCTGAATCCCGCATACAGTAGGGTACGCAACAGGAACCTGGGCCCCTAGTCTAAAGTCCATTCCCTTCTTTCCCCCAGATACTAAGAAGCAAGCTTTGTCTCGTTACACGGGGAAATGAAAATATGTATAATTTCATTTCGTGGAAATCGAACCCGTATGACTATTTTAAGACATTTTGGTAAAGTATAATACACAAAAAAAAAATTGGATAAAATGAAAAACTTGTGTCAAATTTGGTTTAGTACATCTTTCATATTTTTCTATAAAAACATATACTTTGTCTAACTACACTGGAGAAATCAAAATAATACGATAAAATCTAACCCATTATCAGTGTAATTCTTCAATTTGCAATAAAATATATATAGAGCGTACGTAAATACCTACTAGCTTCACGCTGTATCCCGCACGAGGCAGGGTAGGCAGAGGGAACCTGGGAACCTAGTGTTAAGACACTCCGTTCCACTTCCGTTCCCCACTTTCCGCCGAATTTGAGGCATTGCGTGTTGAGTAGCGGAACTCAACGCCGCGCTTTTGCCTTATTACCAGAGCGAAGAAATGAAACATTAAATATTTAAATTGAAAATATTAAATATTTCATTTCCTCGACTGGGGATCGAACCCAGAACCTGTCGGTTGCAGTCACACTCTTGTCCCACTGCGCCACGACAGGCCTCGAGGCCAGACGTAAACATTAATCTTTCCTAATTGTGCAATAACACTTTAAAAGTATACCTGTTGAGATGCCAATTCCTCCATAGAATTAGAATTCAATTCGGCATCTATCTCATAGTGATGAGGGGGCGCCGCCAGGAGTTTATCAAGTCGTTCCGCAAGTCTCTCTCGTCCGCCCGAAGATGCCGAGTACATGCGGTATTTGTACTCGACTACTGTATAATCTGACGTGTAACAGGTTATACAGTCTCGCACGAACATCGGCGCTTTGGATCTATTTGGGTTTTAAAAAAGTGTTTTTAGGGTAAAAATTCTATGATTGCTTCATGATATTTGAGAAGAGACATTGTAGTAGTACAAATAAGCTGACTAGAGGATTTTATACTGGGCTATGATCATTTAGAAGATAATAAACTATTTAGTATCTCTTATTCTACATACATATATTTTTTTTAATTAAATTAAAAATACAAGGTTAATAACAACAAGGTTAGTTAAACTAAAAATGTTGAATCTTACTACAAAAAAGAAAAGGTGTCAACATAAATAGTTAACGTATAATCTCATCTCAAACAAAATCCCCTATACAAAACAAGACTTACAAGTCCTCATCAGGCAGCACATGTGTCAGGGTACGTATGCGGCGCGGCACGGTCAGCAGTTCGATATCGTTGGCGGGGTAGGCGAGGGGGTCGCGCTCCCCCATCAGCCTGTCGCATACCTCCTCGTAATCCGGCGGCTCAATCATATCGCAGAGAGATATCTGGTTAAGGAGGGTTTAAATTGTGCAGAATATTACTCATTAGATTTAAATATGCAGTCATAGACTGACAACGTGAAGAGAGTGCCGACAAGTTATCAGTATATGTTATTCACCCTGTGTATAGATAATGTATATATTTATTTTAATATATGTATTTTTTTTTGTTATAGGTGAAGGCAATTTTTAACTTGATCTCCTTTTTTTAATATGCATTCTCCTATTGTGTAATATTTTTTTTTCTACCGTACAACCTCTTTCGTGTCTTCTCCATTCAACGTGACATTGGCGAAGTGATATGTGCTCAACTGGCACGCTCGGAACGCCACAATCAAAGAACCATACCATACCATATGTTATTCAATTAATTTACCGCCATTTTTCCAGCGATTAAAGCAACAGTTTATAGGAAAAACAGTTCCTCTGCATTGCTAAAATTTGAGACATTGTGTGTAGTGCAACTTAACTCTACATTATAACCTCTTAAAGAAAATAGGCCTGTCGTGTGACTGTGACCAACAGGTTCTGGGTTCGATCCCCAGTCGAGGAAATGCAATATTTAATATTTTCGATTTAAATATTTAATGTTTCATTTCTTCGCTCTGGTAATAAGGCAAAACGCGGCGTTGTGTTCCGCCACTCAACACGCAATGCCTCAAATTCGGCGGAAAGTGGGGAACAGAAGTGGAACAGAGTGTCTTAACACTAGGTTCCCGGGTTCCCTATGCCTACCCTGCGTTGTGTGGAATACAGAGTGAAGCTAGAAAAAGTAAAAAAATATATATAAATTAGGGAAATGCAAAATAAAGTGTTGTCTTAAGTCAAAACTAAACCTTCACATTTACACTCAGACTCACAAAGTCCCATTGTGCCACAATGAAGCAGTTTGTATGACAATGTAAAATAATAAACAATACAATCAGCATGAGGGATGATAAGTGATGTCCCGGAGTGAGAACTTCCGAATGCCTGAGGAAGTATTGGTTGGATGTCCTGATGCAAGACAAGAAAGCCAATAGTCTAATCACCGAGGATAACAAAAATCATGTAATTGTGCCGAATTCTGCAATTAATTACCATGAAGAAGAAAAATCATCATATAAATAATGAGGAATAAACGAGAGGTTTTCTTTTTCTGGATGGAACATGAAAACCATTGTTAACCTGAAACTACCATTTAAAGATATTCTATTAATCATCAAACACTTACAATCTTGCTCAGTGCATAGTGCATTCATATTTTTAAACACCTTAACATGCAACAACACTCACTTTCTGTTTATAACAATTCAATCTTGAGAATAACAGTTGATTCATAGAACCCTTAATATTTTCTTCTCTGTTTTTAACAAAGTCAAGTTAAATACTCTTTCTACATTTTAATGATAATTTAGATATATAGGCCATAGGCCATTTTATAATGGAAAATCCAACATGCAGTATCATTTATACGATAATAGTGCAACATTAGTGTCTTTTCCTACTTGGTACATTAAGAATGCAACAAGGATACATGAGATGCAACTGTAAAAACATCGGTTCTTTGTTTGATTCCTAATCAGGGAAAGCAACATTCAATATCTTTATTTCTCTACAACGGTAAAAAGCCTGTCTGCAGGATACAGTGTGAGACTAATGAAAACCAAATATAGCAGGATATGTACATATATATAGTCAAACATTTTTGACCCATATGTTGTTATGTGTAAGTATTGATTTTTTATAGACAACAATTATTTTATGCATTTATTTAAAAGTTTTGTGGATCATTTTGGGGCACAAAGATAAAATTACAATAAGATAATTTATGTCAAAAATATGTGTATGATAATTATATTATAGAAATCTGAAAGCAACTCATATAAATAATTACGCAAATCATAATTATATTTTAACATGCAGGGAAATAACATGCTGTTAAGGAAAACCGTGATTCACTGACATGCATACAGAATTACTAATGAGTCTCTCCACTTACAGAAGAGGAGCACCCTGAAAGAGTCCCGACCTTTGACTGGCTAGCATACACCTTACGAGCGTCCCCCGCATTCCTATAAATAGGTAAAAATCAATCTTCTACTTATTAATACTCTCACCCGAGGTTCATGCATGGTTAAACAGTTACTCCCATACAAGGACTATGGATTCATTTACCCGGAAGAATTTTGATATTTTCGTCCCAGAGTCATCTAAAGTTAGATCAGTGGATGTGATTCTTACACGTGAAATGTTAAAAATTACAGTTTTTTACACAGTATATTTGAAAAAACTGAATTTTGTTTACGGAAAATACAAACATGAATGTTTGACAGCAATATGTTTGACAGTTGACAGATAGTTCAATAACCAGTAATATTTTATTACGTTTGGTAATTAATTTAAATAATATAACGGTATTAATAGTTAACAATAGATTTAAGGTTTTGGTTAATGTGAAATAAATTCGAATGATTTAAATAACCACATACATATAATTATATATAAAAGTTGTTTTGTGATTAAACTAGCTCGAAGCTTGCGTCTTATTTTATTATTTTTAAAAAACCTACTGAATACACATATATCTTAATTTTTCTTTTATTAAAATATGGATAAATTATAATTCTCCTTTATAAGGATGTATTAATGTAAGAATCTGGAGAAATAGCTGTAAAATTAGACCAAAACAAGATTTTTTTTAACTTCACGTCATAGCAGGGTAGCCAGAGTGAACCTGAGGATATAAAATTATGCAACGAAATTATTAATATAAATTATGAACATTTCGTTATTATTAAAACCACTTTTCGCACTATACGATTTACACTATTTCATTTACTTTTAAATATATATATTAAAAACTGAAATTTCAGCTAACTTAATAAGTAAGTTGTAACTATTTTGTCAAACTTAATATTTCAAACTGACATAACGTTTTATTTACTAAAATTTTTGAATCTAGTTAGCCGTTTTAAGATTAGTGCGTATAAGGGCACAGTTAAACAGACCAAAGCTTTAAAATCTCTACTAAACTTAAATTTAAAAAGCGTATAAAAATTTGAATGAAGCAGGATTTGGACATGCGCCTATGGAAAACCGTTCCAGCGCTCTGACCAACTTAGCCATTCGTTCTCCCTTCGTTAGTATTTTCTGTCCTAAGTGAGGAATAACACTTTAAAACATACTATTTTGTGACCTATCACATTGATAAACTCCTCCTATAAGATTTTTTTAATAAATCTTTTATGCACAGACAGAGATCAGTTACACATTTATTATAAGTATGGACAAGAATAACACATGACATTTGTATACAAGCAACATGTATAGGTTTTAAATTTAATTAGGTATAATTTGTATTTTTATAAATATTAACGTTATTTTTATTTTATATCCTACATACATTTTTCGTGCGATACAATTTTTTTGTTATATATCTATTTTATTTTTATTTTTATTAGCTTCACGCTGTATGCCGCACGAGGCAGGGTAGGCAGAGGGAACCCGGGAACCTAGTGTTAAGACACTCCGTTCCACTTCCTTTCCGCCGAATTGGAGGCATTGCGTGTTGAGTGGCGGAACTCAACGTCGCGTATTGCCTTATGTTATTTATCTAAATACATATCATATATATATTCCCTAGTCAAATGTAAGTACTTCATTGAACCTATGACATATAACTATGACATTCTTTGTGCAAGACAACTCTGACCGCAGATACAGTAAATATGTTCTTACCAAGCACAAGTTAACAACATTCCTTAAGAAAGGAACAATTCAACATAAAAATAATATTTTAATTTGAACCCGTAGTACCTGACCACGTTTAACCAAACGAATTCATCAGCTCTGTAATATTATTCTATAAGTCTAGAAGCAGTAGTGAGTGGTAAGAGAGGTAAGGTGAGATGTCGGTTGACCTTTAAAACACAGTATCTATAAAATTGGAGAAAGGTCACCCTCCCTTTATGAAGATATTGGACGAGGCGAAAACACTATGCCGAGACCGTAGAGCTTGGCACTCCGTTCTCTCTGGCTACTCTACTAGGGATACAGCGTGAAGCTAAGTTAAGTAAAAAGTATATATTATGGTATAGATGACTTAATAACACGCTCGAAGTCTTTGATGTATTCTGAAGAACGTTATGTCATATCTGATTAAAGTAAATTACAGATTGCGTGTCTAGCCGCCGTAAATAAGATATCGTAATGACATTTTTGTGTACTTCACCGCCTTTGAGGTGACAAATAAAGTAAAAATAAAAGGTCTCGTGCGGCCGAAGCCGGTGCCACGTGGTTCTACCAAATCCAATTAGAACTTATATAGATGCCTTTATTTCCAGCGATTTTAGTTCTTTTACTAATGGAAATAAGAGTTCTAGAGTTAGATGTTCTCGTCAAACATTGAAAGAGATTATCGTTGTACGCAGGCTTTTCTGCGGTTCGTTAGCGCACGGTCGGTCGGTCGTCTGTATACCAACACGTGACTGTCTACTTCGGACACTTTCATGAATATTTAGCCATTTTTAATCCTTTGAATCCTATATAAATTGGATTAAATATTACTTTTACGTAGGTATTTTTTTTCTATTTAATGATTCTATATATTTTTTCTATTTAATGATTTCTAATAAAGAATTGAAATAAGACCAACTTGCAAAGTCAAAAAGAACTAGCTAAAAGTTACTAAAGATAAAATTAAAAAAATCTCCATACAGAGATGCTAACAACATAAATATATATAAGTAATAAGTTGTAACAAGCGTATAAGAATATCGACGGAGCTTGGTGAGAACGGATGGCGTAGTTGGTCAGTGCGCTTGAACGGTTTCAAGAGGCGCGGGTTCAAATACCGCTTCGTTCAAAACTTTTATACGCTTTTTAAATTTAAGTTTAGTATTTTCTGTCATAAGTGTGGAATAATACTTTAAAAATAGTAAAAATAGCAAAGAATTGTATGTGACTTATGACACATTTTAAATAGAAGAAATAAATTTGACCGCAGGTACAGGTTTATATCAATTTTTGTATACTTTCTTAGTTGTTCTGATTCATAAGAAATCTAGTGTAAGCATATTTTATAATATTCATTTTACTGGTGTTTCATTATTTTTAGGTCAAGAATATATTATGAAAATTTGTATTGTTCGGATAAGGTACTGGAGTAAGTAGACTCACTCAGCTTAACGCTGTATACCGCACCGCACATAGCAGGGTAGGCAGCGAGAACTTAGTGTTAAGACACTCCGTTCCACATCTGTTTCCCACTTTCTGCCGAAATTGAGACATTGCGTGTTGAGTGGCGGAACTCAACACCGCGCTTTGACATGTTACCAGAGCGAAGAAAACAGAACATTCAATATGTTAAAGTATGATAATTATATTTAGAGACCTGTCGTGGCGCAGCGGCATAAGCGTTCTGGTACAAGGCAAAACGCGGCGTTGAGTTCCGCCACTTAACACACAATGCCTCAAATTCGGCGGAAAGTAGGAAGGATAGTGAACGGAGTGTCTTAGCACTAGGTTCCCAAGTTTCCTCTGCCTGCCCTGCCATGTGAAGGATACAGCGTGAAGCTGAGAATAAATTTGTGATAGAGATAATAAATGTTAAGTTATGATAATTATAAAATCTAATTAAAATTAGTTTGTTATTTGTAATAAAATTAGAAAACTGATAGACAGAACATAAACAGAAATTTATACTAATATTTGAAATAACTTTCCTTTAGGGTTACATATAAATTTTTGTGTACAGCAATAATAAGTTATAAAGGATGTCAGTATTAGAGATTAAAATTTGTATTGAATTCCAATTTATAGCAAAATGAAACCGACATTACTGAAGTAAAGCTTCACGCTGTATCCCGCACGAGGCAGGGTAGGCAGGGGGAACCTGGGAACTTAGTGTTAAGTCACTCTGTTCCACTTTTGCCGAATCTGAGGTATTGCGTGTTAAGTGGCGGAACTCAACGCCGCGCTTTGTCTTATTACCAGAGCGAAGAAATGAAACATTAGATATTTAAATTGAAAATATTAAATATTTCATTTCCTCGACTGAGGATCGAACCCAGAACTTGTCGGTTACAGTCATACGCTTGTCGCCGCTGCGCCACGACAAGCCTCGACTTACTGAAGGAAAAATTACTTAAAATTTAGTAACATAGAAATCCAGACTAAGTTGGGTAATTTTATATTATATTTTTTAATTTCAGGCCTCGTAAGTATTAAAATTAAATGCTTAACTGTAAAACGTATACAAATTTGAACGTTGTTGGATTTGAACTCTCGTCTGTTTGAAACAAAAACATCCAAGCAACCACTGAGAACGTATGTATGGTTTATACATACGTTCTCAACAATTTATGCCGAAACATATACACGCATGTTTAATTTATTTATGTTGTTAGCATCTCTGTAGGGAAATTTTTACAAATTTGATTTAGCATTAAACAAACGAACGTATGGCTTAGTAGTTGGTTGGCAGAACGCTTCGACGGTTTCCAAGAAGCGCAGCTTCAAATCCCGTCTCGTTAAAATGTATATACGTTTTCTTAATAAATATTTTTCTTTCGTAAGAGTGAACTTTGAAATTAGTAGAATATTTAAAAAAACAGCTATCAATAAATTCTAAGTAATCTATCTATTATTATAAGGCTAGCGGACATTTGTAAATATCTCTCTACAGAGATACTAACAACCAATATATAAGTTGTAGTAAACGTATTAGAATTTCGATGTAGCTTGATGAGAACGTAGCGATTGGATGGTTTCCAAGAGGCGCAAATCCCGATACGTTCAAATTCTTTTACACTTTCCAAATAATTATGTTTCCCATAAATGTATGTATATATAAATAATCCTGCTACGCGAAAAAAAATTATAAAATCACTTTTTTAAAAGTTTTTACTTGTTATATTTATTTTAGCAGGATTCACAAATATATAAATACAAAAAACTAATATATTTTGAAATAATATAGTGACCAAAAAAAGGTATTTTTTTAAATTTTAAATACACGATAAGTATGTAACTTAAGGACCCACTTATTCATTTTGTTCTTCAATAAGCTCTTTGTAAGATCTGTTCTAGTTTTAATCTTCTTAATTAACTCTCCATTTAAGAAACTTTCTTTATAAGAAACTTTTAAGTTTTTAAATTTAACAAAGGTTGTATTTCATTTTTTAAATATTCAATTTAAAAACATATGTTTTTTTTTAAATTCACTATTTATTATTTGTCTTTATCTGGGAATCAAACTTATTGCTAAAGTTCATTAAAAAGTTCGTACAATTCATGTTATTCAATTAACAGTGGTGTGAACTGTCATGTCGTTGAAAAGCCATGATACAATTTTAGCTTAAAAATTAGAAGTAAAATAATTTCAATTGTATATTAAATAATATTTAATGTTTTCAAACTGAAGTTAATGTTTTCATTTCATTTTAAATCATGCCTCATAATTTAGCGGAATGTGACGAACGAAGCAGCGTGTCTTACTCGTAACACTAGATTCTCAAGTTCTCTCTGCCTACCCTGAAAAAAAATCATTACTTTATTAAACGGAATAAGGTATATATATGTATATACATATATATATATATATATATATATATATATATATATATATATATATATATATATATATATATATATATATATATATATATATATATATATATATATATATATATATATATATATATATATATATATATATATATATTATCAAAAGTACATACAAACATAATATTAATGTCTTTTCTTTTAGAATGGTCAGAATCTAACTACAATCAAATATTATTATAGTAGCTTCACTTCTTCACTTCTTGCCTTATAACAAGATAAACAGAGGGAACCTGTGAACCTAGTTAAGAAATTCTATTTTCATTAATACACGTTCATTCTTCATCATCCGCGAATTCTGGAGGCTTTGTGGAGTGACGGAACTCAACGCCGCTCTTTATCTCGCTAGCAGACGGAGGAAAAAAAAAACCTCGAGTGGGAATCGAACCTACAACCTATCACGTTTATCGAGACGCGCTTGTGTCTCTGCGTCACAATTGGCCTCTATACATTATAATTGTTTCATAGACTTGCGAAGTTACAAAGTTTGTATAGAAGTATCGTTTTTAGCTTGGGGCAAAACGAGGGCGGGCTTGTACGTAAATAAATCCACTTCAAATATTATTTCGTTCAAGTCCGTAGTAATAGGCATTCATTGCTATGTTATATGGAGGTCGTGTATAAGTAGGTGAAGTGGAGAGAAAATCGAAGCTGGCAAAGAGGTAGACAATATGGAATGAAAAAATAAAATATACATTAGTTCCGCAGTTCGAATGCTTTTACAAACTTTAATTCCGAATCAGAAGAACGTTTATAATGAAACTATTATAATGATGATTTTTTTAAATAATGGCTGTTTTAAATTATTGTACTAAATTCGTAAATTATGTTAAAATGGAAGAATATTTCACTACATCTCTCTCTCTCTCTCCTAGCTTCACGCTGTATCCCGCACGTGGCAGGGTAGGCAGAGGGAACTTGGGAACCTAGTGTTAAGAGACTCTGTTCCACCTCCGTTCCCCACTTTTACTACATGGAAATATTAAAAACATTAGCTGTATAAAATTAGCATAGCTATGCTATCTTATATGTAACTTCTATTTTATTTATTATCTAACTATATTGTTACCATTTGTAGCAAGTAAAGAAGTCATTATTGCATTTTTATATAACAAAACAATTTAAGCTGTATGCACTACGGTAACACGAGTTACATTTCCATATATATTTTCGATTTGCATTATTTCAGAAGCCTAGCTAACTGAATTACAATCGTCAGCCCCGCCCGAGCGCTGCCACCCTTAGTCTCAATCTTCCTTTCCTTCGAAACACTCGTTTTCGAAGTAAAATAAACTTTTTACATATTAAAAAAAAACTTTTCAAATAATAATGACACACAATAAATAAGTGTAAGTGTCTGTGTGCTGTTTTTCTTAAGTGACTTTACAAAATTAAAAAAAAAAAAAATATTAAAAATATAAACTGTCAATGACAGTTTAAAGATAAACTGTCAATATAAAAATAAAACAACATATCAGTGCAACAAGTGACAGAAACGCCACTCAATATGATCCTCTATGACGTAAGTATTTTGAACCTTAAGGGATGTAGAATTTAAATCTTTTTATTTATAATATTTATTAATAAAACGAGACTATACTCATTTATACATATTAGGATTTTTTCATACTATAGATAGTAAAATAATCTTACAAATCTATTGAAAATAATTTTGGTTATATGAACATCATTAATTTGTAAAATTAAATTAAATTTAAACAGTGTTAATAATTTTGTGAAGTTCACTGCATTGTGTACATACATACGTATGTATATTATTACTATTGTCATTATAATATAATTGTAATCATTTCTTTCTTTGCTTTTTTCTTTCTCTCTTTATTTTTTTTCTTTTACTTGTCATTTTAGGTATTAACATTTTTTGTTCATGACGATTCTCATGATCGAGTAGAACGCAAATGGAGCAGTATAAAAATACTATCGTCACAAATAGAACAACTCTCGTGTCTACAGGCTATAATTAACCAGAGAATATATTAACTATATAAAGACTTACTTACGTTCAATGAATTCACGTAACTCTCATCGTGTGAAACACGGGGAGGTCTAGATAGACTTTAATCGTTAATTTTTGCCATACGAAAGCCAAAGAAATGTTCTTCAATGTTAAAAGAATATACTTTGCTTTATACACATGGTATATATTAAAATATCTTCAAATTACAATAAGACATACTATTTATTTAGGCACAAAAGTAACGAGAGAATTGTGTCATATTCAGTAGTACAGAACTGCTGAATTATTAATTGTTGCTACTGAATTAAAAACATTAATATATTTATTCAATATTAAAATAAATAGTTATATTAAATAAATTATAGGAATATATTCAATTACTAATTGTTCATTGTACAAGGTTTAGATGAAATATATGTGTTTCTGTAATTTGAAAGTATATGTTAACTAAGATATTCGTAGCTTCGTAGAATGCCAGAGCTACGTACGTAGCACATCGAGGCTATGAGTAAGTAGGTTATTAAAGTCACATAGTTTAATTGGCCTCTATAGGTGCCGAGGCGTTTGGCGCATAGATTTTAGTCTATTCATTGGAGCTCTTAGTTATCCGGTCAAAGTATTTTTTAAATCGTAATTATCTTTTTAAACTTAAAGCTAATTGTGATTTTAAAAATTACAGTGGTTACATTTTCTGTTTTGATATCTGATTAACTTATTTCTTTATTTAATAGTATATTTATTTTAAAACAAAAATATATATTTGAACCAGGTGAAATGTATATCCGGTGAAATGTGACACCTCCCTTTCACTTAGTCTAACCATAGACTATTTATATTTATATTAGCATTTATATTTATACTATAATGCAGCTTTTATCTGAGACCTGAGAGGCCTGTCGTGGCGCAATGGCACAAGCGTGTGACTGTAACCGACAGGTTGTGGATTCGATTCCAGCTCGAGGAAATGATATATAACGGCGCGACGACAACTTTATTAATAAAGAAATTGTGATTTCTAGTTTATAAATTATGAATTAATAACGACAGTTATCAATCTTACAAATGTTTTCATGATTTATCAGTCATAAAACTTAAATTAGTTAGAACTAAATTACAATAATTTTGCTATTGTTAAAATATTAGTAGATAAACGATTGATTGCAACATTTTTTTGTTAAATTTAATGTGGGGGCAGTGGTATAAATACGAGTGATTATTGTTACTCGTGGCATTCTCACAGTAGCGCCAGCAAATACTAGAAGTCTTCATTGTTATAAATAAAAGTGTTTGAAGTAATCTTCAATTTTATTTATTGTCATGGAAAGTTGAGACATTATTGCAGAAAAAGATGACATTAATATTTTTAAAAACAACTCTTCACCTCCTACTTTGACATCTATTTAATTTTTTAAAATTAAATATTTCAATTATCATTTCTGTGAGGCTTGTCGTGGCGCAACGGCACAAGCGTTTGACTGTAACCGACAGGTTGTGGGTTCGATCCCCACTGACATGTGCGGGATACAGCGCGAAACTGAGTGATCAATTCTGTGCTCTGGTAACAAGGTAAAGCCCGGCTTTGAGTTCCGCCACTCAAGACGCAATGCCTTAATTTCGGCAGAAAGTGGGGAACGGAAGTGAAACGGAGTGTCTCAACACTAGGTTTTCAAGTTTCCTCTGCCTACCCTGCCTCGTGCGGGATATAGCGTGAAGTTGATATAATTATTTATTAACCACTTTAATCTGGTTAGCCGTTTCTAACATTATTGCATACAAACGCACAGTCAAATAGACAAAAGTTTTAAAAACCTATGGGAGATCTATTATATTAATAAACGTCCTTTATAAGATGTTTTTTTTAATATTTCTTCTATGACCAGACAGTGATCAGCTGCAGATTTATTACAAGTATAGATAACGTTACGGCTATCATCTGTATAACAGCTTTCCTCAATAAATATATATTTTTAAGTTTAAAACAGTATCTCCTGAGATTTCCACGGTCCAAACAAACTTTTATTTCGTTTGTTAATATAGTAGACTGTAACCGACGGGTTCTGGGTTCGATCCCCAGTCGAGGAAATGAAATATGTAATATTTTCGGAACGTAACGGAAGTGGAACGGAGTGTCTTAACACTAGGTTCCCGGGTTCCCTCTGCCTACCTTGGTGCGGGATACAGCGTGAAGCTAGACAAATAAAATAAAAATAAAAATACAAAGGCATGATCATAGGAACATTAACGTAGAAAGCATATTAGGTGAGGATCTCTAATCTCAACTAAAAAAACATATATTAAATAAAAGCAAATAAAACTAAATGTCTCTGTCTCTTGAATCGACATTACATGGTTTCCATGCATATATTAGCAACATCTAAGGCTTCCTATCGTTACCTTGTAAACTATAAGTTCAAGTTCACTGGATTACCGTATAAACAAGTCGAGGACAAAAGTATTAGATATACACAAAAAGCTAGCTGAGGAAAGTGGGGAAATTAGTATGGCGTGTTTGTTTGTGGCACCGTAGCTACTAAATAAATATGCCGATTTACGTGCCATTTTTTATACGAAAGCCTTGTTTATCGTGGTGGTTCTTGTTTTATATATTCAAGGCAGTGCCATCGCGCCGTTAATTTGACCAATACCTTCTTTATCTTCTGCTTAGAACATTGAACGGTGCGTAGATTGCTTTTTAGCGAATTTAATAATAATATTATGTACATGCTTGAGGTTTTTATTGTTCTTGAAATGTATAAATATATAGTGATTAAAATATCTTTTCAGTACATTGCTTTAAATAGTGGCAAATAATAAACGTTAAGAATTTGGTAATTTCCTTTCATGTCATATAAATTCCAAAAATGTCTTAATTCTCCTCCTTCCTTCATTCAGTACTTCATCGAAAAATATCATATTTTAAGTTCGTTTTCCTCTTGGAGCAATGAATTATTATCATTTCCTCGCTCTAGTAACATAACAATAGCTTTGCGCTATGTAGAGTTCCAACAACTCGCCTATTAACTCATATTGAGTAGCGGAACTAAACGCTGGGTTTTCTACTGGTCTTTTTTTTAACTTCACTTTCCGCTGAGTTCCGGCACTCAACACCGCGCTTTATCAGGTCACTAGAGCGAAGGAATAAAAATATTAAAAAATAAAAATATTAAATACTTCATTTCCTCGAGTGGGGATCGAACTCACAACCTGTCACGTTAATTGGAGCACGTGATTGCGCCTTCGCCACGACTGTCCTAAGTTACAATAATTATTTAAAAAGTAAACGTTAATCTGTCACCAGTCTATATGTCTACCTAAATGTTTACAATGTGTCTGGCGAAGATAATGGCGTATCATGAGAGAGAGGTAGGCACGAGAAGAGATATTTCGTATGCTTTTATTTATAGTGTACTCTGTAAGGTAGGATGCATTTGATTTTTATACAACGTCTCAAATCATGGTGAGCCTGTAAAGATAATAAAATTAAATTTAAATATATATTTCCTTAACTTTCTTAAGTACTTTATACTCAACTTCACGCTGTATCCCGCACATGGCAGGGTAGGCAGAGGGAACTTGGAGACCTAGTGTTAAGACACTCCGTTCCATACCACACTTTTCGCTAAATGTGGGTTTTGAGTTTTGAGGGTGGAACTCAACGCCGCGCTTTGTCCTATTACCAGAGGGATATTCTCAAATACTTTTATTAAAATAGTCCACAGGATAAAATTATAAAATTGTGGCTGAGTATTAAGGAAGGCTTCCAAGATTCGTTAGTTTAAGTCCCTCCTTTTTCTAAAATTAAAGTATATTACTACATTATTTTTTTAAGAAATTAGCGATGCCATTATTTTTTTAACGATTCATTTTGTAAATAAAGAAAAAAGAAAACTCTCATCATTTGCCCACGAACTTTTTATATTTATGAAGAAACAAAAGACAAAATAATAAAACAATGAATTATCCTCGTATAGATTTAAGTACTTCTTTGAGCAATAATTGGTTTAATAATAACTTTATTCAGTCATAGCCAATCGATGAGATCTCTGACGGAGCCGCCGTGACGTCATCCAGTTGACGTACGACGTATTATATAAGTATAGTAATAAAACAGATATTAGTGCTTATATACGAGAATGTTATCACCCCGCTATACGCCCTGAGATATGATGGTTGTGTGACAAGCGATAGCGGTTATTAAAGATATATACACTAACCGACTTAGTACTAATAAATATTGTGCGATTGCTTAGATATTTATGAAAATTATTAATTAATAATTGCTACATAAATAAATTACTATATATGGATTGTCACATGGAATTATATATTTTTATTATTTTGAACATTATAGTAGGGCAATCGTGGCCTAGAGGCACAAGCGTGCGAGTATAAACGAGACAGGTCGTGAGTTTGATCCTTACTTGTAGAGGAAACATTAAATAATCTATTTTTTTTTTTTTGCTCTAGTGCCGAGGCAAACACACGGCAACCGCCTCTATATACACAATGGCTCTATAGTTACTGTCGATCTTCCAATACGACGGGACACTGCCATATTTTAAGAAAATTTAGAAAAGGTGAAGAAAATAATTTCAAAATACATAACAGAGAAATACATATATATATACATATATATATATATATATATATATATATATATATATATATATATATATATATATATATATATATATATATATATATATATATATGTATATATATATATACATATATATATACATTATATAAACATAGATAATATCGAATATTGTATGGACAATATGTAAAGTCTTACAATCATACCGTAACAGATATTTTTCTGCTATATATGTAATGTTTACATGTATGAAAAAGGTACTGCATTACATGTGTACACCTGTAGGTACTGCAAAGGTGATAAAAGAATTATCTCTATTTTGGTTCTTGTATCCAATTAAATTATCCCATATAAAGGAAGAAAAACAATAAACGAAGGAATTACAACAAAATTTTCATATAATTCTTCGATACAATAATCACTGTGTTGATTTTTCAACACAGTTTCACAAAAATATATTTTTGTATACAAAAAAAACAAAATATTTAGACCTCTACGGGTACTTTGAACTAAATGTGAATGACTTGAAGTTACCAAGAAAACCTTCCAATTATGATACTATAGAAAACGTTAGAAAAGCATTATATTTTTCGTTAGAAAAGTGACCTTTCGCTTGACATTTAAGCTCCCATAGCGGCTCAGTGATGCGTTCGCAACTTGGGCCAAGTCGCCGAAATGAAGGGCAAATGAGTTTAAAGCGAATAAGCACTTTATTTGAATCGAGTAAAGCTTAAAATAGATTGCAGCGGTGAGATGAAGGTGTGAGGCTGTACGGTGCGACGCGGCGCGCGCAGAGTTAAGAGTTATAGAGATGTCCAATTTACTTTTATCGATATTTTTTATTTAATTTTATTAAGACATTGGATAGATGGTATTTTACATGTCACGTGTAAATCTTTCAGCACGGTTTGTTTCATTTGTGTTACTACATAGAATTATAATGTAATCATTTTATTTCAAATATATCACAAGGAATAACTACTCTTATTTGTATATTTTATTTATAGATCGAGGCGCAACGTCGGAAATTAAATACTTAACATTTTCGAAAGCGTAAATTATATATATAATATAGGTATATACAAAGCGGGGCGTTCAACCACTCATCTCAAGCACAATGTCAAATTCGTTATTAAAAGTGTGTGGAGTGTCTTAACACTAGGTTCCTATTTTCTCTCTACCTAACCTGCCACGTGCGAGATATATTGTGAAGCTATAGAAATAGTAAATTCGAATAATTAAATTAGCAAGCATTATATTACCAATTGTTCGAAATGAATGCTTTTTTTTATAGATATACGTTTATGTATCAAAGTTTATAATTATATTATTATTATGTGTGGAATAATATCTAAAATGTAAATCTAAATAACTTAACTAAATACTTAAAATAAATATTTTAAAACGCTCCGTGCCGCAGCCGTCACTCTCCATCACTACTTGCCATTTCAGCATTCAGTAACCCAACGATGGGTGCAAACGGGCGGCCGCAGTTTCGCGGCATCTATTAAATATAAATTAAACAAAACTATTAGAAAACCAGTTTAATAGTATGTGTTTAGGTGCCTAAGTGATACAAACATGGGCGTAGACAGTGCTCCTCCTAGACCTGTAAGTCATTTACCACGTATCTGTATAAGCCTTTATTTTTATGTCCTCGCTTTGTTTTAACCGGATGTTTCGAGCTTTCGTTCTTTTTTAGAGGATGGTTTAAAAAAATCATTAAGCTTTCAAGTTTCTGTATAAAATAGCGCATATGCATGCATGTGGGTATGTTCCATAATTTTGTTTTGTCAAAGTGAAAAGGATTACTACAGTAATTTAGTGAGACTTTTTAATGACACAAGAAATTTAAGTTTTTCCTTTATACTTAACATAAAAGCTCCTGTGATTTTCGTTAAAAGGTTTACTATTTTTATATAACGTAGATTGTTATAGCGTAACGGAAATGCGTAATGATATTACTGTCCTGCGGTATATACAACTTTATATTGATGATAATAAATACTTAATACAAATAACTTAAATAAAAGAAATTATTTAATGAAAGAATTATAAGTAAAAAAATCTAATTGAAACTGAATACGCTATGTATTTCGTTTCAATGGACTCTATTGATTGGTTAGATCGTTGCATGTCCATATTACGAATATGTTAATTGTCGTTTACCTATGTACGTACGTAACACATAATTAATTAAATGTAAATCAATAACAAGGACGCTTAATTTTCAAAAAAGATTTAAATTGCATTTCAATTTGAAAATAAAAAAAATACTATACTATATACTTAATTTTGTATATTTAGAATTATTAGATATTTGATTCGGAAATATTAAAGGTTTTCCGCGGGATAAAAGGTAAAAGGGATGAAAATTTGCCACAATTGTTTTATTTTTTTTTTTATATGAAAAGAAAAGTTACAGATTTGCTACTGAGATGAGATCTCTTCGTAGGAATCGCGTTTAAGTTATTTTAATCCGCAATGAGATCATAAACTGAATGGCAAGTTCTAGTGAGGAAGTTAAGATGAAAATGAAGAAGAAACTACTCAGGTGATTCCGACACATCGAATAAATGCGTGAGTGAGCTACGTGTTGTCCCCTACGCTGTTTCTTCTGCATATCTATGTTATGTTGGAGGACTCTAACATACATTGTTATGCAAATGATAGCACTGTGGCCGCTGTATACTCCGGCCATGCAGGTCATTCTCGGGAAAACGTCAACCAGTGCCGAAATCAACTTGTGTCTTCTGTTGAGGCATCCCTCAAGAATGTCTCCGTATAGGGTGAAAAGAACCTGGTTCACTTCAACCCCCAGAAGATACATATCTGCGCGATAACCGCTAAAAAAGCCCATTTGTCGTATCACCAGTTCTCAAGAACACTCCTTAAAGCCAAGCCCAGTATATCAGGCCTTCGATCATCTGAAAAGCAAGGCAAAGTTGGCCTAGAAGAAACTGGGGTCATCAGCAGAGCGAGACAGTACTTCACGCCAAAACACCGTTTGGCCCTGTATAGGGCCCAGGTTCGCCCTCATATGGAATACTGTTCTCACCTCTGGGCTGGTGCACCCTAGTATCAGCTTAAATCATTTGATCGCATACAACGTAGAGCCGTTCGAATCGTTGGGAACCCAATGATCTGTGTGGGGCTTGATACTTTGGCTTTGCGTATAGACGTATCCTCGCTGTGCGTTCTCCACCGCATTTATCACGGGGAGTGTTCAGGAGAACGTTTTGACTAGGTACCAGCCGCCGAATTTTACAACCGCACAGTACGTCCCAAACTAAAGTACCATTCACATTATCTGGACAAATAGCACTCTACTTGTTACTGTTCTTCTAATTTTCTTTCACGCGCCATACATCTCTGGAACGGCCTACCCCCTAGGATTTCCAGGTCGTTAAAACATGGGTACCTTCAAAAAGCGCGTCGACCTCCACCTCAAAGGCCGACAACGCATTTGTAGCTCTCCTGGTGTTATGCGGGGCCGTGGGCGACGCTGATCACTCACCATCAGGTGACCCGTGCGCTTGCTTGCCTTGTCTTTTATATAAAAAAAAGTATATGTATATGAAGAGCTTAATTGCTAATATAATGGTTAAAATAAGCTTAATGGATATATTAATACGGAAGAAGTGTATGTGATGAGTAGTGTGTGTGTGATTTTTTTTCTATGTGTAAAAACAACTATATACCTTCATATCCTTATCCCGCACATAGTAGGGCAGTAAGAGTGAACTTAGTGTCAAGAAACTTCGTTCCCCTCGTGTGTGGTCACTCACGATTTGCAATATGCATTGAACGGTGACACTAAAAACCACGCCTTGTGTGGCTGCCAGAGCAAATGAAACTAATGAGAGAACGTATGAAAATAAATCATTTTCTAGACTGCCATCGAACCCACAACCACGTTACGCTGCGCCTCGATAGTGTCAAAAAAATAATATAAACAAGCAAATAAGATGAGTAAAAATAAAAAAATAATATTTTTAATAAATTTCCAAATAATTAAAGTTTTATGATGGTTCGTTCTTTGGCCATCTAATAAAAGCTTTATTAGAAATAGATTTTACTACCCAGTACGTTGTTATTACAACGGGTAATTAGATCCGATGTAGGACTACGTTAATATTGGGAATGTTAATAATTAGGATTTTCAACATTCTATTCTAGTTATTTAAAATTATTGAGACTTCTATTATATTAAACTTTAAATTTTCTCAAATAATTGGTATTATTTTTACTATTTTTTAAAGTGTTAATCCACACTTAGGACAGAAAATGCTAAACTTAAATTTCAAAAAGCGTATAAAAATTTTGAACGAAACAGGATTTGAACCTGCGCCTCTTGAAACCGTTCAAGTTTAAAAATGTTATACGCTTTTTGATTTTAAGTTTATTTGTTTAAAATCTTGTTTTTTATACTGAACTTTGCAAATAGAGGCAGGCTTACTCATATATTATATAATTCACTCTGTACCGCGCATATTGTAGGCATAGAGACAAAACACTCCGTTCTCCACTTCCAGGCCAAATTGCAAGATGAGAAGAGAAAACCAGAGGAACAAAGACAAATCTCTCCTCCGAGTGGGAATCGAACCCGTCTTGCCGCTGCTCTAAAATCGGCTAGAATAAATAAGGTCTGTCGTGGCGCAGAGGCTTATAGCAAGTGACTTTAAACGCGAAGGTTGTGAGTTCGATCTCCACTCGAAGTAATTAAATATTTTCAATTTAAATATTTACTGTATCTATTTCTTCGTTTTGATATCAAGGTGAAGCGCGATGTTGACATCCGCCACCAACAAGCAATGCCTCAAGTTCGGCGGAACAGAACAGAGTGTCTTAACACTAGCTTGCCCATTTCCCTTTGTCCACCCTGCCATGTGCGGGATACAGTATGAATATTAGTGAAATATATAAGGCATTTTGTATTTGCCAAGAAATTTATGTGTACATATTAAATTCTGTAGGAAGTGTATTTTTTCTTATATTCAACATTTAACGGTTACTCAATAAGCTTTACATGTTAGATTTTAAATCTTTATTCATTGATTTAGCTTACCGCTGTATCCCACACTTAAAAGGATAGGCAGAGACAACTTAGTGACCTTGTTAATACCAAGTACCAGGTATCTTAACAGATACCCCGTTGTCACTCTTCTGTTTCTCACTTCTCGCCGAACACTTGAGGATTTACGTGTTCAGTATCAGAACCCAACAAAAGCTTTACCTTACCAGACCACGAATATTATAGTATAAAATATTTATATATTTCTTTAAGTGGGAATCAAATCTACAAGCAATCACATTTACAATCGCACACTTGTGCTCCTGCGTCATGACTGGTTACGTTAGAACTAACATCAACTTATTAAGCTACTGTGTGTCTAAAAGTTTCAAAAGTTTTGAAGGAATAGTTAAATATGTAACGCAAATTCGTGTCCGTGAAGATTCACATGTTTTTGCGTATTTGCATTCCCATTTTGCATTGGCAATATGTTCGCGAACATGACCATAAAAAATATTCCTAACAATGAAAATAATAATCTTTATAGTAATACGTGCCTCTTGGAAATCATCCAAGCGCTCTGACCAATTAATCAATGTAAAAACATCCCTACAGAAATGCTAAATAAGTAACAACATAAATAAGTTGTAACAAGCGTTTAAGAATCCTGACAACTTAATACTTCTAGCTAGAGCAGACCGTATGGCTTAGTGCATCGAATCGCTTGGACGATTTTCAAGAGGCATGCGTTCAAATCCCGCTACGATGCCATCCTCTACTTTTGAGCAAAACATAAACAAAAAGCATCTCTTTAGAACTATTTAAATACCAAACTCTAAATAACGGGCGCCAAATTTGAACATTCGCATTCGTGTCCGCATTAGCGAATGTCAACAGCAAATATTCGCATTTGTATTTGTGAATGTTCGATACACATGACATTCGTTACATCACTAATACACGTATTCGTTACATCACTAATACACATATATATTATATTATTTCACTTATTTCAAAATTATTGTTAACATTTGATGTGTATAACGCTAAACATTGTACCAAAGAGAAAAGCAGAAAAAATACATTGTAGCATAGTTGAGTGTGTTAGTTTAGCAGGACATAAGAAACTTAAACTTAATTATTCTTAGAATATATATACAACCAAATTATAATTGTCCTGGCCGGTCGTGGCGCAGCGGCACAAGCGTGTGACTGTGACCGACAGGTTCTGGGTTCGATCCCCAGCCGAGGAAATGAAATATTTAATATTTTCAATTTAAATATTTAATATTTAATTTCTTTGCTCTGGTAATAAAGCAAAGCGCGGCGTTGAGTTCCGCCACTCAACACGCAATGCCTCAAATTTAGCGGAAAGTGGGGAACGGACGTGGAACGGAGTGTCCTAACACTAGGTTCCCGGGATCCCTCTGCCTACCCTGCCTCGTGCGTGATACAGCGTGAAGCTGAGAATCAAATTATAATGATTATAAAATTTAATTTTATAATCAATTTCCAAAAAAAAAAATATTCCAAAGTATATATTTTCATAATAGAAAATATTTTCAGATTTCATTTTAACGTTAAAAACTAGTGGAGTATTCTCTTCGCCCACGCTTTGTAATTGGCGTTATTAAATAGAATCTAGCTTGGTTCTGTGTGGGATGAATATAAGTACACGTGACTGCAACAATTAATGCCAAGACTGAAAAAATCTATGCCAAGCTATTTCTATAGGTCTTAAATGACCTATAGAAAATGTAAAAAGTAGGTACTAAACTTAAATTTAAAAAGCGTATAAAAATTTTGCACGAAGCAGGATTTGAACCCGCGCCACTGGTAAACCGTTCCATTTTTATACGCTTTTTAAATTTAAATTTAGTATTTTCTGTCCTAAGTGTGGAATAACACTTTAAAACATAGTAAAAAAAAGTATTAGTAGGATTCTGTAACTTATTTCAACTTAACACTGCATCATGTACATAGTAGAGTAGGCAAAAATATTCTAGGGACCTAATGATAAGAGTCTCCGTTCCCCATTAGGACACATTTCACAGTTTAGTGGCGGAACTCAACGCTGCGCTTTACCTCGTCACCAAAGTGAGGAAATAACAATATTACATATTTGTATTCCTCGTTTACAGTACGACCGCTATCTAATTTATTCAGTTATAACCTCAGTAGACATTAAAAGAGTATTTTTGTTATTTTTCTATTATATTAATATAAAAAAGGTCACCCTTAAGATAAGGGGCAACGACTTGAAGTACCTTAAGATTTGTTAAGAGACTTTTAATCAATATTATAGTTTCAATCAAGATTGTAATAAAATTCTAGAATGTTCATTAAAAAATCTTAGTCTAAGCATTTTTATTTCTTTGTTATTTGATATTGAAAAATAATGAAATAATATTGGATAATGTATTTACGTATAATTAACATGTTTAGTATGTAAAGATATTTTTATTTATAATATAAAGAAAAATACGGCGACTGAGGCACTGCTTGAAAGTAAACGTGACGTTTGTAAGTTAATTATTTTTATTTGCTCGCTTTGATAATAAGGCGAAGTGCAGCGTTGTGTTTCGCCAATTAACATCAAAATGTTCGAAAATTGGGAGGTAAGTCAGAAACGGAGTGTCTCAACTCTAGATTTCATCTGCCTACCCACCTATAAACAGGATACGCAGTAATGCTTAATTAAATGCACTATTGTTTCATAGGAAAATTAAAGTGCATATAATTCTGTAAGCTTTATATAGAGAAAGACAATATATGTATATATAAAACTGCAGTTATAATAAACCATATGGCGCAGTTAAATTGAAATTATTATATTTACTGTGCTAGTATACTATTGTGCATTTTTTTAATTATATAGAAATTATTTATATTAGAGTAGGCGTTGACGCTCACATTTATTTCTAAATTAATTCTGCTGAAATTAGAATAAATTATGTACTTTATTTAAAATTATTTTTAGTTTGTTGTGTTCAAGATAAAAATGGTGGCAATGAAAGGTTTAAGATGACAGGATTAAAACGCCAACTGTGGCGACAATCTCGTTCTGCAATACTATAGTGATACATTAAATGCTAAGTAGTTCATTCTTTTTTTTAGCTTGACGCTTTATTCGGCATATGTCAGGATACGTAGAAGGAACCTCATAACCTAGTGTTAAGACACACCGTTCCCTACTTTCCAACGAATTAAGAGCATTGCGTGTTGAGTGGCGGAACTCAACGTCGCGCTTTGTCTTGTTACCAGAGCGAATAAATGAAAATATTAAATAATTGAACTGAAAATATTAAATATTTTAATTCCATTCGAGTGGGGATCGAACTCACAACCTGTCGCTTACAGTCACACGCTTGTGCCGCTGCTTCACGACACGCCTGTTTTTCAGTTAGCTTTTTAGTTTATTATCATATTTTATACAATATTTCAGGTATTTTCCTTGATTTCACGACATCTTATATTTCACTACATATTTACTGTGATTAAATAATCAAATTGAAACTAAAATATCAATATAAAGATAACGATAATCATACATGTAATATAAATACGCATTAGACTTCCAATCATTGCCAAGCTTTGTTAAGCCTGCAGGACTGATCGTGGCTGGTGAACTCCGCCGACGTAAATGTTTGTTAATAAAATTTAATTTTCTATTACGAAAACATTCTCAGAGATATTAAAAGGAATGTTCATTGTTGTTGGTTGTGGAAAATTACTTGGAAAATTTTGTAGAAACAATTTTTTAACTGTTTTTAATCCGCGACATAAATTGGTTATATACAAAAGTTTGTAGTAACTTTATCTGTGTATTCTGTCTTTTGGCATCGTAGCTACTAAAAATAATAAATAAATGGACTAATTTGTTTGTATATATATATATATATATATATATATATATATATATATATATATATATATATATATATATATATATATATATATATATAACCTAGTGTTATGACACTCCGTTCCACACCATTCCCCACTTTCCGCCGAATTTGAGGCTTTGCGTGTTGAGTGGCGGAACTCAACGCCGCGCTTTTGCCTTATTACCAGAGCGAAGAAAATGAAACATTAAATATTTAAATTGAAAATATTAAATATTTTATTTCCTCGACTGGGAATCGAACCCAGAACCTGTCGGTTACAGTCACACTCTTGTGCCGCTGCGCCACGACAGGCCTCAGCAGGCTTCTTAGCTTTAATTTTTATGAAAACTGGTTTAGCAATTTTGGTGTATTTTAAGAGGAGGTAGTGATGGTTTGAGTCGTAGGATTTTTTTTTTATTTTAAATTTTCTTTCTTCGTGGTGTGGTAAATTTTCTTTGATCCTGATTGATGATTTATATATAGATTTATTTATCTGCGTGGCGCAGCGGCACAAGAGTGTGGCTGTAACCGACAGGTTCTGGGTTCGATCCCCAGTCGAGGAAATGAAATATGTAATATTTTCAATTTAAAATATTTAATGTTTCATTTCTTCGCTCTGGTCAGCGCGGCGTTGAGTTCCGCCCCTCAACACGCAATGCCTCGAATTCGGCGGAAAGTGGGGGAAGGAAGTGGAACGGAGTGTCATAATACTAGGTTCCACTTCCGTTCCCTCTGCCTACCCTGCCTAGTGCGGGATACAGCGTGAAGCTGAAAGAAAAAAAAAATATCTATACTTATCATAAATCTGTAACCGATCACTGTACAGGTTACTTAAATCAATTTTAATTTTCAATATATAGATATTGTCTTAAAAGTGATAATTTAATGAGAAGAAGGTATTTTAAATCAAGCAGGCGAAGCCGCTGGCGGGACTAAATGCCTAAATATTTATATGTGCTTTATATTTGAATACTTATGAATTTCAAATTCATATGTGAACTCATTTCGACGCCGTCTCCGTGACGTATTCAGGACGTTTTTATTTGACGCAAGTATTATTGGTGCAAATCCTTTACTTTACATCTTTACATACATACATATTATTTTACATTATTATTAATATTGAGGCCAGACGTGGCGTAGAAGTAGCTACAAGCATTTAACTGTTGAAGCGACAGCTTGTGGTTTCATATTATATAAAGTATTTAATATTATCAAATTAAATATTTCGTTTTCATTTCTTTACTTCCATTATCATTATCAGCCTATGATAGTCCACTGCTAAACATAGGCCTCCCCTAGAGCGCGCCACGTTGCTCGGTCCTATGCCTTCCTCATCCAGTGTCTACCGGCGATCTTACGGATGTCGTCAGACCAGCGGGTTGGAGGTCGCCCTACGCTACTTCCCCGCTTTGGTTATCGAGATGTATACAGATTTTTTTTACCATTTTGTCTATGTCTATTTTTGGCATCGTTGCTCACGGGTAGACTGTTTGTTCATGACCACGGACTACTGTAAAGTGTTCGAAACGTCGGGTTTCCCAAGAATGTTCACCATTCAATATACGCGATTAATCCGGTTAAAAGTGTTTCATTTAAAGTGTGTAACAATCGCGAGAATCAAAGACATTATTAAGAGAAAATTATTTACACTTTTTCCAGTGTCATTTGTTTGTATAAAGTTATTCGAACAATTTGAGATACCTCCACATGGTCAATGCAATTCCAAGTTTTATATGCACATAAAACACTTGGTATTTGGAATTTATGGAACTGCTTTCTAGCTATAATTAGTTATTTATGAAGTCACTCTAGACGTGATCCAACGCTTTAAGAAAATAAATATTTCTTACATATATGCTCTTATTTACGGATTTGCTTTTTAACTGCGCTATTTGCAGCTAAAATGTGGAGACATTAATAAATTATTATTTATTTTTATCTTCAATATAATTATATCGGTAAAATATATTATATATAGGACGAGCGTAGCGATGTAGCCGGACCAATGTTGGGGTCACTCGTAACGTATAAGCACTAGTGCAACTGTAATTGCAGCAGGTTCTGGGTTCGGTTCCCACTTAAGAAAATGAAATATTTAAAATTTTTATTGACACGTTCTGATAACGAACGTTAGCAAAAATTGTCGTGTATTTAATTTAAAACCCACACATAAAAATATTATCCTTACTTTTAATATTAATAAGTTTGATAAATAAAAATAACTAAGTTAATTAAAAAAAAACCATTGAAACAAGTCATAAATATTCTACAATGAATTATTTCCGGCCTCGTTTAAATTGAATTGAAAAGGTGAATAAAGAAATGAGTTCTACTTTGCTGTGTTAAACTTTGCCATCGAAGTGCAGTAGAAATGTCAACACTATAGTTGTAAGTCTTATCATCTTGTTTAGGAAATGATTCAATTTACTATAAATTAACTAAACTTAACTAACGTAATGCTTTGAATCATACTAATATTATAAATGTGAATATAAGTTTGTTTGTTACGCTTTTACATTGAAACTACTCTTCCAATTATTATCAAAATCTGTATACTACGGCCAGTTTCTAAATTAAAAAAAAGGTAATAGCAGTCGTGGGACTGCCGATAGAAGTGAAAACGGAACTATTAAGTTGAGAGTAATTAAAACTATATACAAAAATTATATGATTTTTTTTATGTTTTATTTATTAGTTACATATGATGGGTTAAACAAATCATGAACAAAATATAATTTATACAAAGTGGTTGAAAAAATAATTAATATACAATTATCTTAATTATACATAGTATTTATATTTACACGAATTTCAATGAATTCAAGATTGAACATTATTTTCATTATTTACATCATTGTCGTGACTCACAAAATTATACTTATCCAAAAATCGTCCAACGCGCACATAGTACAGTCAGAAATAGTCGATGTATTAGTGTATACGTGTACACAGGCTACTGCGCGTGCCCTAGTCTGGGTCTCCATAGCGATAGATATACTATTATTATTAGCATGTCGGTGACGCGTACCGAGGATTTTACCCTCTACCAAAACGCTCAACGCGCCTAAAGAAGTTTTCACTTCAAAAATCGCAAAATCTCTACTGAGTATCCACAAAAGCTTGAGTACTCAAGTTATGTACGTTTCACACTTCAAAATGTACTTTGGTCAAACTGTAATCAACCGAACATTTGCTCAAATCCCTTTGAGCACGGCTTTTACGTTGCGATATGTGAAAAAAATCGATACTTATAGGTAATCTTTTAATTTGTGTATTATTTTCAAAGTAAAATAAAATTAACATTCCTAAATATAACGTATACGTATCACAATTACATATTTCATGCAGTTGTGATATAAAAAATAAAATATTTATAATAAAAATAATAAATCGTGTATACGTGTATACGTACCTAACGTATTAAGTTAAGTGATACGGAATATTAATGTCAAACCAAGAAAAATATAAATAGCGAAGGGTTATTTATTACTAGTTCTGATTTACAAAGCCCTAAAATGGACAAAATATTAAAAATAAGGGGTAATCTGAGTACTTTAGAAGAATGTTTATTTTATTTAAATTACTTAAAACATGAAAAAGTTACATCAATTTAAATAATTAACAACAAACAGACAAAATTGCTAATTTTTTATTCATTTAGCTGAAATTTTAGTTTTTAATATATAGATATTGCTTTCAATGTATTGATAATGTTATGAGAACAAAAAAGTAGTTGAAATAAAATAGTATAATTCTATTTTATATACAACTTTCCGGCGTTTGAGCAGTACAGTGAGTGGCGTAGCCTAACACATAAGAAACGAAATATTCTATAACTAGAAAATATTAAACATTTAATTTCCCCGAGTGGGGATCGAATCCACAACCTGTCGTTTACAGTCACACACTTGTGCCGCTGCGCCACGACAGGCCCCATTCAATACATATTTTTCCGTTTACATAATTTTGATTTTAACTGCATAGTTTCATGGTTACACAACGACCTTTTGCTACGCTCGCAGACGCCACTTCATCGTGACCTCAGTCTTAAAGCGCGTACTGCAGAGACGTCAAAGCTAATCTAGTTTTTTTATACGAGATGCAGTTTTCTGAAGATGCGCCTTTTCTATGCAATATAGACGTAAAAAGGTAAAGAATATGAAGAAATTAAACAGAAATAATGAATAATATTTAATTCCTTATAATATAGGATGTTAATGATTTTGAGTATATATTTTTCAAAGAATAATTTATAAAAGAAAATATTAAAAAATAACAATATCTATAGTTGCCTTTACAGTTAAACATAAAATTTTTAATACAATTCTAAGCGAATGTATATAAAATAACAATCCATTCCAAAGTATGGTTACTGTAAGTGTTTCTAAGGAACACCATTTATTTAGAAAATACAAAAAAAAATATGTAATCCTACTACATTTAAATTTTTCCACGTTCTCTAAATAAGTATTTTTCTTTCCAAAGCGTGAATAAGCACCTTAAAATTAGAATAAATATTTAATAAAATGGCATTATCTCTTATCAAATATATAAAATAAGAATATCTTTCGGTAGCAAAAATTTGTAGGAATCTCCCTATAGAGATACTAACAACATAAATTAAAAAGAGAAAAATAATTTCGACGTAGCTTGATGAGAACCTATGGCTTAGTTGGTCGGAGCGCTTTAATGGCTTTCAAGAGGAGGATTTGAACACGCACCGTGTTCAAATCCTGCTATGTAAAATTTTTGTACGTTTTTATAAATAAGTAGTTTTTTCATTGTTCTTCATGGACAAGAATAGTATAGTCTCTGTTCAGTTTTAAAAATTGGTTGAGAGTCTGATCTCTTCTTAGAAGATTAAATGAGTTTCGCATTCCTCGATCTGGTAACAGGCAATATTTCCAGCAAAATTTCTGGTACAAGGCAAAACGCGGCGTTGAGTTCCACCACTCAGCACGCAATGCCTCAAATTCGACGGAAAGTGGGGAACGGAAGTGGAACGGAGTGTCTTATCACTAGGTTCCCAAGTTCCCTCTGCCTATCCAGCCATGTGCGGGATAAAACGTCAAGCTGAGTATATTGGAGCAAAAACTGAACAATAGAGGTTCCTAACAATAGGTTTCCTCAGCCAACCGTGCTATAAAGGAAAAATGTTTTCTTTTATTTGGACTATTAAAATTGACTGCCGCATCAAAATTATCTTCAATTAATGATTAATGTTCTGCCTAAATCGCATGATGCACGCGATTCCTTGGATAAACAAAATTAAAAAGAACATAAATTGCCTACAAACAACTACCTCTAGTTTCCTGTTGATGCCAAGAAATTTGTATAAATAATTTTTGTAGATTGTCTCTCCTTGCCAACGTTTCTATAACTTCTGTTTGACTTCAAGTTAACACTTACGATTAGGGAGTTAGGCACTGGCTGAGAATACAAGTCCATCAGGTGTAGTCTGACACGTGCCAAGTGTAAATATATTGAAGTGTTTAAGCACTCTGTTCTCCGTTCAATACTTTGGGTGTCGAGTGGGAAGTCTATGGCGCACTTTGTCATCTTCCCACGACACGAAAATATGATATAAATTCACTCTCTAAGAGAGATACAGAGCCACATCAGTTTACCTGAACAGTCACATGTCGTGCCACTGTGCAGCTATAGTTTCAAAACATATTTAAAATTGTACAAGTTTTGTTAGGACAGAATAATATTTATCTTGTATTAATAGCGTCATTCGTAAAAAGATTTCAGTTATTGAACATTAGAAGCCGCTGTTGTATCGCCGCTGGCGAGAAATACGAATTCCAAATACGCTCAGTTTCATTGTATCGATTCTTTAAATATTATGCCGTGTTTGCATTATAGCTCTTATGGCTGAGTAGAATATATAGATAGATTATTGAATTAAACATAAACTTTCTCTCTCAGCTTCACGCTGTATCAGCAGGCAGGGTAGGCAGAGGGATTTTGGGAACCTAGTGTTAAGACACTCCGTTCCATTTCTGTTCCCCATTTTCCACTGAATTTTGAAGCATAGCGTGTTGAGTGGCGGAACTCAACGCCGCATTTTGTCTTGAGCGAGGAAATGAAAACATTAAATATTTAAATTGAAAATAATAAATATTTAATTTCCTCCAGTGGGGATCGAACCCACAACCCATCGGTCACAGTCGCAAGTGTGTGCCGCTGCGCCGCGACGGGCCTCACAATTTTTTTGTATTTATTCTAAATATTAAGTAACAAAAGTTATTAAATTCTTTTATTTAAGATGCGAACGTAAGCATCAGCTTAGGTTTTATCTACTTTTTTCAGATATAGAAAAAAATACTATGTTCAGGGTAATATTAAGTTTGTAGCTAAAATTCGTGTATATCATATAAACAAATGTGATTTCGCATCAAGATATGTGATCTGACATCCACATCACATCCACTTTTGTATGTATGTGATCTTACATCCAGACATGTGATCTTCCATCCATATATGTGATCACGCATTTACATTTGTGGTCACACTTCCGCACATATCACGTCCTTCAATACATTTACATATTTAAACGTGACCTCTACCTCTTCGCCGTGTGATTCCGGCTTGTAACAGGATCACCCTGGTACTAATGATGTCGTAAGAGGCGACTAAATTACGTGTGGGAGAGTCACGTTGTCAGCAATGACAACACGCATTGGCAGACTCGACCGGCGATTTTTACAACCCCAGGCATTTCAAACTGGTGTTAAGTAGTGGCTTCGGCCACTGCGTTTCGCATTAGGTAATGCCGAGCCCCGGTGCCCATCCACCTTAAAGGCCGGCAACGTTTCTGTAGCTCTTCTGGAGTTACACGGGGTCGTGGGCGACGGTGATCACTTACCATCAGGTGACCCGTACGCTCGTTTGCCGTGTCTAATCCATATAAAAAAATCAAAACACACATAAATTACGTTGTAAAATTAATTATTATTTCATTTAAACAAATTTTAATTTTAACTTCACCCTGTGTCTGTAGCGGGGTAGCCAGAGAGAACAGAGTGACAAACCCTACGGGCTAGGTATACCTCTTTTGCCTCATCATCTTCCATAAACCTCGTTTTTACGTCACTCACTCACTCACTTCACGCTGTTTCCCGCACACGGCAAGGTAGGCAGAGGGAACTTGGAAACCTAGTGTTAAGACATTCCGTTTAACTTCTGTTCCCCACTTTTTGCCGAATTCCAGGCATTAGGTGTTGAGTGAACGGAACTCAACGCCACGTTTTGCCTTGTACCAGAGCGAAGAAATGAAATCAGTAAATGTTTAAATTGAAAATATCAAATATTTCATTTCCTCAAGTGGGAATCGAACCCACAGTCTCGCGTTAACAGTCACATGCTTATGCGGCTGCATCACGACATGCTTCTTGTTTTTGCGTGACTCTTATTACTCACACACAGTGAGAATGAAGATGAACGTTAAACCTACCATTCTGTATCTCTTCTTTGGGTACGCGATCAGCTAAACTTCGCATATCCTACGAAGAGATCTGCACAGTATTCATCTTTCTCACACTATTCTTTTGTACTACCCACGTTGCTTTGCCGTATAACAGCGTCGGTACCAATACTGCAATGTTTACTTAACGTACTTTCCAGATAACTGGAGAACTTAAATATTTAAAAATTGTATTTGTAAGACAACTACGATTAATAATGAGCTAAATTAATCGTAGCTATATTATTAATATAGTTTATATTATTATACATTTTTTAATAAATGTTGATTTTGATTTAATAGAAACTCTATTATAACTTCTTTCGCATAGACTTTTTAGTTGATATTCATGATTTAATGTCATTTGGAGGCCCCTGAGAATTCAAATCACAAACGTCACTACGACGCCACTTATTCGATTATAATTCAATTCGATAGAAGCACCTATTGCGTCTACAACATAAGAAATATGTGTATTATACAAAAAAGTACAGATGGTTTCTTCTCTAGAGATTTAGGACAATAACGACAAAACAGTTGTATTTTCTTGATTATCGTACAACGTTCGTACAGAAAGAAATGAGCGCGGCTCATACTCCGGGGAAATTGAATGAAATGTTTACCTTTCATTGATTTGTCGCAATCAAAGAATGTGATAGCAATCTAATAGCGTCGATATCGAAGTGCTTTTGTGATTTCTTAGTCCCAAAACAGTAAAGCGTTTTTACGTTAATATTTGTATTAATTTTGATGATTTAGTATAATTTAACATAGCCTGTAAGGCTTGTCGTGGTCCAGGAGTACAGGCTCGCGACTGTAAACGCGGCAGGTCGTGGGTTCGGTCTCCAAATGAGGAAATTAAGTTATTTTGTGGCACTTAGCAAGAAATGTCTCAATTTCTGCGATTACATAAGTGGGGAATACTAGGTTCCCGAATTCCCACCGCCAAAAACTGGAAAACAACATGTTTTTTAACAATTTACTTACGACTATGTTTTAAAGAAATGATTATTGTTAATGTTTTAACGCGATACACAAGAAGCAAAAAAAAATGAATAAAAAATTGTGTCGTATCGACATATGACCGGTATGGTTGTGGATTCGATCCCCACCCAGGAAATTTTCAATTCTTCGTCCTGATTTATTTAAGCCGCAATATCTAGAAATTTAGACGTCAGACGGTTAGAGAGAAATCCATTGCTTTACATGTATGTAAAGCACAGTTACAGCGTGGTGTTAAGAAAAGCTTTTTTTAACTGATGCATGATGTATAATTTTTATGCTTAAATATTTTATGAGGCCTGTCGTGGCGCAGCGGCACAAGGCTGTGACTGGAATCGACAAGTTCTGGGTTCGATCCCCAGTCGAGGAAATCAAATATTTAATATTTTCAGTTTAAATATTTAATGTTTCATTTCTGCGCTGTGGTAATAAGGCAAAGCGCGGCGTTGAGTTCCGCCACTCAACTCACAATGCCTCAAATTCGGCAGAAAGTGGGGAACGAAAGTGGAACGGAGTATCTTAACACTAGGTTCCCGGGTTCCCTCTGACTACCCTGCCTCGTGCGGGATACATTGTGAATCTAAGTAAGTAAGTAAGTAAATATTTTATATTATAGAGAAAGATGCAGTAATTTAAAGTTCTTATCATTTGTTCGACCTCCTTTAAAGTTATGAGTCTTTAGTTATCGATATTGCAAGTCGTTTAGGAAGTTTTAATGGAGGTTAGCTTTTATAGTCAATAAGTCGTTCTGGACAGTTAACTTTGCGGTGACGTCTAACTTATATTTATTATATATTCTATACAAATACTTATTTAGAAAACGTATAAATATTTGAACCCACGCCTCTTGAAAACCGTCTAAGCGCTCTCACCGCTAAGCAATACGTTTAGCTCTGGCCACTGAGCATTATGCTCAATGGTCAGAGTGCTTGGACAAAGTTTTATACGTTTTATATACAGGTATTTTCCTTTACTAAGCGTGGATTGACACTTTAAAATAATTAAATATACAATACATAAGAATTGATGTAATTTTTATACTTAAGAGTCAAAATCAAAATTCATTGTATGTACGCGTATATTTTCACATTCCGCTATGAGATATGTGAAATATTGTTTAGTATTACAATTGTTAACAATTTGCATAGAGATTTCGCGAGAGTTAATGGAGCTTTTGGTTTATGGTTCTTTGATTATAGCATTCCTAGGGTTAGAGCTTTTGACATTTGATTGTCTATGTCAATTCTTCTATATTGTGTGAAATATAAATATTAAAAAAAATAATTAACTATAATATCTAACAATATTTTAGCTCTGTCGTGGAGCAAAGGTAAAAGCGTGTGACTGTAAACGTGACAGGCTAGGGGTTCGATCCCCAAGGAAACATTTAATATTTCTAAATAAAATATGTTACGTTATCATTTTTTCGCTCTCGTGATAAGGCAAATCACGGCATTGAGTTCCAACACTAACTACGCAATGCCTCTATTTTAACTGAAATTGTGGAACGTTTTGAATCTAGGTTCCCAAGTTCCCTCTACCTACCCTGCCATGTGCGGGATACAGGGTGTAGTTGGAAAGAAAACAATATTTATTTTTTACTCCAGCTCCAATTGGAAGCCGGTTCCGGCGAAGGCCCCGGTCCTCCAGTGAACAACAACACGGAAGGCGCAGTCGCGAGCCCCCCCAGGGATGATAACCACAATGCACAGCTTACCACTACTCGGGCGGCGCCTCTCACTCCTTCAGGTTAGTAATATTTTTTATACTATGATAATGTTTTAGTTGAGCTTAAATTTAAATGAAGCTACTAAACTTACATTTAAAAAGCATATAAAAATGCTGAACGATGCGGGATATGAACCCGCGCCTCTTGAAAACTGTTCAAGCGCTCTGACTAACTAAGCCATCCGTTCTCACCAAGCTCCGTCGAAATTCTTATACGCTTGTTACAACTTATTTATGTTGTTAGCATCTCTGTAGGGAGATTTTTACAAATTTCCGCTACCCAAAGACAACTCATAAGAATTATCGTTTGGCAAGAGAGAATACTATTTATTTTAATATTTTTACTATATTTTTTAAAGTATTATTCCACACTTAGGACAGAAAATACTAAACTTAAGTTTAAAAAGCGTATAAAAATTTAAAAAAATAGTAAAAATATTAAATGAAGCTATCGTGGCGTACGGGCACAAGCGTGCGACTGTAAACGTAACAGGTTGAAGGTTTGATTCAACTCGAGAAAATGAAATAATTAATGTTTTCATTTTCTCGTTCAAGTAACAAAGCAAATTGTGGCATCATGTTTTTAATAATCTTTATTGCACTTGAAACATAAAAACAGAAATATATAAAAAAACAAGAGTTAGTGTACAAAGGCTGACTTATCTCTTTAAGAGATCTCTGCCATTCAACCAGTATATGTGGATATGTGTCAATCAACAGGTAAAACAAGCAAAATTGAAGAAATTTAAAATTAGATACTTCTAAGAAAAACATATATTAATATTTTATATACATATAATATGTATAATCTAAATAAGACAAACATAAACATCAAACAAATAAATATCTATATATACATAGCTATTAAATATAATAAATACGTAATTTACATAATTACTCTCTCTCTCTCTCTCTCTCTCTCAGCTTCACGCTGTATCCCGCACTCGGCAGGGTAGGCAGAGGGAACTTGGGGACCTAGGGTTAAGACACTCCGTTCCTCTTGCGTTCCCCACTTTCCGCCGAATTTGAGGCATTGCTTGTTGAGTGGCGGAACTCAACGCCGCGTTTTGTCTTGTTACCAAAGAAATGAAAATATTAAATATTTCATTTCCTCAAGTGGGTATCGAACACACAACCTATTGTTTACGGTCACACGCTTGTGCCGCTGCTACACGGCAGGCCTCACATAGTAATAGGTTACATAATTACAATAGATATACATAATATAAATGTAAACTAAAATTGTACACAAATGTTATATAATATATAGATAAGTATAAATGACAGGAAAAAGAGGTAGGAAAATTATAACCACCGTCAAAACCGTGCTTAAAGTGCTTAAAGTTGAGTTCTGTATTTCAGTAAGCAAATCTTTCAAAATATCCTGAAAAATGTGGGGTGGAAGTGTCTTTTTCGGTACAAAGTGTCCTAACGTTAGGTCCACAGGTTCCCTCTGCCTATTCTGCTATGTTCAAGGTACATAGTGTAGCTAAAAAAAAATGCTTATCCGACATTACACGTACCAGATGAACCTTTAGAAAAAGAAATTCATATAAAAAAATCCAAAGATGATTGATAGTTTAAAAGGACAGCAGTGAATGGGCTGGAAAAATATTTAAAATTAAATTTAAATGGAAAATTTATATTAGTTATATAAGAAAAAGTAACTATTTTAAAGTAATAATTCGCCTCAATAAGTTTATTAAAGTATTATTTTTTAACGAATGGACAAGCAATTATGTAAATAATATTTAAAAAATAAGAAGTTTTCTCAAAATTTATGTAGGTAATGACGTTACGTAGGAATGTAAATTTATCCTGAAAACTCACCTTATTGGCAGCTGTTGCCGATCGATGAGTTACGAGATTTAAACATTCTCTCTTAAACGTCTAATATGAAATTATATATATTTAAATCGGCGTGAACGAAAGTGGAACGGAGTGTCTTAACACTAAGTTCCTAAGTTCCCACTGCTTACCTTACAATGTGCAGGATACAGCGTGAAGCTGTAGTGAAGTATTAAAGTAAATATATTTAATATTTAAAATGTTTGCTGGTCTTGAATCAACAATAAAATACTTTAAAATACAAAACAAATGTTTTCTTCTTCTTTTCTTGGTTTCACACTGTATCCTGGAAACTGGGTTACGGCACTCTCTCTCCCATTTTAAGATTAATTGTCATGAACTAAACAAAGCTATCTGCTTTCTCACCAAAGGTAGAAAATAAAAAAATTATGCAATCTAAATTTTGTGTCCCGACCAAGAAAAATATCACTTCTATCAACTCATTACCTTAGCGTTTGGCGCTCCGTTCCCTCTTTCTAACCCGCTAGGGATATATTGGCATTGCGTGTTGAGTGGCCGAACTGAACGCCGGGCTTATCCTGGTTACCAGAGCAAAGAAATGGTAACATTAAATATTTAATTTGAAAATATTAAATATTTCACATTCTCGATTGGGGATCACAGGCATTCTGCCGCGGTGTAATGTTATTAAAAATGAAGTAGAGTAGAGACTACGATATATTACTCTAGGGGGCGACGAAAGTAATTACATCATATTATTTAATTATGAAATTTACTTACGTAAATGTTGGTGTGTTTGTGAGTTTCTGTGCTAAATTAACATTTTTAAAGCATCTAGAGATATTTTCGCAGGATTAACTAAACTTAAATAGAACTTTTGCTATGTTTTTAATTTTCAGAGGCCTGTTGTGGCGCAGCGGCACAAACGTGTGACTGTAACCGATGGGTTGTGGGTTCGATCCCCACTTGAGGAAATGTAATATTTAATATTTTCAATTTAAATATTTAATGTTTTCATTTCTTCGGTCTGGTATAAGGCAAAATTCGGCGTTCGACGCCGAATTTTCCCTTATTTGCCTTTACACGCTATGCCTCAAAATTCGGCGGAAAGTGGGGAACAGAAGTGGAACGGAGTGTCTTAACACTAGGTTCCCAAGTTCCCCTGCCATGTGCGGGGAGCTGGGTGAGTGAGTGGGTAAGTAAGTATAATTTTCAGGGTTGCTTTTTTTATTGTGGAACGAAACGGAGTGACTAGTTATACTAAGTTCATACTCAGCGAGAAGCTGGAATAGAAATTTCTTAATAAGATTTCTGGTGTATTACAAATCCTATTCTATAATCATTAATGGTTATTGTTACATTCCCCGTAGTAGTACGCCCATGATTATACCTTTTAGTCGCTATTAACTTTAAAATAAAATACGTCTGTTGTGCCGCTAAGGGACTAGAAGAAATATATGCATAATCCATTTTCAATTACTCCAACCTCGTTGACAAAGCGCAGTGTTAAGTTTTGCCACAAAACCAGACATTTTTTGAACATTAAGAGGAAAGCGGAAGGTGGAGAATTTTAACTTTGATTTTTTTACTTCCAATGCTATACCAAATCTGTTTTTTTGAAATAAAAGTACCTCATATTTTTTACTATTGATATATTTTCAATCATTTTAAATTTCGTTTCTAAATCAATTTTACAACCTTATTTTTTTCAATTTCGCACTATATCCCGCACATAACTTGGTAGACAGAGGGAACTTGGGAACCTATTGTTAAGACACTATGTTCCATTTTCCACTTTTCGCCGAAATGTTAAGAAATAAAAACCCCTATGATAGCAATCCTTACACAAATGAAATAAATTTAATCAAAACTATCAAACAGGTCAGTGTATGAAGAGCTTAAATAACAATTGGACCGTTTAATAACAATGGATGGACTTTATCAATTCTTTTTGTTGCTGGCAGCATTTTATTTTATAGGCTTTATTGAACGATGTAAAATAATACAAATTGCCAGTTATAAAAACAGCTCTTATTAATATTTAAGGCCTGTCGTGGCACAGCGGCACGTGTGTCTGTAAACGACAGGGTGTAAGATCGATTTCCACTCGAGGAAATATTTAATATTTTCAAATTAAATATTCAAATTAAATATTCAATATTTTCATTTTTTCGCTCTGGTAACAAAATAAAGCGCAGCGTTGAGTTATGCCACTCAATATGCAATGCTCAAATAAAATTCGGCGCTAAATGGGGAACGGAACGGAGTGTCTTAACACTAGTTTCCCAAGTTCCCACTGTCTACCCTGCCATGTGCGGGATACAGCGTGAAGCTGAGTGAGTAACATAAATTATCATTAATTGTGACTGATACTTAAAATTGAGGCCTGTCGTGGCGCAGCGGCAAAAGCGTGTGACTGTAACCGACAGGTGTTGTTTCATTTCTTCGCTCTGGTAATAAAGCAAAGCGCGGCGTTGAGTTCCGCCACTCAACACGCAACGCCTCAAATTCGGCGAAAAGTGGGGAACGGTAGTGTAACGAAATGTCTTAACACTAGGTTCCCGGGTTCCCTCTGCCTACCCTGCCTCGTGCGGGATACAGCGTGAAGCTAAGAAAGAAGGAAAGATACTTAAAATTGCTAAAGTAAGTAAAAAGTATATCTATACGTGCAAGTTACATTTCATAAATTGAAAATTATGTTTAAAAGATCTGTCAAGTGTAAGTCTAACTTACCCACTGAGTTCCGTACGAATTTTATAATTGCAGGTTAAGCGGTTAAGGAAGTAAATAAAAAAGTAACGTGCATTTAATATTAATTACAGCTTCGTACCTTCCTGCGTTCTCCATATAAATGATCTTGACAGATAGATAGATGGACGGGCAAAAATTGATCCTATAACGGTTCCTTTTTTCCTTTGAGTACGAAACTCTAAAAATACACAATATTAATAATAAAGCCGTTATTTCAGAGAAATTATTATTTTTTTTAATAAATTGGTGTTTCTAAGTGACATCAACAACTTCTTCTATATGACTAGTTTTGGCAAAGGCCTTCTCCAAATTCTTCCATTCTTGTCTTGAAAAAATAAATATCAACTAAATTATACAGTTAAATTTCCACGAATTGACCTATAAATAACGTTTTCAGTCAAGCGTATCTCAGCTACGCCACGGTAGCGTCTACTTCCAAACTTAATTATAATTTTAGTGGTTTCCACTTGGTTTCATAAAGCGAACTACATTTTATATAGAGACAAATAGGCTTAATTTTAAATTATTGAGTTAGTTTCGAGGAAATTATGATTTATGCTTGTTACAGAAGTTCATTCTAGATATCTCATAATGAGAAGACTCTGGAGATTTCTTGTTATAATAGAACCGTTCATTCTCCGAAGTAATATAATTTACACATACTCGTTGATAATTAGAAATAAATATATAATGTAAATGTTGTCTTTGGACTTCGGTAAGAATAATATGTAGAATAAAATATTCTATTTCCTAGCCCTGGTAATGAAGCAAATGGCTGCGCTGAGTTTTGCCACACCAAAACGCAATGCCTCGGTAAAAAACTCAAAAAAAAAGAACTCGGTAAAAAGGAGTGAGTGCAGTGAGAAATGGAATAATATAAAAATGTTAAGTACATGTACAGTTAAATATGAATGAATTGTCTTTATTGATATTTAACAAATGAATATATTTATTTGACTACTTATTCAATAAAAATCAAGAATTCGAAAATTAAATCTTTTCTTGAAATACACTGATATAGGCAAGAAATATTTTCTCGTTGTAGTCTCGACTTTAACTTTAAATAAATCAGTTTGTGTAAAATATTTTTTTATATTTCAAGTTTAATTTTTTGTTAGCAAAATCTATGGGGTGGCCACAAGACTATCCTGAGATGGGCAGGGACCATCCTAGGCACAAATTAATCTTAATAAATTGGTGATGCATATTTTAAAAATCTTTTACACTAAGTTTATGAAAACATTCATCATTTCTCTCTTCTCTTTCTTATATTTATTTACTAGAAAGCACATTCGACGGTGATATCTTATCACTTCTCACTTTCAATATATTACACACAATCCACATATAAAAAAGCTCTCGAACAGCTATTTACGACGAGCTAAAGTAAAGTGTTCTATAAATAACGAATTTCGCCCTAAAAGGATTCCAATATAAAGTCCTATTGAACATGGATCAATCCTAACCTTTACGCAGGTAACAAATTGACCGGCCCGCTGACCTCTCCCTGACCTATCGAATTCTTATAAGAGACTTAAGTCTCTTACAGTGAACTGTACTGACTTTGAGTTGTGTACAAATAAATATTTTACAAGGACTTCGGGGACTAGACAACTTGCAATTCTGTACGAAAGTCAAAAGTCGTAAAGGCGTTTGTTAAATTAGTTTTGTTTTTCTTAATAACTATTTAAAGGCAATCGGCACCGGGCCGAAGTGAAGAATTGGAATATATTATTAATGCACTGATATCAACTGAAGTGCAGCATTATTCTTGGTTTAAGAAGAAAATTTGGAACGGAGTGCCTTAACACTAGGTTACTTTCTATGTGCGGGCTATGTTAATTCTTTATTTACTAAAGAACGTCACGTAAAAAATACTTCACTTGTTTTGATCAATCCATAGACTGATATTAGGTACAAATATATCACGGTTTTGTTTTTGCTGTTTTAGGTTGACGCTGTATATGCCAGGGTAGGCAGAAGGAACTTGGGAACTTAGTGTTAAACCTTGGGAACCTAGTGTTAAACCTAGTGTTATACACTCTGCTCACATTGAGACACTTCCGTTGCCCACTTTTCAACGAATTCTGGAGACATTGGGCGTTGAGTGACGGCGTTTAACGCCACCGTAACTCAACGCAATGTATCATAGTCGGCGAAAAATGGGTAACGGAGCAGTGTCTTAACACTATTTTCTCGAAATCCCTCTGCCTACCCTGTCATGTGCGGGATATAGCGTGAAGCAAAAAAAATAAATAAACATGTACTAAAGCCTAAGAAGTCCTTTATAATACAAAATTATATTAGTTACTTAATATACGTTTAAAAATATAATCTGTGCTCATAATCCACCAATAAATTGCCGAGCCATTGAAAATTTTGGCCCTTTTGATTTCTTATCGATGATTTCTTAAAATGAATTAGATTTGATCTAACGTTAATTGATTAATTATTAAGGATTTCAAAGTTGCTTGCGTTTTATATTCAGAAGATCATTCTAACTTTATTGCTGGTCTTATATTTGTTCTTACAGTGAGGAAGAAAATATCATTATTTTTTTAATGGATTTCAATTTAACTTGATTAATCATTTATTTAAATCAAATTTACATATTTAAGAAAATCTGTCGTATTGTTATACAGAACATTTTTAATTATCTTAATTTATATTGTTTATACACAAGTATAAATAACGGTTGTTGGTCTAAATCACACATAGCGACTAACGACCTTTCAACTTCGCGGGCTTAGCTATACTATTTTTGTATATTTTTTGACTTAAAATACTTCCGCCACAGATCGAGTGACGGAACCTAACGCCGTGAATAAATAAAAAAAATGTTAACTTCTACTTCAAACATTTATTTCGGGATATTTCAATGTATAACATTATGGTTTTAATATAGTGATAATGTTATTAGAACAAGAAAGTAATTGAGATAAGTAAATAAAATAGTACATTTCAAGCGGGCGAAGCCGTGGGTGGGTCGCTATTAATCAATATAGATATAACTTTTTATTTATAAACCGATTTAAACTTTTTTTTTATGGAAAAAACGGCAAACGAGCGTACGGGTCACCTGGTGGTAAGTGATCACCGTCGCCCACGACCTCGAGTAACTCCAGAGGAACTACAGGAGCGTTGCCGTCCTTTAAGGTGGAAGGGCACCGGGGCCCGGTATTACCTAATGCGAAACGCAGTGGCCAAAGCCACTACTTAACGCCGGTCTTAAATGCCGGGGGTGGTAATAATCCGGTCGAGTCTGCCCATGCGTGTTGCCATTACTGGCAACGTGACTCTACCACACGCACTTTAGTCGCCTCTTACGACACCATCAGTACCAGGGTGATCCTATTCTAAGCCGGAATCACACGGCAAAAACAAAACTAAAAGGGAAGTTTGTCAAAATATACAAGTGAAAACTGCATTAAAATCGCTTAAGCAGTTTGTTTGATTAACATTATACTTAATTTAAAATAATCACAAAATAGTTTAAAAAACTAAATAAACATGCTTAGTTTTTAAACTTTTATTTATTTTCTCCCTTTTTTCTTTGTTTAGGTGTATTTTAGCGTGCGCAGATGCGCTAGCTCTATCGCTCTTTCGGGGAGTAAGAACGGAGAGTAACAGAATTTATTAATCCTGACGGTTCTCATAATGATAATTTCCCATTATCTCTTTCCATATTATTGCATTGTCATCGATCCTTGATAGATGTGCAAAGTTTCAAATTATTCCGACTTCTGGAAATTGTTGAAAATCATGCTCAAAGATTCCTTTACATACATACACACGACCCAAGCAAATAAAAGCGTGTTAAATACTGTTCATGATAGATTTTTCCACGAAAAGACATTGATTTGTTACAATTTTATTGTATACTATACATATTGAGTATACAATAGAAATAATCTTTGAGGGCAGTGTTTCGGGACATTACCTTTGGGGCAAAGCGTAATTATACAACGACAAGTAATCTGTAACAGATCACTTGTGCTTCATGCTTGAATAAAAATTACAGTACTATTCATACTTGATAATAATTCTTAGTTATATATAGCTATAGGGGTTTATTTACTCGGAGTTGAATTAATTTCAAAGTTAAGCATTATTTAGAATTCATAACAACATATTGTTCTGATTTTGAAGCTGACAATTCGGCCAGAAATATAGAACGGTATGCCTTAATAATACATTTCCTACTATATGTAGGATTCAAATAAAGGCGCAGTGGGGCAGTATAACTATAAAATCAACTGTTGTGGCTAAGATTATAATTAAAGGAAATTAATAACTTTTATCCGTTTTGTAAATACAGACTCCGTTGTACGGAAAGAAACGGAAAGCACAGATCAAAGTACCTCGACACTAGAAAAAGACTATGCTATTTTTAGAGTTCCTACTTCAAAAGGAAAAAAAGTGGATTCCGTAAAGGATCACTTCGTTGTATGTCAAGTCAAGTTAAAATTAATATCAATTATTCAGGTTACGGTCCTATGAAGGACATACCCTCTTTCTCCCCCTGTACCAACCTTAAGGTTACGCCAGGTGGGTCTAGTATACCTCCGGATTTTACCCCAGTGGCATGTCTGGCCTTCCTAATGGTCCCCATTAGGAAGGCCAGACATCCTACCACTATCGTGGTAGTACTTCGAGGGGAAGTCGCCCCACGCAACCTCCAACCGCCAACCACATGGAAGACGGTCGTTAATCACATCTCATTTTCCACGAAGGACAGAAAAAATAAAGCTCAAACAGGTCAAAAATAAAATACCAAGTTAGATTTTACCATTATACTCTGCGTATTTAGATGTGCTCGATTTAGAAAAGGGTAGTCTATTATTAACCGTAGATACATATATCATAATATTTTTTTCAGCTTCACGCTCTATCACGTAGCAGTGTAGACAGGGAAAATTTGGAAACCTAGTGTTAAGACACTCCTTTCCATTCCCCACTTTCTGCCGAATTAGAGGCATTGTGTGTTAAGTGGCGGAACTAAACGCCGCGCTTTGCCGTTTGACCAGAGGGAAGAAATGAAAACATTAAACAATTAATTTGACAACATTGAACATGATGTCCTAAAGTGGGGATCGAACGCACAACCTCCACATAACCACACTAAAATGTTCTGTTAACTTTAATTAAATAACATTTTACTGTGGTGGCCTCACCACAATTACTTTAAATATAAAAATAAAATATATATAAATAAATATATTTACTATGATTAATTCTGTTCCGTTGAACAACGTGAACCAGTGAACTTTACGATACTAACATTAGTGCGTTCTGTTTAACGTGAACAAAGCTCTTACTTTCATTTGGTACGAGTAAAAAACTCCATTTGAACTGTACTTAAAACTTCATTTTTAAAGGTCAAAGCAAACATTATTTTTTGTTAAAGCAAATGCATTAACATATTGTTGACTGATCATTATTATTGCATCAGTATATTTTCAAGTTAAATATTTAATGTTATCGTTTTCTCGCTTTGAACGGTAAAGCGCGGTGTTGAGTTCCGCCATTCAACACGCGATGCCTCGAATTCGACGGAAAGTGGAGAATGGAACGGAGTGTATCAATATTAGGTTTTAAAATTTTCTGTGTCTACCCTGCCATGTGTGGGATACAGCGTGACGCTGATAACAGTATGGAAACTACATACATGTTTTTAGGGTACGTTATCTTAAAAAGTAAAAACGGAATTGTTATTAGATGACCTTGTTGTCTATGTATCAAGAACATTTATCTAAAGATAGAGTAGAGATATCAAGCTGAAGTTAATATAAGAAAAATTAAGTCAACTTTTCCTTAGAGAATGCAAAAAATCAAGCTTATAAATTACGCATACAAAAGATTCAACGAATATCTTTTTTCTGCATTTTCTATGAGATACGCCGCGTAACTAAAACTAACAGCGTCACGTAGATCTCCGTTTGTAATTTTTTCTTACCAAATGAGACAAAAAGAGAAGAAAGTTAAGATTTATAAGTATTTCATAACAGAAATGTAGACAAATTTATATTAGTAGTTTATTTTATACAAAATGAGTGCAAATATCCGCATGCTTAAATTTGTTAATGTTAAACCCTTCAAGGGCGAGTTTTACTCGCACTTGTCGAGTTTTTTTTATTTAGATTTTTAATAAGGTGCGAGGAAAATGAATTTAAAGATGCTTTTTTCACTATACTCAGCTTCACGTTGTATCTCGCACGAGGCTGGATAGGCAGAGGGAACCCGGGAACCTAGTGTAAAGACACTCCGTTCCACTTCCGTTCCCCACTTTCCGCTGAATTTGAGGCATTGCCTGTTGAGTGGCGGAAGTCAACGCCGCGCTTTGCCTTATTACCAGAGGGAAGAATTGTAACATTAAATATTTAATTTGAAAATATTAAATATTTCATTCCCTCGACTGGGGATCGAACCCAGAACCTGTCGTATACGAAGGCTTTTTCACTATATACCTACACACTATCTCTACTTTCCGTATAACACTATCTCTACTTTCCGTTGTTTTTCTCGATATAACACCGGGGAAGCTGAATTGAAATCATGTACTATATAATATAATTTTCTTTTCAGTTTCACGCTGGGTAGGCAGAGGGAACTTGGGAACCTAATGTTAAGTCAGTCCGTCCCGTTTCTCATTTTCCATTGAATTAATAATAACATTATATTAAGTTTGATTAAGTTTTTGCATAATTTACGAGACGCTACAATGGCGAGTGTCATTTCAAACGATTTAATTAGCCTCGTATTATAATTACATAGCTTATGATCAAAATAGCTCATTTTGAACCCAATCGATATAATTCTATGGTGTCACACGCAGGCGACAGCGCTGAGTAGGTTATAACTCAATTGTCGTGAATTCGGTCGCTATTTGAGAAATTATTTATCTATTTGAATATTTTTTTTAATTGTTATTCCACACTTAGGACAGAAAATACTAAACTTAAATTTAAAAAGCGTATAAAAATTTTGAACGAAGCAGGATTTGAACCCGCGCCTCTGGAATACCGTTCCAGAAGAGTGGAACGGTATTCCAGAGGCGCGGGTTCAAATCCTGCTTCGTTCAAAATTTTTATACGCTTTTTAAATTTAAGTTGAGAAATTATTTATCTATTTGAATATTTTTTTTAATTGGAAATAACAAGTAGATAATTTCTCGCTGTATCCCGCATATGGCAGGGTAGGCAGAGGGAACTTGGAAACTTAGTGTTAAGACACTCCGTTCCAGTTCCGTTCCTCACTTTCCGCCGAATTTGAGGCACTGTGTGTTGAGTGCCGGATCTCAACGCCGCGCTTTGCCTTTAACAAGTTAACGATTTGTTTATATTATTATTTATATATGCAGAATGTTTTTCTAAAAGGGGCGGTAGGTTTTTTTTCGGATTTACTTGCTATACGTGCTATATAAAAATAATAATTAATAATTATTATATTTTTGCTTTCATCGTCTTGGCGTTGCGGCAGGCACAGCTAGGGGTTGGATTCCCGTTGAAGGGATTTTATTTCCACCACTCAACAAAACATACTTAAAATTATATTCTTCGGCCTTCCTTGTATGTGCATAGTACCTACATATATTGCGAAAAAAAAAAAGAGATTTTTCGTTTTAACTTCGCGCTATATCATGCATATTGTAGGGTGGGTAGGCAGAGGGAAATTGGAAACCTGGGATCTGTTCTATACTTTCTGTCGAATTTGAGGTATTGATTGTTGAGTGGCGGAACTCAACGCCGAGATTTCTCTTGTTACCAGAGTGAAGAAATGAAAACATTAAATATTTTGAAAATCCTAAACATTTCATTCTCTCCAATAGGGATCTATCACACAATCTATCGCTGTACGTTACGGCAGACCTCATTATCAGACATGCAAACTGCATAACAATTCCTTAGTACATATTATTAAATATATAATAAATATATATTGAATTGTAAAATTTTATTCGAATCGTGCCTCGAATGACGAAACAACAGTAGAATGCTCGTGTAAAAAGTTTTCATATAATGAAATTCACGTTGTAAACTATAATGTTATATTTCTATGTATTTTCTATGTACGTAGAAAATATTAATTTGAGTGTTATGTACATATTTTAAATTTTTTATTCCGGTCGTCTGTCAAGATCGTTCATTCTTAACATTACTTGGACGTATCGAACTGACATTAATATCTAAAATCTAGACATATAATTCCTTTGAACCCAAAAAAAAAAAATAAGAGTCTCATCATTTCTCATCACGCGTCAATGCGTCAGCAAACAAAGTAAATATAAAATTGTAAAAAGTTCTAATTTATGGATACATTTAAAAAAATTACAAACGTATATTTATTTATTTCATACAAAATGAGAGCATATGTTTGATTATGTTATTATATATAATTTACGATCCTATTGAGAGGCCTGTCATGGCGCAGCGGCACAAGAGTGTGACTGTAACCGACAGGTTCTGGGTTCGATCCCCAGTCGAGGAAATGAAATATTAAATATTTTCAATTTAAAATATTTAATGTTTCATTTCTTCGCTCTGGTAATAAGGCAAAGCGCGGCGTTGAGTTCCGCCACTCAACACGCAATGCCTCAAATTCGGCGGAAAGTGGGGAACGGAAGTGGAACGGAGTGTCATAACACTAGGTTTCACTTCCGTTCCCTCTGCCTACCCTGCCTAGTGCGGGATACAGCGTGAAGCTGAGAAGAGAAGAGAGAGAAGGTAAAAAGACAAAAAAAAAGAAAAAAAAAACCGATCCTATTGATATATTAAATCCTAAAAAATGTCACACACACTCTTTGAAAGTTTTCCGCCCCGTAGTTACAAAACGTGAGTCCGCGCGTGTCGTGGCACTACGTCCGGGAGTCGGTATCGCGGATGTAGGTCAACACCGACTTAATTGGCAAAGAAAAACAACGTTGCCATGTCGAAACGTTAATATTAAAACAATATGGCCTAAAGGCCTTAAGCTTAAAAGCTATTTTTTTTGAGAGGTTAATTTTGTCACACTTGCTTAGATACTTGTTATCTTACTTAATTTAGTTTAACCGGATTAATAATGCCCTGGATTGAAAGATGGGCAAGATATAGTCAAATCATTTTGCAAGAATCCAGGGCAGTACACGAGGCAATTAAATCGTTGACGATATAATAATGATGTCAACCGACAGACGAATGTTTCTACCGGTGACCACGGAGTACAGCGAAGTGTTCGAAACATCAGGTTTCAAAAATATGAAATAGTCTTAATCGCGTAATTCGTTTAAATTTGTTTCATTAAAAATACTCGTTATCTTCTCCTTTTTTGTACGTACATATAGATAATGTATAAACTGACCTGGCTGACCAAATTATTGTTTATTCTACACTAAACAGCGTAGAATCAATAATAATTTGGTCAGCCTACCTTAGGTACAAAATTACTGTCATAAGATAATTAATTACAAGGAAACTCCAATACTTACTTACTTAGCTTCACGCTGTATCCCGCACGAGGCAGGGTAGGCAGAGGGAACCCGGGAACCTAGTGTTAAGACACTCCGTTCCAGTTCCGTTCCTCACTTTCCGCCGAATTTGAGGCATTGTGTGTTGAGTGGCGGAATTCAACGCCGCAATTTGCCTTATTACCAGAGCGAAGAAATGAAACATTAAATATTTAAATTGAAAATATTAAATATTTTATTTCCTCGACTGGGGATCGAACCGAGAACCTGTCGGTTGCAGTCACACGCTTGTGCCGCGGCGCCACGACAGGCGTCCAATATTATTTTGAATATCTGTTTCTCTACTCAGTACTCAGTACTCAGATTCACGCTATATTCCGCACATGGCATTCAAGGCAGGCGGAACTTGGGAACCTATTTACCTACAATTTGAGGCATTGTTTGTGGAGTGGCGGAATTCAACACCGCGTTTGGTCTTGTACCAAAGCGAAGAAAATGAAAACATTAAATATTTAATTTGAAAATATTAAATATTTCATTTCCTCGACTGGGGATCGAACCCACAACCTGTCAGTTACAGTCACACGTTTGTACCGCTGTCCATTTTTTAACTTATTATTATATCATTTTTTTTGTCATATATATTAATTATATATTAATTACAATATTATTTATATACACAATTAGTATCTTTTCTAAGAAAGAATTTATCTTTTACGGACTTTTACTTAGGAGTAAGGCTTATTCTAAAAGAATTAACAATTAAATTATTAATATAGTTTATTGGTGGTGAGAGTTTAATAGGACGACGGTAGGGGCATAACAGCTATAATGAAAGAGGTGACCGCTGCGATCCTATCATTTAAACCCATTTTTAAATTATATTCAATGATGCGTTTTGTCGTTGCCTCCGTCACATTTCGAATTACCATTTTGATCGCATTTTAACAGAATTTTTTTGGTTCCGGAGATTGTGTCGACCTTCACTTTCGCTTCAAAGTGGTTAATCAAAGCTTAGTCAACTATCAAGCGGTTACATCTATCCTATTTTCCTAGTGCTCCATCTACCAGTGTTAAAGCCAACCAAATTCCTTATACATTCAACAACCTCTCCCGAAGTTCGTTTGCTGCTTCCGTTGTACATGTGATGACTGTATCTCTATCTCGATCAATTTTTCCACTATCCACGTTGTCTTGCCACACCCGGAAACCAGATTTACCCACATTATTTTAGACACTTTCCCCGTATACAACATTGTCGCTTCCGGAGTGCTATCCAGGCATAGAGCCTTTCCTAACATTTTGGTGAAACCAATATAGGATCGTTGGCACATGTTCTGAACTTTGGGTTCATGTTATTGTTCTTCTGGTTTCCTGTTCGTTCTACTCCACAAACAAAGATGTTGCGCTGGCTGTCATATAAATGCCTTTTATACTTCCCACGGTGGTCTGGCCACTAGTTTTGTTATACATCGTGGCTTCTGCTTCTTTAAGTTTTACTTTCAAACTGAGTATCCACATTGAAAAGAGAGCTTAATATTCTAGCAGGTTCTGAGCTTGATTGGTGGCTTTCAGAACCACTAAGAATTCGAGTAAAACAATGTTATAGTGGTCCTTCTGTTCCCGAACTGGTAACAAGTCTGGTGGTTGTACTTGGTTAAATGACGCTTTTGTAGATTTTGACCGGGATTTTACAGTTTCAGAATTCATAATCTGTGTCTGAGTGCCATCGTCTACTTTTCTCTGACTCTGGACCTTTAGTTTTTTGTTGTTATTTCTGCGGTCATTCTTTGAAGACGTCCTGAGCCACTTTTAGTAGTTAAATGATATGTGTGCTGGGTGCACTAAATGAATGCTGGAGTGTGCAGGCTTAAAGTGAGTAAGGTCTTCATCTCTGTCCTCACAACGTGAGGTTAAGTAAAAAATAAACTAAAAAAATATCATAATATGTCATAAAAAAACACGTCATTGACCTTCTATAAGGCTTTATGCTGTATCCCAAATTTAGCATTTAAGATACCAACATAACTCACATGTATTGCTTACAATGGAGTACACATTAAATCCAAGAATTTCGTTAAATGAAATACATTAGTCATTACTACATTAGAAGTACAAGCGTTTCATCATTCAACCATCATATACTAAGGGAATGATATCGTTTTCAGCTCTTTGATTCTATTACTATAGCCCCTTGAGCCTTCGGAAGCAATCTCTGGCATAATGCCATATCTATTGCCGGTAGCGATAAGTCAAGCAAGCGATATCGACACCGATCTTTTATGTACCACTGTTGTAGAGGATGAACTGAAAAGTTAACTACGATGGTGTTTATTGATTTCTTGTCGTACATTGTGGCAAAATTGGACTGGTATTTTAGTTTTAGTTTTTTTTTTCTTCATACTGTAGCACACATGGTAGGGTAGGCAAAGGGAACTTGGGAACCTTGTTAAGACACGTCGTTCTGTTCCCTACTTTCTGCCTAGTTTGATGGGATATACACACACACACACACATACACACATACATACATCCATCATTAATAATGATGAAAAATTATTAATAAAGCTTGCCAATATTGTAGCCATTTATTTTCCTAAAAAAGGACCAAAATTAAATATTTTGAACAAAATACGAAAAGATTTAATACTTAGCTACCCTTACATCATTTTTTCTCGGGGATGAAAAGTAACTTTCAATATTATTTGAAAAAGGTCTATCAAAGCTGATAGACTCGTTACGAAAAAAAAGTATGCAATACAAAATATCGTCTTTTATTCTCGTACATAAAGAAAATTTATATCACAGTTCTTATTGGTAATGGAATGGAATAGGGAATTGCTTCTACATACAATATTGTCCAAAAAGACATCTTTTTACAAGCATATTCCTAAAATAAATGTATATATTACTTGGTTTAGCTTCACATTTTATCTCGCATATTACAATATCGCTAGAGAGGATATGCCCCAAGACATTCTACGTTTTGAGTGGCGGTTCTCAACGCCGGTCACTGTCTTACTTTGTTTTATATCTTTATGCCGTATTATATTTGCGCACGTTCCAAAATTATTTGTATAATCTGCATTTTCTCTGTGTGAAATAAGTAAAAGTTAACCTACTATTGTTTTCACTTCCGTTTCTCACTTTCCACCGAATTTGAGGCATTGTGTGTTGAGTGGCGGAACTCAACGCCGCGTTTTGCCTTATTACCAGAGCGAAGAAATGATACATTAAATATTTAAATTAAAAATATTTAATGATGGGGATCGAACCCAGAACCTGTCGGTTACAGTCACACGCTTGTGCCGCTGCGCCACGACATAATCCTCCTAATGATTGGAGAACTCTTACTCTACTCTCTCTGTTCTCCAATCATTAGGAGCCGCCTATGGAATATTATGTAAATAGTCAGAAATGTATTGCTTATTCTAACCAGATCATCACCACAGAAACGAATTTAACAAATGGGCAAAACGGATTTTTTAAATTAAGCTGTTGAATCGGATTAATCGCGTATTTCCATTTTGATCGGTGGTTACAAAAAGAATATTGACCACGAAATATTGCAAAGTATCCGAAATGTTAAATTATCTTTTTTAGGGTCTTCATGATGCACATGGCAGGGATTTTGGAAACCTTCATCCATTTTCCGACGATCAGAGTAATTGCGTGGTAAATGGTGGAAATCAAAGCCACACTTTATCTTGATACCAAAGTGAAGGTAATGAAAATATTAAATATTTAATTTCTTGGAATGGGCATCGAACCCACAACATATCGTGTTTACAGTCGCACGCTTGAACCCCTACGTTACGACAGGCCTCAATAAGCAATAAAACCAAAATATATGTAATTAGTCCGCTTTGAGATGTTTATTAAAATTATATCACCACCATTGGCATACAAAAAACGGGTCAAAATCAGACCAAAAATTAACAAGTGCCATAATCTATTTTTTAATACATTTAAAGTGTTTTTTTGTATTGAACTTAAATTTCAATTCTAGAAAAGAAACCCGCGCCACTATGAAACCATCCAAGCGCTCTGTCCATAATAGCTTAGAGCACATTTTGCCCAAACCTGTATGTCCTTTTAAAACACTTTAAAAAATTATTTATAGTTATAATAATATTTGATATTTAACACGTTTCGTTAACCTATAAGTTCAATAATCTTACTCCATTGTTCGGCGCTTTTGGCGTAAAATATCTGTGGGTGGTCCTTATTATCGTATGATACGCCTACTTACGAGTATATCGTATTGTAAAGGCTTTTGACTTTTGCCTTTTGTAAGTATATAAATTATCACAGGCGTTTCGGGGAATTTGTTAAAGAGATTTTAGAGTATTGCGGCATTAAATTTCGCTACTCAACACACAATGACTCGTACATTAGGTAAAATGGATACTAACAAAGGACAGAGATCTGTAGAACAGAAATTAATTTAAAATTGTTATTTTGTTTACATTTATTTACGTTATTGCTATTGTATTTCAGTAGGCACCCAATTTAAATATAAGACGTTATCTATATACGATTATTATATATAGTATATGATTAATATATATGATCATTTTTATCATACCAAATATATTGAGTGATGAATATTAAAATTCACGGTAGACAGAGAGACCCCGAACACCTAGTGTTAAGACACTGCGTTCCGTCGTTCAGTTCCTACTTTCCGCTGAAGTTGAGACATTGCGTGTTGGCTCGCGGAACTCAACGCTGCACTGTGCCTTAGTATCTGCCTTGGTTTTCCTACTTTCCGCTAAAGTTGAGACAATGCGAGTTGAGTCGCGAAACTCAACGCTGCGTTCTGCCTTAGTATCAGAGCTAAGAAATCAAAATATTAAATTAGGATCCAACCTACAGCGCTCGTTCCTTTGCGCCACTACAGGCTCTATCTTTATATCAGTACTTGCTGCGTGCTAGTTATTTACGTGGTCTGTATGACGTAATTTATGACACTCCACTTTTCCGTAGGAAAATTCGAGATATCCTCTTTCATACTCCTGAAAATAATCTCCGATAAAATTTCGTATCGTGGGTATAGACATAATATGATAACATTTATTATATAAACATGTTTTTAAAGAAAGACTTGAACCTGTTATCTTAACAACCTTAACACCCCCCTTTACCCTCATACCTGAGCGAGAAAATGAAAATAATTCGAAGTGGGAATCGAATCTCAACCAACGCGTTGTCATTCAATCGGCGTGCTACTAAGACATGACAGCCTGTAGCCTGTATACTATATTATTTTGTACAATAAATATTGAACATTCTACATAAATATTACAATATAGTTGGCATATTCATACTTGAAACGTGAATGTTAGCTATTAAAATACACTTTGATTCGATAATGCAATAACGTGATGCGTTGTCAATCTCCATTACTTCTCCATCAGTCATTTTAACTACGAACTCAGTTGAATTAAATTGAGAGACAATGATATACCATAAGCAAGTAAATAAGTGATTTATATTAATTTCGATATAATTTTAACCCATTTACCAACTTTTTTTAGAAAAAAAGTTAATATTTTCTAAAAAAAAAAATTTTTTTCTTGCTTACATCTGAAATAAGATTTTTAATATTTTAAAATAATATAAACCAATTTTGAAGAGAGAGAAAGAGAGAGAGAGAGAGAGAGAGAGAAAGATAGATAGAGAGTATTTTAAATAGCCTTGTTCATCGCGATGTGTTTATAGCTATGTTTTATAAAAATCAGCTTAGCAGCTTAAGAGTTACAAACACTATTCTAAGATGAGGTGTGGTTTTTATGATTTAAAATTTTATTTCTGTAACCGTGTTTATACAATAAATATAGTTCAAATTTACACTTTATTCCTTCTTTAAATTAACAAGATGAAATCGCAACGGGCGATGTATAATTTGGTCCGCCCCGTCCTTGACCTGAGGGCCAGACCCAGAGGAGATCGAGCCCTCGCCGGCGCGTGATGAAATTCAGCATCATACTTATGTATGTCGGTTAATGTTACAGATGAAGATTTATTAGGTCTGAGGAGGTTTTGCGTTTGGTTATTTTTAGGCGATTTCAATATTATGTATTATTGTATTGTTTTCTGAGATTTAGTGAAATTAGTTTTAAATGAGAATATACAAATATATATTTATATAGCAATCTACTTTAAATTTTATATGATGTACAAAATGAAAATTGTAAAGAGTATAAATTTTTAAAAGCATATAAAAATTTTGAACGTAGCAGGATTTGAACCCACGTGTCTTGGAAACCGTCCAACCTCTCTGACTAACTAATCCATACGTTCTTACCGAGATACGTTGTAATTCTTATATGCTTGTTACAACTTATTTATATTCAAATCCTGCTATGTTAAAATTTTTTATACGCTTTGAAATTTAAATTAAATATTTTCTTTCCTAAGTGTGAAATTTTTAAACTAGTAAAAATATTAATATGATGTATTTTCGTTATTCAATATAATTTTATATACCGGTTATATATTTCTGTCTATTTTTTTTTCATAGTTTGTAGAAGTTTTTTATAAATTCTAGTATCAAGACATTGGGTATACATGTAGTATATTATTAGTAGCTTCACGCTGTATCAGCTGTATGTCAGGGTAGACAGAGGGAACTTGGGAACCTAGTGTTAAGATACTCCGTACTGTATCCTACTTTGCGCAGGCTTAGTGGCGGAACTCAACACCACACTTTGTGATCAGAGCGAAGAAATACAAATATTTAATATTTCGTTTTGACAATATTAAATATTTAATTTCCTCCTTATTGTAACCTCATGATTTAGTGTTTGCTTTATTTAAATTGGTTGATAAAAAAAACAGATCAACTTAAAATTGCTATATTTTTTTATTAACTTAGCTGAAAAAATATTTTTCATTATGTATAGTACATGTTGTTTTAAAAGTGATAATGGCATTAGAAAAGTAATTGAGGTTAGTAAATAAAATAGTTTAATTCAAGCGATTGAAGTCGCAGGCGGGTCGCTAATGTAAATATTATACGTACTCCAGGAACATTATTTAAAGACAGTAAGTTATAATTATAAATGGTTTATTACAGAAATCCTAAAAGTGTACGGCGAACGACTATCGGATTGGGAAAGAACAGAAGTGAGAAAATATCCTGAAGTGTGGTTCTTGGGCCTAGAAGCGAACAAAGTGCAGGCGAGGTCCAACTTGCCGAACAACTGCGGCTTCGATGATGAAAATGGCAGCTACAATAAAGTAAAATATTTTTTAAATTACTAATAAAATTATCTATTTATTAATATAGCACTTGCCATAACACGACAGATTGTGGATTCGGTCCCCACTCGAGGAAATGAAATATTTCATATTTTCATTTGTCGCTCTGGTAACAAGGCCAAAGTGACTTAATGGGGCCAATATATATAAAATCATTGGGAAGCAAAGGGGATCAATAGGTGAGAATTTCTCTGAAACTTTTATGGGTAGGGCAAAAAAAGACTAAAAAGACTAACAATTTCCACTTCCTTATAAATTGATATGTACATATTCATTAGGTTGGTATCTAAATTAGCTACACCTTTGATAGAAAATTGAAGGTAAAAGATTTTATTTAAAGCGTTTAGACACAAAGCCACCGCGAGTTGTGTAGCGACATTAACGTTGAACTACGTTAAACGTTAAACTTTGAACTAGCGAGAGTAAACTGCATACTTGAATTTCCATCAATAAAGCTCCGGGCGGAAAGAAGCAAGCGAGCTGAAAGAGATGATATTAAAAAGAAATTATAAAAAGCGAAGCGAAGAAATCAACTTAACATATAGTAAGGAGGAAATCCTTTTTAAATCTATTTTCTAATTAATCAAGGTCATCGTAGCACAGCATCTGTAAACAGCGGCTTGTGAAACAGAGTAGAGAGAATGAGAGAGAGAGAGAGAGAGAGAGAGTCAAGACACTCTGCTTTGAGATATAACGCAAAACTAAAGAGATCGTTTAATACCAGTTCTATTTTTAAACCAAGCCAAAAAAAAAAAATATTTTTTTCAGTCCGCCAAAACTATTTCAAACACTCGAAAGTTAAGCTAACATTTCATTTAATTCATGAATATATATTTTATTTTAAATTCTAGGTTTCTCGTTTCAAGTTTATAATGTAAATGATGACCTGTTTCATTTGAAAAGTATTTTGAATGTAAAATTTAAAATAAAGAAATATTTCAACGGGCAACACCGTACTCGCTAATTAAACGTAATTCAAATGACATACAAAGTCTTCGCTCCTATTTTTTCTAGCCAATGTATATATATAACTTATATTTTTATATGGGTATAATTTTTTCTTATACTTTTTATTATTTTTTTTCGCAATTTGCCTTTACAAATTTCACTGGAAGAACATTGGTTTATGTAGTCGTGAGATGCGCCTCTAAGCGTTATTATAAAAAAAATATAAATATAATATATCAAGTATCTGTGTGGCGTTGAGTTCCGCAACTCAACACGCCATACCACCATACCACGAGAAATCAGCGGAAAGTGGAAAATGCCAGTAACATTATTATGTCTGAGTAACAGAGTGTATTAACACGAGGTTCCCACGTTTCCTTTGCTTATCTTGCTACGTGTGAGATAGCGCGAAGCTAACAAAATATTCTTTTATTCAATTTTCCACATACTTTAACACGTATGAAAATCTTCCACAGCAAATACACGATCACATAGCGTATCGCTACGAAATCCTGGAAGTGATTGGAAAGGGCTCCTTCGGCCAGGTCATCAGGGCTCTCGACCACCGCTCAGGAAACCAAGTGGCTATAAAGATTATAAGGAACAAAAAGCGTTTCCACCACCAGGCCCTCGTCGAAGTAAGAGTCCTGGATCACTTGAGGCTGAAGGACAAGGATCAGTCACACAACGTTATCCATATGCTAGATTATTTCTATTTTAGAAATCATTTGTGCATAAGTTTTGAATTAATGAGGTGAGTTTATATTTATTTATGTACATATACTTATACATAATTTAGTGCGATAAAAACGTAATTTCACTTCATTTAATTGAAAAATACTTAATTATTTTAAGCGTTACACTGTATTCCACACATGGCGGAACTTAACGCCGCGCTTTGACTTGTTACTAGAGCAAAGACATGAAAATATTAAATATTTCATTTGAATATACTAAATATTTCATATTCATTTCTTCGAGTGGAAATCGAACCTAACACCTGTGCCTCACAGTCACACGCTTGTGTCCTGCACTATCATAGATTTTTCTACAATATATTTTTATAGTCTGTAGTATTAAGTTTTTAACTATGAAATTTAATTATTGCCTAAGTAAATTATCGATGTTAAATCAATTTATTAAGGCTTTCTATAAGTTAAAAAAGGTTAGCGTTACGCTGAAAACAACAACATTTAAGCAATTGTATATTATATTCATTTAATTTTTGCTTATTATGATTATACTTTTATTTTTTTAACCTTAATTAATATTTATTTATTGTATTTACATTGAAAGCTCAATATATAAACTATAGAGTATATATAAACTTTAGGGAGTCATTTTTCGGCTGGCAAATTTATTTATATGGAGTTTGCTAATAGTTTGAGGCCGTCGTGACGTGCGACCGTAGACGCAACAGGTTATTGTTGCCATTCGACAAAGTAAAATCTATACTTAAAATACATCTGTAACTGATCACTGTCTGTACATGAAAGATATATAAAAAAATACTTACTTACTTACTTAGCTTCACGCTGTACCCCGCTCATGGCAGGGTAGGCAGAGGGAACTTGGGAACCTAGTGTTAAGACACTCCCTTCCACTTTTATTTCCCACTTTTCGCCGAATTTGAGGCATAGGGCATTTTATTAATTTTTATTTGCTTGTCTGTTTATCTATTTATCTATGTGTTTGTACTCGCTAATATTAAAAATGACGTACCAGAAATATTAAGTAAATACAATTTTCACAATTTTATTTAGTAACATTAAACTTAACATTTAGTGCTTGTTTTATTGCAATCAAGTAGTTAATAACAAAGTGATGTCTTCCGTTAGTTCGACAAAATTGCCAACAACGTACCTGTAGATCCTATGTTGTAAATAAAATAGTGTGAATCAAGCGGCAAAACCGCAGCTGAGCTAGTATTTAATATTTTCATTTTCCCGCTCTGGTGCAAAGCAAAGCGCGGCGTGGGTCTTACCGTTGCTTCAAAAAAGAAAGAAAGGAACGTGTGGACTGGAAGTGTTGGTAGTAAGTTGGCTAGAATAACGAAAATGTAATTAATAACAACATATATCCTGTGGAGGTGTGGTGGAGGGCATATTAGATACGTGCATTTCCAACTTCATAACAGCGCCATAACATACAATTTTAACTTTATTTGTACTTTTACGATTTACTTGAAAATTTAAAAACTTGTCCGCTTTGTACATATATACACGAAGACTTGGGAAAATTTCAATTTTAAGGGAAGAATCATACTGAAGTAGCAAGATTCTCTACTAAGTGATCATTTCGTTGTACATAGAAAACATCTAAGACTAAATCCTAAGTTAAGCTAAGTTGAAAGTTAAGCCTTAGAGTTTTATCGAATATATTAAAAGTATAGGCGGCGTTAAATTACGTCATTAAGCAAGTAATAGCTTAAAATCTGGTAGCGGAGATCAGATTTTCTCAATGTGAAATTGCAAATAACATAAGGGAGCGAAAATCTTTATAAACGCAATGACTTAATTCGGTGAAAAGTAAGAAACGCAACCTCTTAAGTTCCTTTTAAGAAATTGAATGGTGTATCAAAAAAATAGGTTCCCAGGTTCCCTCTACTTACCCTGCTGTGGACACGATACGTATATATAAAGATAGTTTAGATATAAACAATTATTACCTTCCTACCTAACTACTATTAAAATTAATATTTTATTCTATGTACATTGAGTATGTTCCCTCTATAGAAAATGTAGTATATTTATAATTTTGAATTTAAATGTGATGAGTATTCCGTATTATAATAGCGACGCGCTCTTCTTTTTGTTGCGCCAAAACCACCTCCGCAAATGACGAATGTCTTTTATCTGAAATTTTTATATCGTAAAATATTTCATGTGTTTTTTCAATATTTTTACGTTATTAAAGGGTGTAAGTAAGCATGGCTCGGGGTACAAAAGTGCGACTGTAAGAGTGGTTCGTTCCCCGTTCGAGAGAATTATATATTTATTATTTTTTTTACTCTGGTAACATTGCAAGGTATGGCGTTGAGTTCCGACATGATGATGATGATCCGTATTACCTCAAATTCAGCAGAAAGTAGTAAAAGGAAATGTTTCAATGGGAACAAGTGTCTTTACACTAGGTTCCCAAGTTCCATCGGCCTGTCACGTGCGGGATACAGCGTGAAAAAAGTAACATATAGTTTAATTGTTGCTTTACACTAGCGGATGTTTTTTTTTTTGTTTTGGTTGAACTCTGAAAATATCTAGTGAGTCGTATTCAAAATTGTTTTTGTGTTGGTTAAAACATATATCAAGTAAAAAGGTCTTCGATTAATTTACATTACATCACTCGTTATTCAATTGGATAGATTTCGAATTAAAATTTATTTAACTAAAAAAATTATTAAGTATCAAATATTTCTATCAAAGCTATAATATAAAAAAGCAAAGCAAAATTGAATAGCAAACAAAAAATAATTCTTAGATTACATTGAAAATTTATTAAAAACTTTGAAAACACTTAAATGATAATTAGTACGAAATTCAGTAGAATGAAGAAAAGTCAGTAGAAGTTATCGCAGCGTGGTAATGAACCACATTGTTCGTGTCACGGCGTACCAGGAAACTGCTGAAAGCTTACAGTCGTTTACTAAATACATTTATCGTCGTTTAACCTTATTTTTTTATGGTAGCTTTTTTATTGAAATTAACGCTTTAAAAGTTCGTTGCTCATTTAACATTTTTTTTATAAATTTAATACTGTCAATCGCTACTATAATATGATAATTATTTTTAAATAATAAAATTATACCGCCAGTTCAATTTATACTTAGGTATTGAAAAACAGAGTACTTAGGCTACGGTTATAAAAATAAGAAATATGACATCAGCACAGCGTTGAACACTAAATACGATAGTATGGGGTTCAAGGCCCATTCGGTGACGAGCAAAGCACGGCGTTGAGATCCGCCACTCAACACGGAATTCCTTAGGAATTTGATGGAAAGTGGGGAACGAAAGTATTCTGATGGGAACAGAGTGTCTTGACACTGAGTTCCCAAGTTCCCACTGCTCTTTCAGCTATAAAGAAATATTGCGCATTTCAATGTTATCACAGCAATATATTTCCTAGTAACATTATTGGTACGGTAACGATTGACGTGACAATAAAGTTAATGTAATCTTTATTAATTTGCAAATTACAAATTTCGTGCCATATTCATTTAACATGCAAAGTTTTGAATAAACGCTTGTCACGTATTTCTTTTACTTAGAATTTATGTAATAAAAATGTCTATCGACTATTTTAATATCTTTTTATGATTTATAATTTAAATACCATTCTGATAATATTTATATTTTATATTAAATAATGAGGCCTGTCGTGGCGCAGCGGCACAAACGTGTGAATGTGAACGATAGGTTGTGGGTTCAATCTCTACTCGAAGACAGGAAATATTATTTTTTTTTTGAAATTAAATATTTAATGTTTTCATTTCTTCGCTTTGGTTAAAAGGCAAAGCCTGGCGCTGAGTTCCGCCACTTAATACACAAAGCCTCAAATTTGGCGGAAAGTGGGGAACAGAAGTGGAACAGAGTGTCTTAACACTACGTTTTCAAGTTCCCTTTGCCTACCCTGCCATGTGCGGGATACAGCGTGGCGCAGGGGTATTAACGTTGGACTGTTAACGCTACGGTCGTTGGTTCGATTCGCACTCGAGTAAAGAAAATATTTAATATTTTCATTTGCTTGATCGATTGGTAATCTTGATATAAATAATTTTAAATAATATTTTCGTTATTTCAGTATCAACCTCTACGAATTGATAAAGAAGAATAACTACCAAGGTTTCAGCCTCAGTCTGATACGACGGTTCGCAAGTTCTCTACTGCGCTGCTTGCGGCTACTGGAGTCGGAAAACATTATACACTGTGATTTAAAACCTGTGAGTTATGTTTTTTTTATTTTAACTCGCTCTGGTAAATGGCTTTTTTTTTCTTTTTTTTTTGGTCTCACGTCTTATACCATACGTGTAAAGTTAAGCTGAGGGAACTTGGGAACCTAACGTTTAGACATTCCGTTCTTCTCGCCACTCTCCGTGGAATTTAAGGCATTGCGTGTTGAGTGGCGGAACTGAACTACGCACTTCTGGCCACGTTTTAAATTCATTAAATAATATAATAATGACCTAAATGAGGCCTGTCGTGTTGTGAGTTTGTTCGCAGTTTGTGAATTTGATCCACACTCGAGGAAAAGGAATAATATTTTCAATTTTAATAATGTTTTCATTTCTTCGCTCTAGTAATAGGGCGGCTTTGAGTTCCGCCACTCAGCTCGCAATGCCTGAAATTCGGCGGAAACTGGGACACGGAACGGAGTGTATTAACATTAAGTTCCCAAGTTCCCACTACCTTCCCTGCCATGTGCAGGATACAGCGTGAAGCTGATTAAGTGAATGATGATGATAACGAAAGTTAATATTATTTAAAAAAAAAAACTTTCTTGTCACTTGCTTCGACGAATATGGTGGCATGAAGTTTATCTATTAGGTACATATTCAATTGATAGCAAAGCCTTTGTCTTATCAAAGAGAATCGAGATCAATAACATTTGAACTGGTAGGCATATATATTTGTTACCTTCATTGTGTATCCGAAACATTGCTGGGTGAGTTCCTGTAACGATTATAACTATTTTACTTATTTAAAGAACGTATAAAATTTTTAATTTGCCACTTTAAACAACTATATTACTTTCTATAATAAATAAGCACAAATATAAGAATTAGCAAATTAATAACCAGGAAATACAACAAAACAATGTACTTTCCAGGAAAACATCCTGCTAAAGGCGCGAGGCAGTTCGTCCATCAAAGTGATAGACTTCGGCAGCTCGTGTTACACGCACGCGCGCGTCTACACGTACATACAGTCACGGTTCTACCGCAGTCCCGAAGTGATACTGGGGCTGCAGTACGGCACGCCGATTGATATGTGGAGCATGGGTAAGTATTTATTCTCTCTCAGCTTCACGCTGTATCCCGCACTAGGCAGGGTAGGCAGAGGGAACCCGGGAACCTAGTGTTAAGACACTCCGTTCCACTTCTGTTCCCCACTTTTCGCCGAATTTGAGGCATTGCGTGTTGAGTGGCGGAACTCAACTCCGCGCTTTGCCTTGTAATAAGGCAATTATTACCAGAGCGAAGAAATGAAACACTAAATATTTAAATTGAAATATTAAATATTTTATTTCCTCGACCGGGATCGAACCCAGAACCTGTCGATTACAGTCACACATTTGTGCCGCTGCGCCACGACAGGTAAAGTTTTTGGTAAGTATTTATGTATTTATATTTTAATTTTTTTTATTATTTCCGCTTTCTACTGAATCTGAGGCATTGCCTCAAGCGGGGTACTGAGAATACACTTCGTGGTAATTTAAGGATAGTGTCTTAACTCTATGCCTACCCTTGGCAGGTGTGAAGCTGAAAAAAATCCTTGAATAATTTCTGAGGCTGTTGTGGGTCAGAGCCTCCATTGCTCATTGTAAGGCAACAGTTGTGGATTCAATTCAATAGAAGGTGGATAAACTGTTTTTATTTCCTTTTTCTAGTAACGATATAACTAATGATGTGAAGTCGCATATGTCGTCTCGAAAATTGCCCTGTAAAGTGGGGTTCTTTTGCCCACCTACACCATCACACCGCATATATAAATGTGGAAACACACGTGGAAAGAATAAACAGATTATTGTTTATTCCTCAAAGTCGTTGCGTAAGATAACGTTACATTTTGTTGATATAAACCTGGCAAATATTAATTTTTATAGTATGGTTATCATACCATACCATAAAACCTTATAGATTAGTAACTGGCACGCTTGGAACGCCATAATCATAATCATATGGCGTTCCGAGCGTGCCAGTTGAGCACATATCACTTTGTCAATGTCACATTGTATAGAGAAGACACGAAGGAGGTTGTACGGTAAAGAACAGATGATTTTCCACAATATGAGAATACGTGCTAAAAAAAGAAGATCTACTTTAAGTATAAGGTTTTATCGAGGACTATGTCAAATTTTCAGATTTAGATTGATAACAGAGTATATAGAGAATACATAGTGTTGAAACATTTCTTTTGCCCATTTCACATAAATGTTTTTTGTTCGTTGTCTTCATTAACTATACAAACTTTATAGCAAATTTCTTTAACATAATATCATTAATTTACTTATTATCTCTTAAAAGCGCGGCGTTGAGTTCCGCCACTAAACACGCAATGCCTCAAATTCGGCGGAAAGTGGGGAACGGAAGTGGAACGGAGTGTCTTAACACTAGGTTTCACTTCCGTTCCCTCTGCCTATCCTGCCTAGTGCGGGATACAGCGTGAAGCTGAGAGAGATCTCTTAAAAAATATTAATATAAAAAGAAGAATAGAATATTTTTATTACAGCTTAGCTATAAAATATAACTTATAAATTCAATTTTTCTTTCAGCTTCACGCTGTATCCCACATATAACACAGGGTAGGCAAGAGGAACTTGGGAACATACTGTAAAGACACTTCGTTCTGTTCCCTACTTTATGCCCACTTTTCTACATTGTACTTTGAATTGTAATTGTAATTGTAATTGTATTTTAAACGCCGCAAACTAAAGCGAAGAAATGAAAACATTAAATATTTCATTTCCTCGAATGGGAATCGAATCCACAACCTTTACCGTTCACAGTTTGTGCCCCTGTACCACGACAGGCCACAAAAAATAAATAATTTAATAATTTAAAATATATATATGCTCAACTTTGATAAATTATACGTACTTCCAATTATCCAGCCCGTCGTTGCGCAGCGGCACAAGCGTGCGACTGTAACCGACAAGTTATGGGTTCGATCCCCACTCGAGGAAATGAAATATGTTCAATTGAAATATTTGATGTTTTAATTTTTTCTCTCTGGTACAAGGTAAAACGCGGCGTTGAGTTCCGCCACTGAACACGCAATGCCTCAATTCCGGCGGAAAGTGGGGAACGGAAGTGGAACGGAGTGTCTTAACACTAGGTTCCCAAGATCAATCTACCTACCCTGCTATGTGCGGGATACAGCGTGAAGCTGAGAGAGAATTGAGTTCCAATTGACCTTAATGCTTAAATGGGTATCAAACCCTCGATAGACGAGGCTTTAACAAATAATCAGTACAAATTACATGATGAGTTCTCACGGATGTTACATCTTTAAACTATATTAATATTACCTAGAATATTTCTCTACATATTAACAGCTTTTATAATGTAAAATGTCCATGAAGTTCCATAACTAACAAACAATGAACCAAAACTTTTTAAAACACAAGTAAATATAAACAAAGCAATTATAATAACTAAATATAATATTATAAAAGCTGTAATCGCTTGAAATATTTCTTCAAATATTACCAAATGTAATGTTTAACTGTTGCATAAGTAGCGAGTTAGTAGAAAGCTGAGAGAAAGGCGACGAGACACGTGCGATCCGCAAATATCGACATACCTTAGACCTGACTTTACGCAACGGACGGTCCGTCTGATGATACTATATAATTATAATATATAACTAATATTTGTAACATAAATTTAGTTATTTTGTAGTGCCACTCAAATTCGGCGGAAAGTGGGGAATGGAAGTGGAACGGAGTGTCTTAACACTAGATTCCCAAGTTCCCTCTGCCTACCCTGCCATGTGCGGGATACAGCGTGAAGCTGAGATGACAGGAGAAGAATTTTAAATAACACGTATTGATTGTTGAAATGTATCGCACTAGGGCGGGAGTTAAACGTCAACCCAAACATCATCGGTATTAAGTTGTATTGCCACAACAGCTAGAATTTAAAACATACTTATTTATATATATAGTCTCAAAATTTACAACCCCATTATTTTTTATTTTGTCCCCAGGTTGTATCCTGGCGGAGCTTCACACGGGTTACCCTCTGTTTCCGGGGGAAAACGAGGCGGAACAGCTCGCTTGCATCATGGAGCTGCTGGGACCACCGCCCCCAGACCTCCTCTTACACGCTACAAGGAAACGACTGTTCTTTGGTAAGTGTTTCTTTAAAATACTTATAGTATTTGTATGTATTTCATATAATATTGTACATTCTGCTTACGTTTTTATTAAGGTAGGTTCGATCTATGAGTCTTATCAAGAGCTAGTAGCGGGACTTAACAAGTTCCCATGGGGACGCCCCTACCTTGCTGCAAGGAAAAAACTCCGGACACATAGCGCTCCTTTAACGGAAACGCTATCACCGGATTTTCTCCTACACATTTTGGGGGTCCTGTTTCCGGAATCGCCTAGGCACATCCCCCCTAGAATGACCGCTTCTTCAATTCATGAGGAGGATTCAGTGGTTCCCCTCATATCCGAGGGAGAGATGGAAATGGCGCTCAGGAGACTAAGAGCCAAGAAAACAGCCCCGGGACCAGATGGTATTCCAGGAAGAGCTTTAAGCATCGCCCTGGAATACCTAGGCGACCAACTACGGAAGCTATTAGACCAGTGTCTGTTAACAGGAAAGTTTCCGAAGTTGTGGAAAGAAGGGCGATTATGCCTGTTGCGTAAGGAGGGTCGTCCTCCGGACTCCCCTTCTGCATATAGGCCAATTGTGCTTCTGAATGAGATGGGTAAGCTTTTAGAGAAGATCATTGCTTCCCGTCTTATTCAGCACCTAGACGAGGTAGGTCCGGGTCTTTCAGAGGCCCAGTTTGAGTTTAGAGCCGGTCGGTCAACTATTGATGCTATTAATTCCATGAAGGCTCTGTCGTTGTTAGCAACGGCAGATAGACATGTTCTTCTCGCCGTCTCTTTGGACGTCGTCAACGCTTTTAACAGTCTGCCGTTTGAGACACTAAGCGAAGCACTCCGGTACCATAGCGTGCCTCCTTATCTCCGGCGACTTTTAAATGACTACCTCCAAGACAGAGTAGTCGTATGGACTGGGGGAAATGGCCAGATCGGTCGACGAAGTGTCGGTTGCGGGGTTCCACAGGGGTCAGTTTTAGGCCCAATATTGTGGAACCTCGGTTATGATTGGCTCCTGCGTGGTCCTCTTCCGCATGGGATGAGTGTTATCTGTTATGCTGATGACACTCTAGTCACAGCCAGGGGGCCTTCCTATCAAGAGGCGGCACGCTTGGCTGAAACTGGTACCCAACTGGTCATTGATCGCATAAAGGCGTTGGGTCTGAGGGTGTCTATGTCCAAGACCAAAGCCCTCCTATTTCATGGCTCGCGTAGAGGTTTCCCCCGTAGGCCTATTCTACGCATCCAGGGACAGGAGGTGGAGGTACAGACTCAGATGAAATATCTGGGTCTAACCCTGGATGGCCGTTGGTCATTCGTTCCACACTTCGTTCAGCTTACGCCGAAGTTAGTGAATGCCGCCGGGGCCCTTGGCAGGCTTCTGCCGAATATCAGAGGACCAGATAATCCATGTCGACAACTTTACGTCGGCGTGTTGAGGTCTATGGCTCTGTATGGTGCCCCTGTGTGGGCGGATTCTCTTACCGCTCGCAATAAGATTCAATTGCGAAAGGCTCAGCGAATCATAGCGATAAGAGTGATTCGGGGTTACCGTACGGTGTCCTGGACGGCGGCAACGCTCTTGGCAAGCGATCCGCCTTGGGAGCTACAGGCGGAAGTGCTCGCCAGAGTACATGCGTTTCGCGTAAGCGAGCGGTCCCGAGGCGTGCATTCAACGCCGGAGGATATTGCTAGGATCAGGAGGAGAGCGGATGAAGCCCTGGTCCAGCGATGGAGGGAGGACCTGAGGAGTCCGGTGGCAGGTCTGGTGACGGTGGAAGCGATTCACCCTCACCTAGAGCGCTGGATCAAAAGAGGTTTCGGTGTCCTGACGTTCAGACTGGTGCAGGTGCTGACAGGGCACGGTTGTTTCGGCAAATATCTGCATCAAATTGCACGTCGGGAGAGGTCGCCGGTTTGCCACGAGTGTGATGCCTCCGTAGACTCGGCGCTGCACACTCTGGCCGAATGCCCCGCTTGGGCCCCACAACGCCATGCCTTGATGGCTGTAGTGGGTAGCGACCTCTCACTTTCTAGTGTGGTGGGGGCCATGCTAGACTGTGAGATAAACTGGTCCGCTATGGTCTCCTTCTGCGAATCAATCATTGCGTTGAAGGAGACCGCGGAGCGGATACGTGAGTCTAGCTTTAATGTAGACCCGCTCCGCGGCCGTAGGACAGGAGGCAGAAGGAGTCGCTATGCGCATCTCCAACTCCCTCTAGTCTAGAGGAGCTACTGCAGGAGGTTTCTCTGTCCTAAAAGTGGGGCACCCTGAAGGCGACGGTGGCCCGTGAAGGGGCCTTTCATCGAGACACCGCAGTAGTATGTGCGAGCGATCCTGCAGCGTCTCTTATAGGTGAAGTGGGTCCGCTGGGTTTTAGTGGGTAGGATCAAATCTCTGATGAGTCCCACAGTAACGCTTGTCCGTAAGGTACGTACTTGTGCCTAAATGCATTTCCCAGCGAAAAAAAAAAAAAAAAAAAAAAAGGTTCGATTTCCGCTCGAGGAAATGAATGTTTAATATTTTGATTTTGTAGCTCTGGTAAAAAGACAAGCGCCTAAGGGTTACAAGACAAACGGTTTCACCACTTCTCCGGTGGAAAGTGGGAAATGGAAGTGTTTTAATGGGGGCAGAGTCTCAACACTAGGTTATCTTATCCCATGTTAGCTCTGCCTCCCTACCATCAGCTTAAAATGTGACGCTGAAAAATAATAATATCTCATTACATATTTTGGTCATTTTAACATATTATTATGAAATTGCTTTTAAAAAAAATCTATTATATACATATTTTGTTATACAGATTCAAAAGGCTCTCCACGTACCGTGACCAATTCAAAAGGGCGTAAGCGGCGGCCCGCGTCCCGGACGCTCTCGGCAGCTGTAAGGAGCGACGACCCAGCGTTCTTACATTTCCTGCATCGATGCTTAGAGTGAGTATATTATTAACGTATCTATATAGTATCAGATTTATATAGAGTCAGAATTATATATTATAGTACACTATACATTATGTATATAAAAACTTCTGTAATTTAGCAGTTTTCTGGGTGGAAAAATAATACAACTTATTTACTAAAAATTACATATAATTATACATTTCTTTTATCTGCCTATTCCGCACATGGCAGGGTAGGCAGAAGAAACCTGTAAACTAAGTGTTGAAACATCCCGTTTCCGTTCCGTTTCGTTCATTTTGAACTGAATCTTTAAGGAAATAAAAGTTTAGTAGCGGAGCTTAACGCCGACCTTTGCTTAGTTACTAGGGCGAGGAAATGAAAATATTACGTATTTTAATTCTACTCGACGATCGAATCCACAGTTTGTGTCACACATAGTAATATAAACTTTTGCGGTTATACCTATAAATTAAATATACTTATTTAGTTTTTTAATATACTTAATTGGATCCTTTAAAAATATACACTAATATCGTCCATGTATTTACGAATGTTTTTTGTTTGCGACAAGCTATAAGATATATAAAGGAATATAGCTTAAGAAATGTGACGTTTAAGGCCTGTCGTGACGCAGCGGCACAAGCGTGTGACTGTAAACGACAGGTTGTGGGTTCGATCCTGACTCAAGAAAATAAAATATTTAATATTTTCAAATTTAATATTTAATGTTTTCATATCTTCGCTCTGGCTACAAGGCAAAGCGCGGCGTTGTGTTCCACCAGACAACACTCAATGCTTCAAATTCGGCGGAAACTGGGGAACGGAAGTGGAACGGAGTGTCTTAACACTAGGTTCCCAAGTTCCCTTAGCCTAACCTCGAATGTGCGGGATACAATGTGACGATGAGTATGTGTATGATGTTAAATGATAACAGAATATATTAACGTGCAAAGCGTGAAGAAAAAAAAATATAACAAGTAATATTAGTAGAAAAATATACAGAATTCATAAGATATGTAACTTCTATTCTTATTATAAATCTGTCTGTACATGGAAGATATATTTAAAAAATCTTAAATTTGACGTTTATTTATGTAATAGGGCTCGAAATAGATATATGATTTTTTCAAGAGTTTATCTGTTCGTCCGTCAATTGTACGCGATAATCTCAGAAACGGCTAAGCAGATTTTAATGCAGTTTGTTGTTATAAATTGGTTAAAACGTAAAAAGTTACGTCAATTTAAAATATTAAATTCAACAAATAATACTACAACATTTTTATTCATTTACCTGAAAAATTTAATTTTAAATGTATTTATACTGTCCTAAAAATGATAATGTTGTTAGAACAAGAAAGTAGTTGAAATTAGTAAGTAAATTTATGTAATAAAAGCGGGCGAAGCCGCGCGGGTCGCTTGTTCATATTCTAATAACGATAACTAATTTTTTACTATGTTTTTTTAAAGTGTTATTCCACACTTAGGACAGAAAATACTAAACTTAAATTTAAAAAGCGTATAAAAAATTTGAACGTAGCAGTATTTTAACTAGAGATGCCACGAATATTCGGCTACTATTCGGTATTCGGCCTATTCGGCCACTTTTTTTAATATTCGGTATTCGGCCGAATAGCATGCAGTATTCGGCCGAATACCGAATACCTAATTATGGTAAAAATATATATGGTATTATTCAAAAATATATATTATTTAAATTACAAATGGTTCATTTTCATACATAAATTCATACCTAAGTGCTTAAAATCTGTCAAAGGTAAGTTAAGATGAATGAAAACATTTTTTTCAGCATTTCTTGATAGCAAGCGATTACACTTTTCTTCATAAACAAAAATTCTTTCTGGTAATACTTTCGCTGTAGACACCCACGAGACGATAGATAAATCTTAGCAAATTTTGTCAGTATTAGATACAATTTTGCGTTTGGCGACCATTATTTGTAATGGTCTGCTGACCTGTTTAGGCGGACAGTTTTCAAATAAGTATCAATTACTTAAATTTAAAAAACGTTTAAAAATTTTGAACTAAGCAGGATTTAAACCCGCGCCTCTTTAAAATCCCTCCAGCGCTCTGACCAACAAAGCCATTCGTTCACACCAAACTTTGTCGAAATTCTTATACGTTTATTACAACTAATGTTGTTAGCATCTCTGTAGGGAGATTTTTACAAATTTTCGAACCCACAGAAAGCTAAACTACCCAAAGAAAACTCGTAAGAATTATCGTTTAGCAAGAGAGTATACTATTTTATTTAATATTTTTACAATTTTTTGAAAGTGTTATCTCTGTAGGGAGATTTTCAAGAGGCGCGGGTTCAAATCCTGCTTTGATCAAAATTTTTATACGTTTTTTAAATTTAAGTTTATTATTTTCTGTCCTAAGTGTGGAGTAACACTTTAAAAAATAGTGAAAATAATAAATATCAATCTCGTTCGTCACATTTTTTCTCTGTATTTTCTCTACTTACTTTGCCTCGCCGCTCTCGTACAAAGTGACTGAGACAAGAAGTACGTAATCATTTACCAATATTCGGCCGCCGAATATTCGGTGCTTCGGCCAATTACGTAGCCGAATATTCGGTATTCGGTATTCGGCCAAATCACTATTCGTGGCATCTCTAATTTTAACCCGCGCTTCTGGAATACCGTTCCACAGTTCCTGGAACGGTATTCCGGAGGCGCGGGTTCAAATCCTGCTTCGTTCAAAATTTTTATACGCTTTTTAAATTTAAGTTTTGATAACTAATTTGTTTGCCTATTTGTAAGAGCTCTTAACTGGTGTATTAAAATCCATGCAACTTGTCTGACCTCATTTTGACGGGTGAATTGCGAATAATTATAGTTACTGATATTTTAATTTAGTTGAATGTTACAACATTTTGTTTTTATTAATTAAATATCTTTTTTAATATAAATGTTTATGTTTTATAACATTTTTTTTGAGTATTTCAAATAAAAACTATATAATGAACATTGACTAAGGACTTTTGTGAAATCAGGCACATCCAAAAAATCACAATGCACTTTTGTAAAATCAAAAGCAATTAAGATGTCTTATTTTGTAAGATTCACAAGAAATTTTGGCACGCTCGGAACGCCATAATTAAAGAACTGAACTGAACTAAACAAAGATACTTTGAACATTTATATTTGGCATAAGAAATCTTTGTCTAGGTATAAGCAAAAAATCTTTTGTCTCAGCCAGAGTTAATAAATATGTTTTATTTTTGCTTCACGCTTTCATTTGGCACAGTAGGAAGAGGGAAGTAGGGAGGAACTTGGGAACCTAGTGTTAAGACTCCGTTGCCACTATGTCACTTTCCTCCGGATTCTCGAAGTATTGAGTGGCGGAAATAAACGCCGCGCTTTGCCTCGTTACTAGAACTAGGGTACAAATTTAATTTACCTAAGTGGAAATCGAACCCACAACCCACGACGGCCTCTAGTCAGAAAAATCACAGTAAAATAATTAATAATTAAATAATCAAAGTTCACAAACTATTTTCCACTGCGTCTCATATTGTAATTAGTTATGCAATCAACAAGTACACGACTTTCTCTCAAGTTCACACTTTTTTGCCAATTCCATCTTGAATGGGTGATTTAACCATTAACAGATGTTTGTTAGCAGTAAAAGTAATAGAGAATTTTGCATAAGATTTTGTGTTCTGATAAGTTTATTGATTGTTCCGTCATCCTGACTGATACAAGTCATGCATCATACCACAAAGAAATGAAAACTTTCTACGTCGCTTTACGTTGTAACCCGCATATGGCAGAGTAGTCAGAGGGAACTTGGGAACCTAGTGCCGAGACACTCCGTTTCACTTCCGTTCCTCATTTATGTGGGAATCGAACCCACAACCTGTCGGTTACAGTCAAACGATTGTATCGCTGCACCACGACCAGCCTCAATGAAAATTGTCTAGAAATATTTAATTTGAAAATATTTAATTTGAAAATATTTAATATGTATTTTTTTTTAAAAGCTTCGGTAACAAGCGTGACATTGAAAACGAATTTTCCTAATACTAGGTTCCCAAGTTCCCTCTGCCAACCCTGCCATGCCATTGATAAAAACTTCTCATAATATAAATATAACAACAATATCTCTTACGTTGCTGGCAATGTCGGATGAACCGCGTGATAAATGTTTAATTTAATATGAATCTTGCAACTCCACGTTAGTTCCGCGTCGCTAGTTATTTGTACCAATGGGGCTTTGTTTCGTTGGGGTTATCTTATTGTAACAATGAACGCATTTGTAAATGTTCTCTATTATTTCGGCTACATGATACAGTATTTTTATGATATTATCGTATTATAAAGTTCAGTTCAGCCCTGTCGTGGCGCAGCGGCACAAGCGTGTCACTGTAACCGACAGGTTCTGGGTTCGAACCCTGGTCGAGGAAATGAAATATTTAATATTTTAAATTTAAATATTTAATGTTTCATTTCTTTGCTTTGGTAATAAGGCAAAACACGAAATGCCTCAAATTCGGCGGAAAGTGGGGAACGGAAGTAGAACGGAGTGTCCTAACACTAGGTTCCCGGGTTCCTTCTGTCTACCCTGCCTCGTGCGGGATACAGCGTGAAGCTGAGAGAGAGAGAGAGAAATAAAGTTCAGTGGTAGGTGTTTCTGGTTCAACGGTGGTGTCTAATTCGATTTCTAGAAGTGGAAATAATGTTTTTATTTAATGTATCCAAATTGAGTTATACAAGTTAAGATTAAATATATCTTTTATTATGTACGTTAATTATCTCTGCAAGACGTGAGGTGAGTTTGAAATAGTAAAATATCTTTTTTTTCTCTAAAATATATACTCAACTCAACTCAGCTTCACGCTGTATCCCGCACACAGCAGGGTAGGCAGAGGGAACTTGGGAACCTAGTAATAAGACACTCCGTTCCACTTTCGTTCCCCACTTTCCGCGAATTTGAGGCATTGCGTGTTGAGTTGCGGAACTCAACGCCGCGTTTCGCCTTGGACCAGAGCGAAGAAATGAAAACATTAAATATTTAAATTGAAAATATTAAATTTTTCATTTCCTCGAGTGGGCACGGAACACACAACCTGTGTACGTTAAACTTCACGTAGCTGGCTAGACAGAGAGATCGTAGAAATAAGACACTCAGTTCTTTGCTTTTCGCCAGAATTCGAGAAGTGATATCAACAAAGACGCTTATTAAAACATACCTGTTTATTTTCTTAGCAGACATTAAAAGTAACAAAATAACTTAATTACAAATATATTTACATAAAAACTAACTAAATGAACGCTTCCATTAAAATATTACTAGTCATAATGACGATACCATTGCCCAATAATAACATCACCATTATAACAATGCATACACTTGTTTCGATATCTTTTGTTCAACGTATGGTGTGTATTCCACCATTAAAAAAGTAATAAATAAAAATATATATGTCTAGACTACACGCGCGGCTTCGCTCGCTTGAACTACATTAATGTTTATTTAATATGCAAAGAGATATATATATTTAATATACATAATAATCATATAATATATTTAATATACAAAAGTTGTAAACAGCTAAGCTACAATCAGTGGTGGCGCCAGTACAAGCGAGTGACTGTAAACGCCACAAGGTGTGGGTTCAATCCCCACTCGAGAAAAAGAAATATTTAATATTTTCAAATTAAAATATTCAACGTTTTTTATTTCTTCGCTCAGGTAACAAAGCAAAGTATGGTGTTATTTTCCACTACTCAACACGCAATGCCTTAAATTCGGCGAAAAATGGGGAATGGATCGGATTGTCTTAACATAAGGTTCCCAAGTATCCTGCCACGTGCGGGATACAGCGTGAAGCAGGAAAAAAATAAATAAAAAAAATTCTACATCCTATCATCTTACCGATTTATTTCTTCTTTAACTTTTTATTTTACCGATTTATTTTTATAGGTTTAATACCTACAAAAATAAATCGGTAAATTGATTTGGTTGGTCAGCGTAATAAGCAAGCGTACATTCACATTTTTAATTTGTAACATGATAACATAATCGTTAGTTGCTCATCAAGTTGTCGATTGTAGCTTTAAAGTAGTACCTAAGTGTGTCACACCACAGACTATAATGTAATGTCATGTAATATGTAACACTACATGGTATTTACATGCAATCGAAAGTTTAAAATTTGTTATTTGTTCGACACTTGTGCAAGTAAAGTGGGGGTAGGGGTAACGGAGTGTCTTAACACTAGGTTCCCAAGTTCCCTCCGCCTACCCTGCCATGTGCGGGATACAGCGTGAAGCTGAGTAGAGTACTTGTGCAAGTATTGCTCTAGAAGACACGCCACATCGTTACCGAACACTATCATTTCCATACTATTTTTTTTTCCAAGCTTTACGCTGTATCCCGCACATGGCAGAGTAGGCAGAGAGAACTTGATGGGGTAGGTGTTAAGACATTTCGTTCTGTTTCCCACTTTCCGCCGAATTTGAAGCATTGCGTGTTGAGCGGTGGAACTCAACGCCGCGCTTTGTCTTGTTACCAGAATGGAGATATAAAAACACTAAATAAAATTTTATTTAAAATTTTTAAATATTTTATTTCTCAGGTTTGAATCGAACCTATCACGTTTACGTCATAGGCTTTTGCCGCTGTGCCACGACAGCCTTCAATGTTTTATAATATTTATATACATAAGTATAAGGTACCATTGGTAGATTGGTTATAGAAATAATTGCATGCAAACAGTTGCAGCTTCACGCTTTTTCCTTATCATAGAACTGTATTATTGTAATATAGTTTTTTCAAATTGGAATTTTTAGTGCTTTGTAATTGTTATAAATTAAATTAGATGATAAATAGTAAATTGAACGCTAGAGACCGTCGTGGCACAGGGGCACAAGTGTGCGACTGTAAACGCGAATGGTTGTCGGTTGAATTCCCACGCCTAAAAATAAAGTATTTATATATTTTAATTTCTTCGCTTTGGCATTGATGCAAAGCGCGACGTTGGGTTCCGCCAATAAACACGACTTGTTGAGGACAATTCGGGTTAACTTTAGGTTCCCAGGTTCCTTTGACTTACCATGCTATATGCGGCATACAATGTTAAGCTTCAAAATGAATAAAAAAACAATTCCATTAATAAAATATATTTTATGTGTCAATTTTAAAACGTCAAAAAAATATAACAATAAACCATGTAAATTTAAAAAAGAATATTTGCATTTCAATATATATTTGTACTTAATTTTTATTTAAAATTATATATTCACAAAGATATAATGTATGATGTGAATAAAGCAACATATATTGTATTATATTTATATTACAATACTTGTAAAATTCTCACCTATTCACATTTCATAACACTCCCAACTCATAGGCAATTAAAAATATATATTGTGAAATAAAATCTTAAGTAAAATTCATATATTAGAATTAACCGGTCGAGGCGCAGGGCATCGATTTGCGCCAAAACTTGCTTAAATAATATCTTTTATTCACGTACATTACGGGGTACGGAAAGGTAGTTTGGGAACCTAATGTTAAGACGTTCCGTTCACCAATTTCCGCCAAATTTGAGATGTGTTAAGTGGCGGAACTCAACGCCGCGTTTATATTTATATAAATATGCGTTAATTATGACCCCATAACCTGATTTCAACTACACTATACCATAACGATAACATCTATGATATAGTACAATGAGGAAATACTTAATAATCTTAATCTTAATAGTTTAGCCGTGGGAATGGTAAAATTGTAGTGCCGACAAACGATCGAACAAACGTACATACATAACGTGGTTGCGTACATCGCTTACACAATATTATTTTCTACTGTAGTATTAGAAGATGGCTCTAGTCAATAACTCTCGTAGATGACAAAGTATGGAAGTCTATCAATCATTGTACGGTCATACAAATTGCCGTGACGTGAAACTTGTGAGTGCTTTTGATCTTTAAATATACGTACGTAATATATGCTATATGTAACGTTGATTATGTCGTTTTAGTTCGTTTAGAGATTTTTGTACAGTGTTTTCATTTTCTTTGCTTTTAAATAATGTGAAGGCTGTCGTGACGTGGCAATCGTGCTACTGTAAAAGCGACGGGTTGTGGGTTCGATCACCACTTGAGGAAATTAATATTTTCAAATTAAATATTAAATATTTTCATGTCTTCGCTCAGGTAACAAGCGCGGCGTTAAATTGCGCCACCCAATACGTAATACCTCAAATTTGACAGAAAGTGGGGAGCGGAATGAAATGTCTTAACACTAGGTTCCCAGGTTCCCTCTGCCTACCCTGCCATGTGCGAAATACAGCGTGAAGCTGAAAAAAATATGTAAGAAATATATACCTAGATAATATCCTTAATAAAGGCGATTTTGAGTTTGGAAAAAAAAGCACGACCTGAGGGCCTGCGCACAGGTGTCTCACCAATGTCGCAAAAACTGGAAATTAAAATAATTAAATCCATCCGTTTTTAGTGGGAATCGAATTTGCAATTGCCGTTTTCACTTAAATACTATGCCACTGTGCCATGACGGTCTTTATAAATATCAATATTATATTTTTCTCACAATTTTGTATAATTATATCGATGTGCCTTCTCTATAAACTATAGTTTACATTTCCGACGTTCATTTCGACCTTTGTAGTGAGAGCGGTGAAAGCACACGACAGGGATCCTATCTCATGATTTACACAAAACAGCTTGTCTAAGATATATTTGCATTTCTATGGTTCTCTAGCTTTAGACCGCAACTTAGCGTAAGATATGCTTGATTTTTTTAAATATTCGAAATTTTTGGCAAAAAACCGGGAAACGGAGTGTCTTAACACTGAGTTTATTCTGCCAACCCTGTTAACGTAGGAACGCTGTGTAACTAAAAAAAAATAATAAAATAACCTATTTACATTAGTGCATAATATAATTTTTATCAATGTTTCTATGAATTGCCGTATTAGTACGTGTGTTAGTACATTGTAATAATCGATTCAATTTTGATGACGACATCGATTATTTTATTTTATAAAATTACGTTGTATTCCGCACATGACAGGACAGGCAGAGGGAACATGGGAACCTACTGTTAAGATACAACGTCCTTTCTCCACCTTCTGCTGAAAATAATTTAATATTGTTGATAGTCCAAAATGGCCGTCGCAAAAAATAAAGGATGATTATGAATGGGCCTGAATTTTATAGAAAATAAATACACCATGAAAAAAAAAAGATCGAAATCTAAAAAAGCTTATAGAAAGTTGTTTAAAAAAGTTTGTTAAATTAATATTATGTTCATTCTTTAGCGGTATCGCTTCGATTGTTGACTTTTAGTCTTCTATTTGTTAACTTTTACTTTTGTCACCATTGGAGCATAGTTTATTTAAGTTTTATTGAAAAAATAGTTTTTACTTATAAATTATATTAAAACACTCACCCACTCAGCTTCACGCTTTATTCCGCACAACGGGGTAGGCACAGGGAACTTGGGAACCTAGTGTTAAGACACTCCGTTCCACTTCCGTTCCTCACTTTCCAACGAGTTTGAGGCATTTTGTGTTGAGTGGCGAAACTCAACGCCGCGTTTTGCCTTGTACCAGAGCGAAGAAATAAAAACATTAAATATTTAAATTGAAAATATTAAATATTTCATTTCCTCGAGTGGGGATCGAACCCACAACCTGTCGGTTACAGTCACACGCTTGTGCCGCTGTGCCACGACAGGCCTCAGGCTAGACCTTATATTAAAACATTTTTATATAATCATTAGAATTAGAAACTTATATAAATGCAGGGGTAGGCTGAGACTTGAAGTGAAGTAGAATCCAGGGAATACTGTACTTACCCTACTGTGCTGGAAAGAGCATAAAACTTTTATCTAAATAGAATTAGAAAATATCAATATCAATTGAAATTCTCATAGTAATATATAATTGTATACAAAGTTTAATCGGTTGTACTTACATTGAATAGTTATCGCATACTCGACCTTTTGCCGTGAGAGAGAAAGTAAGGGATAGGCCCACCTCGTGAACACCATAATAATTTATCTCACGACACTATTCGTCACATTCGTATTTATTTATTTGCTTCTATTTTTTTTTTCTAAAAGGAACCTATGGTTGGGAGGAACACTTTGATTTTGGTTAACTTTTTTAAGATTGCATGATGAAAAGCGGAACTGAACGCCGCGTTTTTCACTAGAGCGGAGAAAAGAAAATATCTACTTATTAGTATACCTGTAAAATCGATCATTCACTGTACAGTGTAAACGGTATTTCGGTTCGATTCTTGCTTGTTGAACATTAAACTGGTAACGTCTAATATTGTTCTGCGTAGAATTTAACCCTGTGGAGTTCGCCGGTAAATGAGAAACGCAAATGTCTTAAAGAAAACGGAGTGTCACAACACTAAATACCCAAGTTCCCTCTGACTACCCCGCTCTGAGCGGGATTCAACGTAAAGCTGAAAAATATGTAGTATTTTTGACAATTATCGCAATTTTTTATGGAATGACGTTCTTATATTAAAGGCCATCAATTAAAAACAATTTAATTCCGAAAAAAAGGCCTAAACTTTCTCACGAGCTAGCACTTAAAATTACTTCACGTTAAGATCTGAAAGCTTAAAAAAGTAATTTGTTACGTTAGTGTACTGTCTCCGCATTCCTTCCCACATTCTCTTATCAGATTGGAATGAAGATATTTTAATAACTAGAACATTATCAAAATTGCCATCCTCAGTAATGACGCAAGTGTAGCTTTCTTCTGGGTTGTAACGTCAAGATTTTCTATAAAAATACTCATCGCTAACCAAGTTATAAGTTTTTGTGTCAAGCTATGTTGAAATACTTTAACGCTTCTTTCAATATACTGATTTTCTTATTATGTCTATAGGAAGATTGTTATTAAAGTACTAAAGAAAAATTTTATAATTTTATTACACAATTATTATATACATACATAAAAGTAATCGCGACGGCCTCAGATTTCGTATTAATTATTTTGATTGGATATCGTGTCTATTAAAAGCAGTATCAATAAAAGTATGCCACATGTATTAGATAGAAAATTTTGTAAATTGCTTTTACCATGTAATCGCTAATCAAAAGGAGCGCCATAATAACCCATAAAATAATCATATCTCTTAACAGACCAGAATAGGCAGAGTCAAACTGACAACGTAGTGTTAAGACACTCAATTTCCTATAAAACACTTCTGTTTACAATTTTCCAACGAATTTTTTAATCATTGCGTGTTAAGTGGCGGAATTCAACGCCGCACTTTACCTTGAACAATGAAAACTTTAAATATTTAATTTCTTCGAATGAGAATCAAACCCACGACCTGTCGAATTGATTGTCACACGCTTGTGCCACAAATGGCTTTATATTATAATATTTCAAACGTACATTAAAGTAATCCGTTTCAAATTACCACAGCATAAAAAACGATGACGGGTATACTCGTACAAAAAATATTGTAATTTAAAATTTTACTTTACTTTATAACGCCCATCTATTAGTTACGCACTTGACTCACTAAATCAGGTGCTGTTCTATAGAAATATTATTATATAAATTACATTAAATTGGTCTTACAGAAATGTAATTTCATAAATTATCGGTCTTATGCTTTGGACGTATTAATTTGACAAGTAACTCTACTTGAAATCAAGCGATGGACGGACGGACGGCAGAGAGGCATCTGTCGATGATTTTCAAACCATTCATTATCCTTAGTGTATTAGAAAGCGGTATGTCTAATTATTAACTACTATAATTATATAGTTTAAGGCATTATTGGTGTTTTCTTATTCATAAAAGTAAGTGGAGTGGAGTTTAGTAAGACTAGGTTCCCAGGTTCCCTCTGTCTACTCTGCGACATGGGGGACTCAGAGCGAAGCTAAACAAAATCGAAGCTAACAAAAACAAAAAGTTTAATACCGATTTAATATTTTTTTATAAGTATATATACGTAATACACATACTTTTCATTCACGATTTTTATTTCTTTATGATATAGATATTTATTACATATTACTTACAATATTAGAATATTTATTAATTAGAGATAATTAAGGTCTGTCGTGGTGCAGCGCCACAAACGTGTGACTGTAACCGACAGGTTGTGGGTTCGATTCCCACTCGAAGAAATGAAATTTTTAGTATTTTCAACTTAAATATTTAATGTTTTCATTTCTTCGCTCTGGTACAAGGTAAAACGCGGCGTTGGGTTCCGCCACTCCACTAGCAATGTCTCAAACTCGGCGGAAAGTGCGGAACAAAGTGTCTTAACACTAGGTTCCCAAGTTCCTTTTGCCCGCCCTGCCATATGCGGGATATAGCGTGAAGCTGAGTGAGTTATTAATTAGAATGAATCTGTACCCCATCATTGTCTGTCCATGGGCGATATATAAAAAACAATTTTACATCAGACCTGTATTAATGTAATAGAGCCCAAAAAAGTAATTTGTTTGATCTGTGTCTTTGGCGAAACGGCTTACGAGATTTAATATCTATATATATTGTTTGTACATATAGTGATAATGTCATTAGACCAAGTTAGAAGCTTAAATAAGTAAATAACAGTGTAATGCAAGCAAAGCGGGCGAAGCCTTGGGCAGGTCGCTAGTAATAAATAAGGAGAAAAATTTTAAATTATACATAAAATTCAGAACCACTCAAATATCTATACATTAAAACCACTTTTTTATTTTAAAAATTATAATTAATAATTAAAAAAAGAAAACACATGTAACTACTACTGCAACTGACAAGAACTGACCAGAATTTGGACTTTAAGCACATAAAAACAAAAATTAACTACACAAATACTTGATTACAATAATTACTTGTTACTTAATAAAATTAAAGAGTTTTCTAATTTATGCCCATTGGCCAGACGAGCGAGCTGATTATTCATTTATATATTCAAAAGACGTACAGTGTAGACTCATAGAATTAACATATGCAAGGTGAAAAGTAAAACGTGTTGGTATGTATGTAGTTAATGAACATCTCAAGGCACAAGCGACCGTAACCGACAGGTTATGGGTTCGATTCCCACTCGAGAAAATGAATTGTATAATATTTTTGCTCTGGTAAGCGTGCAAAGTGCCTCATATGTTTTAATATTAGGTTCCCAAGTTCCCTCTGCCTACCCTGCCATATGCGGAATACAGCGAGAAGCTGAGTATTATAAAAAATATACTGAACTTCGATCTTCAATATATTTATTAACGTTAAAGTTAACGCTTTATAATAATTTATATTGCATTACGAGGAAAGCTCTTATTTATTACCTACAGATAATTGAAAATCAATGAGGCCCATCGTGGCGCAGGGGCATAAGCGTGCGACTGTCAACGCGACGGGCTATGGGTTCGATCCCCATTCGAGGAATTAAAATATTAAGCACTCTTCATTAAATTATATCTTATTTAACAAATATATCACGATTAATATTTAAAAACAGTTTAAATCGAGATATTATTTTGCAACAATGTACCAATTATTTGATTTTAACACTTTAAAAATGTTAATCCACACTTAGACAAGACAAATACTAAAGAGCAACGCCTCCTGGCAGTCTTGGATGATCTCCAAGAGGCGCGGGATCAAATCTGCTTGAATCAATTTAGATATATATATATATATATATATATATATATATATATATATATATATATATATATATATATATATATATATATATATATATATATATATATATATATATATATATATATATATATATATATATATATATATATATATATATATATATATATATATATATATATATATATATATATATAATATATATATATATATATATATAATTCTAATAAAGTTCCAACTATTTGGCTACATAACGATAATTGCGTTTGTAACACTAATTACGATATTTTATCAAAAAATTAAGCACAAAGTTAAAATATCTCCTTAAATGGTGTCAAGATATTACAGTAATGCGATTAAACAATAATTATATCTTTTAAGAATTACAATCAACAACGTATATAATAATAAATTTTACCTGCTTACGAAATCACTAAAATATTTGCACTAAATACCGCCATTTAGCATTTGTATGTATTTCAATTAAATATATATAAATGTGTTTCAAGTGGCCCGTTCTAGTTGTAAATTGTAGTTATAGATATATATGATCTACACCGCCTTGGTCTAGATGTATTGGGTCGCTGAACTGCCTGTTACTTTTGTGCTCTAAAGTTAGTCTCGAAGACAGGGCTTTGCTGATGTTAGATAAGCAGTTGCTTATATCGAATCGTTGTTCGATATTTTTATCGAATAGTTATTCGATATTTTTATTTTGCCTTATTCAAAGTGTGGATATATAATAATAACTTACATGTATTTATAGATTTTGCTTTAAAATGAGGCAACAGGTCATGGGTTCGATCCCCATTCAAAGAAATATAATTTTTAATATTTTAATTTCTTCGCTCTGGTGACAAGGCAAAGCGTGGCGTTGGGTTTTATTAATGAGGCTTGCTCAACACGTAATACCCTAAAATCGACGGAGTAAGGAACGGAGCAGAGTGGCAAACACTAGGTTCCTCCCATTGCCATCCTTGCCTACCTTGCCATGTGCTGGACACATCGTGAAACATTTTGAGGCATTGCGTGTTGAGTGGCTGAAGTCTACGCCGTGTGTTTTTGCCTTGTACCAAAGCGAAGAAATAAAAACATTAAATATTTAAATTGAAAATATTAAATATTTCATTTCCTCGAGTCGGGATCGACCCCAAAACCTGTCGGTTACAGTTACGCTTGTGCTGCTGCGCTACGACAGGCCTAATATATATGTATGTATATATATCAAAGTCTGTGATATAATTAAAACTCGCAGTCTGTATATGGTCATGCATGGGTTAGCTTACTGAGTGATCACCATACAAGCTCTAAGGACGTATAAAGTAAAGTAGGTCACTACGACCGTGCACGGCGAAGTTAACAATTATAATTATTTTATATTATATAGATATTAAAAACAACATTCGATATTTAAGCACTTAATTTTTGTCATTGTCAGGTCTTAAATTATATTTTGAAAGGACATTTTTATATAAAAAATTAAGAAAATAATATTAATATACCTGCAAAAGTAGGGACCGGAAGCATTGTAAAGCGTAACAAATAATATACTATGTATATTTGTCACGGAATAAATTTAATGTACTGACACTGTCATTTTTCATAAGCGTACGACCCATTCATTTTTTCATATAAAAGCTGTAACCGACTTCAATATATTGGACGTAATTTGATGAGGATGTATGTGGCCTTCGACGGTTTCCATGAAGTGTGGGTTTCATTTCTTATATGTTTTCTACAAAATAATATGTTCTTTGCCAAGTATAGAAAAAACTGTAAAGCATCTTAACGTAACGCATAATTTAATCAAATCATTATTGTGCTTTCATTACAATTATCATTTTTTTCCAGATGGGATCCAAAACGCCGTATCACACCAACAGAAGCGACACGCCATGAGTTTGTGACGGGCTGTGCCCTCGGCAGTACGCCCTCAGGAGTACTGGCCTTACCCCGCCTCCCCCCTCCCAGGCCAGCGAGGACAGCCCTCCTGCACTCACAGTCTGCTGGCGATGTGGCCGCTATGCTGGGTAGGGCGTGACCTAAGGATACCTGAGGCAGAATCGGATCTGGTGGCCTTCTTTAATCTTTGATTCTTATTCTTTTTATCAATTTTTTGGTTGTACAATATAAAATGAAGTCATTTCTATGATATTTTTGTTGCTTTAATTAGATATATTCAATTTTATTCTGTTATTTTTAAAAATCTTGAAAAGATATGACTTTGTTTTTATTGCTTAATTAAAAATTGTTGTGTACATTTAATTTTAACCTCAGTTTACTGTACTTTCTACATAATTTGCAAACAAAGTGACATGGAGGCAGGACCAAATATATGACGTCATGTAGTTCTCATCTATTTATAAGGCATTGGCGGTATCGATAACAAAATCGATATTAAAAATCGCCAAAATAAAAACTTCAGCTTGCTCCTGCTATAATCTAAGCCAGCTACGAATATTAGTTACAACGGTTGACCAAACGTGACTCCCGAGCTGAGAATCTTGGGCAACCAAAATGCTTTCTCTTCCCGTATCCATCAGATATCTTACTATTCGATAGGCCATCAGTTCTGCGCTACTTATTACCACGTACATTCGTATTACCTACATTACGCAACGTCTATAGTTTTGTAACTAACGATCTAAATGCGGTTACGGTTATAGGAATTACTAAGATTATTACTATGCTATTCATTTTGTAAACTTGAATAGGTTTGTTTACGTGCCAAAGGAATTAGTATCTGGTGTGCTCTAGTCGTTTTGCATTTATATCGAATCGAAATATTTTAGATAACTTCTCAAGTCAAGTTATATCTCATTATTCAAATCTCATATAGATAAAAATATGACTGATTTATAGTACAAGATGGTATACGTCGGGCTCATATCACAGTAACTGCTTTGGTTTTAAAAAGTATCGAAACCTTTTTTTTTCAATTTGTAGATTAATTTTAAAAAGTTTTTGTTTTTCATTGAAATATTTCAAAGGATACTTGTTAAAATCGAAACACATAGACACATGAAACATTTTATAGATATATAAGGTTATATCATTTTTCGAAATTAAATATAAATTTGCTATAGATAGCATAGATCACTATACATTTCTATGCCACAAGTAGCTGCTTTAAACGGATTAGTTTAGCGTATCTTCTGCCAAATTTATATAAACATTTTGTATACTGTACATAACTATATGTGTTTCTTGTCTACACATTGTCGATTTTTTATCATTAAATCATTAAAAAATAATGATAAAAAAACGCCAGAGTGTTCATTTCATTAAATACTCAGCTTCGTGTGTTTGATTCTAGACTTCAATATTCGGCTATAATAGATCTCTGGTAAGTGTTAGGGTGTGATCGTGTAGTTTTTATAATTATAGATAGACAATATTAAAGTTTCGTCGTTCTAAAGTCTCAAATCATAGTTTTTTATAACTTATCTGTAGAGTTTGTATGTTTTCAGTTGGCAAGTGAACGGACGGTCATCGCGAAATTGGTCTAACCCACAATTTATAAATCAATATTGAACTATCGATATCGGTTATTTTAACACAATAAAATTATTATTTTATGTAAAATAAATTTAAATGCATAAGTTATTAATAAAATCATTTTTTAATTAAACTTTGATTAAATAATATTTTATTGTGTGTATATTCATTCTTTTACCATTTATGATCTTTGTTAGTAAGCACGTAACTTATTTTTTTTAATTATTACTCTGTTTTGTTTTAATTATATTATTTTATTTCACTCAGTTCCTTATAATTTCAATTTAATATTATATATTACTTTGTTGAGGGAAAAGAGTTAAGTCACTTTAGCATTTGACTAATATAGACTTCCAGCAAAAGATAATGTAATGTAATTTCATTTCTCAACGTAAAGACCAAGAGTACCACGATTTGTGATTAGACGTTTTAAATAGTAAAATTAGATAATTGTAATTTGTGTGATAACGGAACTAACTACTCGTATATTAGTAAAAGGGTATTCGTCAACGGACTGTCTGTTTCTTATCTAATGCTCAAATCTTGAATTTTTTAATAAAAAATCAAAGAAACGTTAGCTCTGATGTTACACAGATCATGGGCGGTGGTAAGAACTTACCATTAGGCCTCCTGTACACTCATTTACCTTGTCTTTTCTATAGAAAAAATAACGTCTTCGCTACAGTTTTAATTTAAATAGAAAATTATGATCGCTCAGTAAATTATTCTTTAGTTATCTTTTATCTCTTACAGAAACAACAGCTAGAAATTAATATAAACACATACCTTTGACACTTGCCTTTTTGGCAAGACATACCTTTGACACCTGCCTTTTTTCTCCGCGAATGTATGTACTGTCAAACTTACGCTTGCAGCATTAACTACTTACTGTAAACGACGATGATTTCGACGTAGAAATTAGTGATATACAGCATTTTTTCTAATAGTTTTCAAATTTTCTTTATACGCTAAGCCCAAATAAATAAATATGATAATTATAAATAATATTTGAGGCCTGTCGTGGCGCAGCGGCACAAGAGTGTGACTGTAACCGATAGGTTCTGGGTTCGATCCCCAGTCGAGGAAATGAAATATTTAATATTTTCAATTTAAATATTTAATGTTTCATTTCTTCGCTCTGGTAATAAGGCAAAGCGCGGCGTTGAGTTCCGCCACTCAACATGCAATGCCTCAAATTCGGCGGAAAGTGGGGTACGGAAGTGGAACGGAGTGTCATAACACTAGGTTTCACTTCCGTTCCCTCTGCCTACCCTGCCTAGTGCGGGATACAGCGTGAAGCTGAGTATAAATAATATTTGAAGACAAAAAGTATATTATTATTTTGTTTAAATTTACTTTAACAAAGTCCGTTCAATCGAATACCCAACTAGTCTGTGTCTATACATGTGTAGTTGTAAGTGTAAATATCTACAGTAGAATATTCTAGGCGAAGCCAAACTGTGAATTGTATTAACTATTAATAATGTATTAGTTAAGTTAAGCGCCCGTTTACATTATTACCGACAGACCCTAAGATTTTTATTATTTATTTAATTATTTAATTGTAATATCGGTTTTTGATAATCTGTTGTAGCTATTTTACGATTAAATGAAACATTTTTATACTGATATGTAAAAAAAACCTTTTTTTTTTATTAATAAATATAATAAAATCTTACTTTTTTACTTATAAAAAGCTATAAAAAGCACTTATGCTGACATAATTTTTAATTAAAAAAATATGAAAAGATCAAAATTGATATTGAATTATAAACTAAGTACTTCAGTTAATTCTAAAATATAACTACGTCGGTCGTAAAATGAAAACGGGCACAAAGCTCTGCATTACTGTAACTGGACTGGGTACTTTCAATCTACTTTAAAGTGACTTACATATTGCTATACCAATAAGGGTTATAACGTTCACAATGTACCAAAACTAGGCTTTTTGTGAAAGGATATGATTTGTTTCCCAACTTAGTTCTGTATGGAGAAATAGGTTGCAACGGTCAGCTGGTCAGACGGTCGCTAAGAGCTTTATAATATTTCAAAGTGCTATGTAATGAAATAGATTTTATTGACAAACATATGTGCATTAAACAGTTACAATAATATTTGCATTTCTTGGTAAGAAAGGCAGTTCTGCCACTCAACAAGCTACGTGTCAAATTTGACGGAAAGTGGGGAACGGAGAACAGTGTCTTAACACTAGGTTCCCAAGTTCCCTCTGTCATCCTGTGATATTTGGGAAATTTAAAACATAAATAATTATCAAAAGGTACAAAAATAACAGTAGATAACGGAAAATATATTAATATTATTAATAATTATGAAATGTAAATAAAATTCCTAAACAGTGACATGTTACGTATCGCTCCTTGTCTTTGTCGGTCATCTATCCTTTGTGTTTAATTTAAAAAAAAACCACTTTAAAAATATAATAAGTTATATATGTAAACAGTTTATACAATATTGGACTATACATATTTGGAAGATAATAGAGAGATTGCTTGATAATTCTATATTAGTAACTAATCTTTCATCGTCATCCTACTGTGGTGAAAGCTTATGATTGAATTAGATAGCGATGCCTCATTAAAACCTTCCTGTATAAGTGCTACCAACCATATAAAAAAAGAAGATGTCAGGACGTAAATGATTAAAGCGTTTAGAAATTATAGCGTAATTGACTAAAGCGTTTGAAAATTATGTATTTATTTTACGGATTCTGAATAATTCTTAGAAAAGATTTAAACTTGTCTTACTTTTATTTATCGTATTTTATAATAAGATCGAGTTCTTTAATGAAATTTAAATTGCACAGGTAATAAATTTAATTGACAATTTAGTAAAAGTCAAAGCTATAAAAGATCGATAGTAAAATATAAATTGAATATGTTAAGAAATATATTTATTATCTATATTATGTTATAAAATTTTATAATAGCTTCATTTTTTTAATACAAGGACAAGAAAGGATACGGAGACGTAAAAGTTTTAACTTTTTTAGTATTTAATAACAATATACTTTAAATTTTATATAATTATTTGATGAAAAAACAGCAAAATGTATATAAAACCTTGGTAATTAAATTTCTGTGTGCAAATAGAAATAAACAAGAGCCTCAAAATCATTACAACCATAATTCAAAAGAAATAAACAAAATTATTTCTTTCTCAGTTAAGCGTTCAGTAATGCAGAGCACGTACATATTAGATTAGACGTGCATTTTACGTTCAAATAAGTTGATCTTCATAGATTTAGAAAGAGGGTTGTTATATGTATATCTATCTACACATAATGTATATCACTACGTTATATTATACACTGTACATTCGTAAGCGATTGTTTCGTTTAAATGTAATGGATATTAAAATTCTTCCAAATGTGTTATGTTTTTTTTGTATCCCCTTTTAATTCCGCTCAGGGACACTATTTAATAATTAATTTATATTAAAATATTAATTGCGGCGTCGAGTTCCGCTACTCAACACGCAATGCGTCAAATTCAGCGGAGTTTCTTAACACTAGGTTCCCAAGTTCCTTCTCTCTACCTTACCATGTGTGGGATACACCGTCAGGCAGAAATAAAAATTAATATATTTTAAATTTACTGACCTTATGTCGGTATTTAAAGTCGTCGACTGTTATGAGGAACTTATAAGGAACATTAATAAAATTTCAATATATTCAGGATAAGCAGTCAAATATTTCTTACCAACTTTACAGTTTTACATAATTTATTATTTGTACTTGTTATATATTCACACTTTGTCCTGCAATGGGAAACGTAACTTAACGACTTTATCAGGTCCTAAATTTGAGTGCCGGATCTTATCGCCGTCCTTTTTCTTGTTAACTTGAGTGAAATAATTAAAGTGACTAATCCTTTTCGAAGTTTCAGTCACACTCTGTTACTACAGCCTCAGTAAGTTTCAGTCACACTCTGTTACTACAACCTCAGTAAGTTTCAGTCACACTCTGTTACTACAGCCTCAGTAAGTTTCAGTCACACTCTGTTACTACAGCCTCAGTATGTTTCAGTCACACTCTGTTACTACAGCCTCAGTAAGTTTCAGTCACACTCTGTTACTACAGCCTCAGTAAGTTTCAGTCACACTCTGTTACTACAGCCTCAGTAAGTTTAAGTCACACTCTGTTACTAAAGCCTCAGTAAGTCTCAGTCACACTCTGTTACTACAGCCTCAGTAAGTTTCAGTCACACTCTGTTACTACAGCCTCAGTAAGTTTCAGTCACACTCTGTTACTACAGCCTCAATAAAATGTGACAGTATTTAAACAATGCATTTAAAACTCAGCTATGTATGTGGTAACAAAGATAATGTTCATTTAAACGCTTATAATTGCAGTAATTATCTTTTAGTGTAAGCAAGTATTACGGTGACGGTCCGTAATCAGATTGTTAAAACATTTCTTATGGTCATTACTTATGTTTCCTTTTTACTTGGCTTTATACAACATTCCGTATATATCAGTAAAGGCAGAGAGAACTTGTTGGCCAAGACATTCTATCTTTCAGTTTCTGTCTAAATGTGAGGTAACACTAGTGGCGGAACTCAACGCCGCCGCATTTTGCCTTGTTAGAATAGGCAAGAAATAGTAATTATCATGTTCATAGTCCAACGTTGTATTACTCCACTAATGAGGCCTCAATGTGATAGTTACTGAATAGATATATGTACTTACACATATAGATTATCAACGGTAGAATTCTAAGTAGGTATATACTGAATATATTATATTATATCCGTTCTTAAAGCCTCAAATTCGGTGGAAAGTGTGAAACGGAAGTGTTAACATTATGTTCCCAAGTTCCTTTTGCCTACCCCTGTGTCATTTGCCGGAGATAGGGTAAAGTTGATTTTTTTTTAGTTTTACTCTTTATCCCGCACGAGACAAGGTAGGCAGAGGGAACCCGGGATGTTAAGACACTCCGTTCCACTTCCGTTCCCCACTTTCCGCCGAATTTGAGGCATTGCGTGTTGAGTGGCGGAACTTAACGCCGCGCTTTGGCTAATTACAGCCATAGCGAGCGCTTCTATTAAAGAAAACATTAAATATTTAAATTGAAAATATTAAATATTTCATTTCCTCGAGTGGGATCGAACCCAGAACCTGACGGTTACAGTCACACGCTTGTGCCGCTGCGCCACTACAGGTTTCAAAAAATAATAAGCGATACAATATATATATATATATATATATATATATATATATATATATATATATATATATATATATATATATATATATATATATATATATATATATATATATATATATATATATATATGTACGCTAATAAAAAACAAATAATTAAGACTCATATTCATAAAAAAACATTTATAACAAAAGTCTTTAGGTCCATTTTTCATATGTCCAAGAAGACGGCGGTCATCATAAATCTTACTGGTCGTTAGCTGCAGTTAAAATACAGAAAGCTTAAGCTAAAAATAAGTTATAGACTTTTCAATGAGTTTATGTCACAATTAAATATGTTAAGATGTGTTTTCAGTTTTTTATTCAAAATAGAAAGATATATTTTTTATATATAAAAATACAACTTAAGATGATTCTGTAGCAACGAGAAAAAAAATAGAATGTCTTTTACGTTTTTTAGCTATTATTTTAAGTTTCTGGGGTAGAAAATTTTCAAAAATGAAAAGGGTGATACGGGTACCTCAGGTGGTGCTCTAACTCTGGACTTTCGCTTGACACTATTTTTTGGGATACTCTGTATATTCATAAACATTTATTAATGAATGAATATCTTTGAAAAACGAGAAACAAGAATTGTAAAAGCGCGTAAATATTTATAAAACCATAAAATAGGTTTTATTTGCAGACATGGCAGGATATTCAGATGTCAGAAGCTTGGAGTGACTTGGGAACCTAACATAAAGACATGGGAAGTATTAAGACACTCGTTCCTATAACGACACTTCCGTTCCTATTTTCTACCAAATGACTCTTTACATTTTGAGTGACGGAACTCAACGCCGCGTCTGTCTCGTTACCAGAGCAGAGCAATGTAATTATTGAATATTTTATTTTCTCAAGTTGTGATAAAACCAATAAGCTGTCGCTTTTATAGTAGCATCTGTGTTTGCTTGTGCCACGAAAGACCTCTACATTGCATCGTTTTTTTTTTCCTTTTTTTTCAGCTTCACGCTGTATCCCGCACGAGGCAGGGTAGGCAGAGGGAACCCGGGAACCTAGTGTTAAGACACTCCGTTCCACTTCCGTTCCCCACTTTCCGCTGAATTTGAGGCATTGCGTGTTGAGTGGCGGAACTCAACGCCGCGCTTTGCCTTATTACCAGAGCGAAGAAATTAAACATTCAATATTTAAATTGAAAATATTAAATATTTCATTTCCTCGACCGGGGATCGAACCCAGAACCTGTCAGTTACAGTCACAAGCTTGTGCCGCTGCGCCACGACAGGCCTGTACATACATCGTTATTAATTAGGCAATAACTTTAAACACACAAATGTCTTTTTATATTGTATTAAATTGTCATATATAACATTTTTTGAGTGAAAGTGTTCTGGGATTTTATTATAAACGCAGTAATGTGATGCCGAATGCCAAGACTCTTCATTCTCTACTTTCTCCTTTATTCAAAATTAGTTCTCTCTTCGTTTTCCTCTTCTCCTTCTCCATCCATTCGTTACTAATCAAACATGTGAACATTTCGCTTACAATGAAACGCTACTCAAACAAAAATATATATATTAAATTTATCGATTTCAAAGTGTTATACAATTTTAGCTGTAAACAGAAGGTTAATATAAACAAAGAATACTTTCAATACATTATATAATAGTCACGTATCTATATAATATTATTGAGAAATTATAGGCTTTAATATCTTACTAGCTTTTTTCCTGTGGATTTGTCTGCGTGGTAAATAAATAAAAGTCTTTGTTTCCAATAAGCCAATAATAAGTGGCTGATTTTATTGAATGAATTGCCTTTATTTTATTGCAGGTAAAGTGGGTTAAATACTATAGATTAGTCAATTTGAAACAAAAGTTCTTAATATTAGAGAGCTCAACCAAACTAAGACTTCTACAAATACAATATATATTTAAATAACATTGTACTTATAATATTTTTTAAATGTTAAACATCATCACCCACACTGACTTTAGGCCTTCTCAGAGGATCTCTACGCTGATTGGTCCAGCGCTGCTGACTTTAAGCGGCCACTAGCTAGCTGTAGCCTGCTTATGGTAGGATTGGCAGGTAGGTAGGACATATCGTCAAGACAATCCATTCCTCATTTTTCGCCGAATCAAAGGCATTATGTGTAGAGTAGCGGAACTCAACGCCGCGCTCTACCATGTTACTAAAGCGAATAAATGAAAAAACTTATATATCATACTCTCGAGCAGATATCGAACCCACAACCTGTCGCCAGTCTACGACAGGCCTCTACATGATATAACGTTCACAATACACAATGATATAAAAAATATGACAAAAGTATTTAAAATAAAAGTTCGCTGCGCAATCGCAACGTAATACAGAAAATGCTTTTAAAATTATTATCCTCGAGTGTGCTAAATATGTTTTGGCAATTTAGTTATAGTTTTGTGCGTTTTTCACAATGTGAGTGCATTGTGGCTTGCATAGATATAATTAGCACCAGTTTCCAAATAGGAGAGCGGCAGTTACGTAAGAATGTATAGAATTATACTTACATACATATATGTACTTAGATGTGGCGGAAAGATGTAACAAATTATAGATGTTCTTTTAAAATATTTTAAGATTTTATTTTTTTATTATTTTTAATATATTAATATGATTTTGGTTGTACTAGAGTTTTTCTCCGTAAAAAAGTTAGTTTATATGGTAGAGGATGTTTTTAAAGCAAAGCGCGACGTTGAGTTCCGCCACTTAACACGCAATGCCTCAAATTTGGCGGGAAGTGGGGAACGGAAGTGGGACGGAGTGTCTTGACACTAGGTTCCCGGGTTCCCCCTGCCTACCCTGCCTCGTGCGGGATACAGCGTGAAGCTAAAAAAAAATATGTTTTTAAAGTAAAACCTTTGTAAGTAATTATAGTAAAGTCATAACCGAGGCCAGTCGTGACGCAGTGATATGAGTGTGCAACTATAAACACGGTTGTCGGTTCGATTTACACATTTTTTGCTTTACGCAGTTTGCCGGGTAGGCACATTTTCTTTTCCATTACGCACTTCACACAAGTCACTTTTATGTCTTGAGTGGAACTCAACACCGCGTTTCGCCTCTTTGCCAGAACGAAAATATATATATTAAAATATTTATATATATATATATATATATATATATATATATATATATATATATATATATATATATATATATATATATATATATATATATATATATATATATATATATATATATATATATATATATATATATATATATATATATATATATATATATATATTTGTCATAACAATTGTCAATTCAAGCCAATATCTTCTGCAATTAACATATTTCATGGCTTTTTATTATAAATACCAAAAAATGTTCAAGTAAACTTAGATACATAGTGTACAAATCAAAATTATAAGTGTATAAATAAGTGACCAGAAAATTGAGTAAATATACATCATAATGTGCGAAATTCTCACGATCCGTGTGTTCTTATATTATATTATATTGTATTATATATTATTGCTTGAGTAAGCGTAACAAGAGCGTTGCCACTTCATAAATCATTCGTTGAAGAGCCTCCGTGAACAGTAAGTAGAGTAGCCTTGGGCATTATCTGATGATGCTTTTTAGAAATCTTATTTTGTATTTATTTAAACTAACACCTTGAAATTTACCAAAGAGCTTTAAAGTGATTAATTGTTTTTCTTTGAGAGAAGAGACGCTCTTTCAGATAAGATTGCAAGTTATGCTTAGTCTATTAAAGTATGAAATCATATTTTTTTGTTTAGAAAATACGCCTTTGGATTCTGGTATGGATTTTATTTCCAATAGAGAACAATATTTTTTTTCTTCGTTCTCGTGACACAAATACTTCGCACGCAATACCTCTAATTGGAACAACAAGCGTAAACCGGAGTGTCCTCTCTGCCTACCCGACTTAGAGTGACATACGACGTGAAATCGTCTAAATACGAGTTGATCTCACGCATGGACGGTTCCGTACTATTGTTTATAAAAATCGTATTATCAAGCTCCCTAAATTGTTTATATAATTCTGCTTTACAATATTGTTATTTGTCTATTTAAATTTTAATTGCCTAACTATCGATTTTTTTAGCTTAATTTATTTTTTTAGGGTAGGCAGAGGGAACCCGGGAACCTAGTGTTAAGACACTCCGTTCCACTTCCGTTCCCCAGTTACCGGCGAATTTGAGGCATTGCGTGGTGAGTGGCGGAACTCTCAGTCTTAGATAATAGTGAAGATAATGGTTCCATTTTATCTAGAACTACCATGGCTACGGAACCCTAAGAAAATTATTTCATATCTATAGAAATCAGTACCTAACGGTATTAATTCTGGATACTGTGTCTTATTTATAATGTAGGTTATTTATTTAAGTAAATAAAATTTAGTTTGTAAATATTAAACGAAAAAAAACGTTCACTTTTCTAACTTAACATTTTTTTTCAAGATTCCAGGGAATAACCACAGAAACCGTAAAAAAACACACACAAAATCAAGCAAACGCTGGGAATTGTGACGATGGACGAAGTGAAAGTTGTTTATCTTAATATGGAAGCTTATCTTCACTTATATAGTAAAAGGATCTAGTTAAAAAAGAATTTGGAACAGAAATATATAATCACATGAGTTTATGACTTTTGAGGCCTGTCGTGGCACACGGCACAAGCGTGTGACATGTTGTGGGTTCGATTCCACTCGAGGAAGTTATAAATATTTATTTAGATAACAAAGTAAAGCGTGGCGTTGATTTCCGCCACTCAACAAGCAATGGGTCAATTTAAGCGGAAGGGGGAAAGATAATGGAGTGTCTTACACTAGAATCCCTTTGTCTACCCTGCCAAATGCGGGATAGAGCCTGTTGCGGGATAGATCAGTTAGTGAAGCTAAAAAAATATTTAAAAAATATATATATATACATTAAAATCAAGAACTATGTAGGTATACATAATATCCAAAGATTAACATAATGTAAAATAGCTCATGGTATTTGCCTTTAATAAACGGACCCAACAATCGATATTTTAGATTTTTTTAATTTGAATCAGTAGTTCCTAGGATCAACATGTTCAATCAACCAAAACTTTGTTATATTCGAAATTAATAGAAAATAATACGATACAATATTAATTTATTTCATCTAAATCATCGTCCTTTTTGAAAAGTCACAAACGATCAAGAACTCTATGAAAAAAGTTAGAATCAAAATTCTATAATTCTTAATCAAGCTTTTGGTCTTTGTGAGGAGAAGTCTGTTTCTCTCCGTAAAACTAATATTGATAAGGACTAGGATGCATCGTTATCAATGTCAGATGGATATTACTAATCTCAGTAACTATTGGTATAAATTTAAAATTGCAGGTGAATCTGCAAGCAAATGCTAGTAGTAGCATTAAAATACTTACTTGGCTTATATAAATATTTCAAAATATCTCTCATTGAATAGATATAGCCGATTAAAATATCAAGACGCAACATAGCCTAACAATAGCTAACTGACAATAGATGTTAAGTAACGAATACATTTTATAACTGGGACAAATTGTCAATGGAATACAAGAGGCGTCATGTGGTGTTACCATTTAAAGTTTATTTGAGAATTATTGCACGTTATTAGTCAATTATTGAAGCTTTTGTGTCGGATTTGAGAAGTTTCTGGTGATGCTCCACCTCAAAGGCCGGCAACACACCTGTAGCTCCCCTGGTGTTGCACGGGGCCGTGGGCGACGGTCAACACTCACCATGAAGTGACTAGTTCGCTCATTTGCCCTGTCTTTTCCATAAAAAAACAAAATACTCCTGATAGTTCTGGTTTTGGATCTCGCTAGGGACACATGTAAAAATTATTAATATTTTGCGTTTATGTAAAAAACGTCATATTTTATTTTTCAAAAGTAAATTAAAAACGTTAATCAATCCAGCCTTGAACTTTACATTGTCTTTAAATCCACCATGTGCTAAACTAAATGAGGTTTCCATAACCGGCGAAATAGTTACATCTTTCTTCGTTCAAAGGCCAGTACGAACCAGAGGGCCACTATTGATACGTATAATATTTGTTGTTGTTATAGCAAAATATGTATTTTTATCAACACAAGAGTCTATATTTTTTTAAATGTATCACTTATTGTATTAATTTTACGTATCTTTTGGGAATTATTCCATTAATATAACGTAACGAGCTTCACGGTGTATCCCGCACATGGCAAAGTAGGCAGAGGGTAGTTGGGAACCTAATGCTAAACCCCTCCTTTGTCCATTTTCCGCCGAATTTGATGTATTGCGTGTTGGGTGGCGGAACTCAACGTCACACTTTGCCTTATCATCAAAGCGAAGAAATTAAAATATTAAATATTTATTGCACTTAAAATGACATAATAAAATAAACAATAATTAAAGTTAGTTCACAACGGTGGTTCACAAATATTAAATATTTAATTTAAAATATTAAATATTTGATTTCCTCGAGTTAGGATCGAACCCACAACCAGTCACACTAACAGTGACACGCTTGCCCCTTGCACCACGACAGGCCTTAATAACCATAAACATAAAAATGTCATAGTTATTCGTCTGTCTATTTTCATGAAAAGTAAAATACATAAAAGTGTTACGTAAAGATTTTTTTCACATATTAATATTTTGATTTACAACTTTTTTTAGTAAAGAAAAAGAATAATAAAAAGCTGATATCGTAACTGTTACGTGTCCACCATACACGGCTACCACATTAACGACATTTAATGCTGCTAAAAGTATGCCACAGTTCAGTTTGTAAACTATGTTTTTCACATTTCTAATATGGAAAGACGTAATTTTGCAACAATCCACTTAACGTGAAGCATCATTACACTTGGCATATTATATACCAACACAAAAGTTACATAATTTCATAAGGGAGATGATTGGCGTTACACAAGAACCCGTTAATATGGTTATAAACTTTTACAAGATTCATAAACGATTCATTTAATATTTATTTGAGTTTTGTTTCGTTATATTTAGTTGTTTATTTATTGAACATATATAAGCTCAATTACTTTACAGATAAAACAAAAGAGAACTGAAGATCTATACGCTTAACGTATTTTCTTTTTGTATCAAAAATAATGATAAAATCTCCTTTTGATATTAAAAAAGGCAGAGGAAATTTAGTGCTAAGACACTCCATTCACATTAATACACGTCTTTTCTCCAATTTCCGCCGAATTTTTGGGACAGCGCGTTGAGTGGCGGTACTTAACACCGCGATTTACCTTGTCACCAGAGTAAAGAAATTAAAATTATATATATTTCATTAGCTCGAGTGACGATTGAATATACAAAGGTCACAAAATATATATATATATATATATATATATATATATATATATATATATATATATATATATATATATATATATATATATATATTATATATATATATATATATATATATATATATATATATATATAAGTATTTTCTTCTTTTTTATACATTTATTAATATATATGTATAAAAAAGAATGTCATCTAGTAAAACATTCTCTACGTCAACATAATTCAAACTATATATTTACTTAAAAATAACCAACAATTTCTATATAAAGTATAAGAAAAATTTAAAATTAACATACAAAAGATATAAAAGAGTATCTTCATTTTTGTATAATAATTTCCCAGCACCACGGTATCTTTCCGTCTTGGGTAACGGTCTCATTACGTGATGTAAGTTGATATCCGCAAGACGCAGTCGTACACGGAACATTAGCCGTATCTATATTTGTTAATATTTTATATAAAATTATTTAAACATACTATTTACCCAGTAAAAAGAGTTCCCAAGTCTGCCTGCCGTGTGCAGGATATAGCGTGAAGCTAAGTATGAATATAAACTTATAACCGTTGGCTAAAAATATCTGTAAATTACTCCATTACACAACTGAGGCGACCTATTTAAAAATCACTAGTCTGCGTTAACCTTGGTCGTTTAACCTAACCCAACTTTCATTTTATACAATTTTCAACGCAGATTGCAATGTGACCTAATAAAAACATCGAATCTCATCAAATTAATCGATATTTATTCGGTAGCATTCATAATTACTATTGGTAATTATTGTGATGCTTGCGTTGGCGGACGATGATGGCCTTGAAAGTGGGAACACTTTTTGCAATATTATTAAAATCAGTGATTCTTAACGTTTTTTAAAGACGCACATTTTTAACAACAACAAAGTAGAAAAAAGAAGATATCAATTTCCAGCCAAGTATGAAGATTACGAGCTTTAATTTACTTATTTAATTTATTTCAGTTTTATCCTGTATCTTGAACATGGCAGGGTGGCGACAAGCGTGTGACTGTTCTTCGCTCTGATGACAAGGCAAAGCGCGGCGTTAAGCTCCGCCACTCAACATACAATGCCTGAAATTCGGCGGAAAATGGATAAGAGAACGGAGTTTCCTTAAGAAAGAGTTTCCAAACATTTCATTTATTTTTTTGCTATGTCCCGTTTTTAGAGAAAGAATCCTTTATTTTTACTTCAAATGTTTAATTAAATGTTTAACCCATCACCGCATTAGAAAATATCTAAAAACACAAATTCTAAGATAGAATAGCGCAACTCAACGATGCGTTATGACTTACGAAAAGCAGCAAACCAAAGTTAATTACCCTAGTTGGGTTCGAACCTACACTTACAAACAGACCACAGTGCTGCGATGGCCACAAACGTAAATACATCTATTCATCGTAAATAGAAAACTATGTTAAATCCGCGATCATTTACCGCGTGCGACACAAGTTACGCTCCGGTTGCGTCATTAACCCGAGAAATGTGAAGATTATGAGCGTACAAGTCAACAACAATCATTATTAATGTTAAGTAGGCACTAAATAGAAAATATATTTTCGTCTCTTATACACGATGTACACAATGTATTGAAAAGAGTTATGTATACTGTGGGTTATGTTCATTTTCTGCTTTTTACGAAGTTATACAAGAATATATACTTAGTGGCCTCATTTTCCAATGGATGCCGAACAATTAAAATATAAGGTTTTCAGAATCCCCGACCAAAACAATCATTATCTCATCTTGGCAAAATAGCCATTACAACTGATACTCTAAGTATCAACAAAACATCGCTGAAATACTCATCAATGAAAAAGGTTTTTGTTTATAAGAAAACCGCATTTAAATCAATTTATTTATTTAAGCCACATACACATAAACATACATACAGACATACAGATATGGCAAATTAATACCTCTCTTTTTGCATCGACGGTAGTAAGTAGGTGACAAGTTTGACATATAGCTATGTACAATGTATAGTTGTACATATGTGATATTTTCCAATTCGCTATATTTATGATGACCTATTGGCGCTAATTTGTGCAAATTTAAATGAATTTTGATCTTTTTTTAGTTCTTCATCCAAATCAGTCTGTAACAAAAGCTTCCGTTCATGTTTTCTGTTAAACACGACAGTTTGTGGATTCGATTTCCACTGTAAAAACTGACATATTTAACAATTTTAAAATAAATATTAAATGGTTTTAATTTCTTCGCTCTGATAGCAAGACAAGTGGCGGTGTAGCGGTGTTAAGCTCCGCCATTCAATACGCAATGCTTCGAATTCGGCGGAAAGTAGAGAACGGAACGGAGTGTCTTAACCTTCGGTTCTCAGGTTCCCGTTGCCTACCCTGCCATGGGATACAGTATGAATCTGAAAAAATCAAATGCACAACCTGTTGTGTTATACAGTTGCGTGCTATTGTCTCTTTAATTAAATAAAATTAATGGATTTCGGCGACGTATCGTATTGAAATGGAACAATATATTTTTTTTTCAACAAGATTTGAAGAGAATTGAACCATCAAAGATATCAATAGGTTTAAAGTAGAACGAATGAAATTTTAATTGACAAATAAAAAATGACAAAAAGGCTCGAACAAATAAAGAAACATAATGTAACATAAAAATCCGAAAGCATTGTACTTTGTAAGGTAAACCATGTCTGAAAGCCATAGCCAACTAATTGTAAGCAAGACGTGTTTTGTATTCTAAAATGTCTATTAAAGTCAAATTTCACCAAATAAAATCTCAAATTACCAACATATTTAAAACTATTCGTTAATTAGAACAGCCATATGAAGCATAAAGTAAATCTGGTCGAAAAGAAAGTTTTATTTTATTATACAGTTGTATAACCGTCCCTTCTCTTAAATGACTGCTACAATTAATACTTTATATGTAATATAATTTTATTGTTATTACTGTTATGTGTTGTACCAGTGTTCTAATACTTAGGAATTCATATTTTTATACTAAATACAAAAATAAACAAGAAATATAAAATCTCCCTACAGACAGAGAACATAAATAAGTTGTAATAAACGTATAAGAATTTCGACGTAACTTGGTGAGAACGAATGGCTTAGTTGGTCAGAGCGCTTGAAAGGTTTTCAAGAGGCGCGGGTTCAAATCCTGCTTTGTTCAAAATATTTATAGGTCTTTTAAATTTAAGTTTAGTATCTTCTGTCCATTTAAGTGTGGAATAACACTTTAAAAAATAGTAAAAATAAGAAATATAGTAATGTCTAATCCTTACCATATTAATTTATTGTAAATTAAGTAAATATTTCATTGTATAATAATTATTAACAGGCAAAACGAGGCATCAGTTCTGTAATTCAATATATAATGTCTAATAATTTTGGCGGGTAATGAGGAATATTATTTAACACTAGATTATATGCGAGAAGCTAAAAAATATATAATATATACGTAATCACTAATTACGCCAAACAAACAAAATTACTATTATTAAAATGACTCGTAAAACTATTTTTTTTCTATCGCTATTTAAATGAATAGGCAAATGTCGCAACATATTCTGCCATTACGGTAAGATTCAATAAAATAACATAGAAGCGAATCGATTCCGATGCAATTATTCCAGTCTGCAGTAATCCGTGGAACATTTCTTAAATTTAATCAAATTTTCCATTACAACCGCAATACTTATTATTGATATAAAACGAATCATAAAAAATGCTTTACAACCCTAATAAGTAGTGAGTTGAAATATTTGCGAAATTTCAATCGAGAAATCGACGTTAAATAAAATAATAATATAATCGAATAATGACATAATCTGTTTCAATGGAAACGAGCCTTTTCATTTATTGAAACTAAAAAGTGTGCTGAAATAATACGCGCTACATATTTTATGTTTTTAAAAGCGGAGGTAAAAAACGTCTGTGGACAAATTTACTGCTCGGTACATTGAGTTTTGATAAAGGGGAATCAATTTGTGCCATTTCAATTGAAGAATTTTTTGCTAGGCCAATTAAATTAATATTGTAAAATGAACATGTTTTACTTGATTTTTAACTGTCATTTTTTTCCATAAATATAATAATTTCATTTGTATAAGGTATTAACAAACAGTTTGCATTGACATTGTCTATAGATATAATAAATTCGTAACTGATAGCTGTCTGTTCAGAAAGGATGTACCTATGAGAGTAATTGTTATTAGAGGCACTTATTGATGTTTATTTTTCTATGTCAGTTTGTCTGTGTGTTAGTCTGCAATATTCTAAAGCAGCTCAACATTTAAATGTATTTTAACATCTATATTTTGGCAAATTTTGGCTCAAGATTGTGTTATTGGTTTCGGCGGTTTTAAGAAAAATAGAATAAAATTATTCCTTAAAAAAAAAATATTAAAGTTTTTGTGTTATTCTGATGTACGAGTATAAGCAATATTATTGTAAAATTTTATATAAATCCGTTAACTAGTTATTGCGTAACAAACATACATAAACTTTCCCGTTTCCAATTTTCCATTCCAAAATTATATTTATATGTATATGTGATAATTACCATTTAAAAAATAATTTAATACTACACGTACACAATAAAATGTTCATAAAACATACGAATAGCCTTTATCTCTGGTCTAAATAAAAAAAAATAGTGAAAATTTTTCAAATATGCTTATTTCTTTAAAGGTACCTACGAGTTTTTCTTTTCTACTCAGCTTCACACTGTATTCTGCACGAGGCAGGGTAGACAGAGGGAACCCGGGAACCTAGCGTAAAGACACTCCGTTCCAGTTCTGTTCCCCACTTTCCGCCGAATTTGAGGCATTGCGTGTTGAGTGGCGGAACTCAACGCCGCTTTTTCCTTTCTGATATTAAATAAATACATATAGTTATTCTAACCATATATTTTTTTTAATATATAACATAATTTACTTTCAAATAATTAAAATATATTGCTCTAGAGAAACAAAGAATGAGATGCTATGTTGGATCCATTGATTTGGTTGTGAATATTATCTTGAAAAATATTAATTAGAAAAACAATTGGTGAATTTTGATTTTTGGAATTCGGAATATTTTTTTTGGTATGTTGGTTTATATGGTGAGAAAAGGAAATACCAAAAGAAAATTTCAGTTTGTGACCAAAATTTCAATATTTACAATTTTTTTAATTCAATAGAAAAAAAACTATAATTCAGGCAGCTTCATCTTACACACTTGAATAACTTTTAGAGCATTTCTTTGCTCAAATATGGCATTTAGATTTTTTTGAATGGCCTATATCTCGGAAATTGTAAAATTTTCAAGTATATAAAATGAGTTAACTCTACCAATCCCCAAGTAAAATTAATTTCTTACTACAACTACAATCTCAAGGAGGCCTGTCGTGACGCAGGGGCAAAGCATGTGACTGTAAGCGACACGTTGTGGGTTCGATACCCCCTCAAAGAAATGAAATATTTTATATTTACATGTCTTCGCTTGATAACAAGACACAACTCATCACGCAATGCCTCAAATTTGTGGAAAACGGAACGGAGTGTCTTAACGCTAGGTTTCAAAGTTTCCTTTGACTACCCTGCCAGCATCGGCATATAGTGTGAAAGGGTAGTATATAGAGTCTGATGGCCCGATCTCTTCAACTTAAAAGAATTGCTTATTATTTTAATACTCTTTGTGCAGCTAATGGGCGAAATATTGTGCGTCCGACGATCAAATTCTAATTGCCTTCACTACCAAATAATAAGATACACGTAAAATGAAAAGCAAGAAAGAATAATTATACCAAATTAAAGTTACCGACACCAAGTGAAAACTCACGTATGCAGCCCAGACAAAGAGATAACACTTGCAAAATGCATTATTTTAAAACGGTGTAAACTGTTGCACCTCAATTACATATTTGACTAGTGTTTCCATTCGTTGGGATACCGACGGACAGGTTTATTTCATTGAAATAAGCTTTTCAATACTTTTCATAACTTTTTTTTCACCTTCAGCTACAGTAGGCAGAGGGAACTTGGGAACAAAGTGTTAAAGACACTCCGTTTCTGTTTCCACTTATAAGCAAATTTGAGACAATGCGTGTTGAGTGGCGGAATTTTATAACGACGCTGCGCCTGTTAGAGCTTTTCACTTTTTTTTTACTGTTGTCATTAAAAATTGCCATTAATTAGTCACACTCAAACGTCAACACTAATGTATGACGTGGAATACTTTACATATCTTTCTAAAGCAAATCAAGTAGTTTCATATTTTTTTTCCCATACATCAGTGTAAAAAGACAAAATTCGTAACAAAAAGAACAGTCCGTTCCAAACTTTTGGGACGTTACGTGTATAGATAGAATGCTGGGTTTTGGTAGATATATTCTCTCTCACTATCAGCTTTACGCTGTATCCCGCACATAGCAGTGTAGACAGAGAGAACTAGCGTTGGCGGAGCTCAACACCGCGCTCTGCCTTGTTACCAGAGCAAAGAAATTAAAACATTATAAATTTATTTTGGCAATATTAAATATTATATTTCCTCTAACTGAGATCGAACCCACACCATGTCGCGTTTACGGTCACACGCTTGTGCACCTGCGCCACGAGAACCAAAGCGAGAAATGAAAATAATTTAAATATATTAATCCCCTAATTTGGACCATCGCTTTGATATTTATATTTGACGCGTATGGCGAACCTATCAAAAGTAGTTTAAACGCGTTCATTTCACCATAACCCCAACATCCTGATCCATTGTTTGCCGTTACAAAAGATATTTCGCCTGATTAATGATTTTACCATAAGATTTCCATTAATTGGCATTAAGTTGCATAAGAATTTACGTAAAGGAATCCAATACCAGCCACGGCTCAGTTCCTTGCTTTTGTTAATACCAACGTTATTTGAATCGCTATCGCAATTTTGTTATCTAATATATATATATATATATATATATATATATATATATATATATATATATATATATATATATATATATATATATATATATATATATATATATATATATCTGGCTTATATATATATATATCTATATATATATATATATATATATATATATATATATATATATATATATATATATATATATATATATATATATATATATATATCTGGCGTTGAGTTCCGCCACTTTACACGCAAACTGCCCAATTCAGTAAAAAGTTTGAAACGGAAGTATTTTAAGGGGTACGGAGTGCCTTCATACTGGGTTCTCCATATCCCTACTCTGCCTATCCTGTCATGTCATGTCAGGATACAGCGTATAGCAGAAAAATATTTTGTTTTATTACAAATATTATATTGGAATATGCGTAAGTTTACTTTTGTGTCAAATTAAAATTGTTGTACAAGAAAATAATTATATTCAAAACATCAACTGGACTATAATTGAACAAAGTGTGTCCTCACTTTTTCTTAGCACTACTTTCACAAAATCTTTTCGGAAACCGAGGGATTTAAATTAGGCAAGAAAAAGATTATAGTTTCACAAAAATGTTATTAATCGTGATGCAATGACCTGATCGACCCACGGTGGTTGTGGGTTCGATCCGCAATCAGGGAAATAGTTTATCTTGCATTTTCCCTCTGAAGACGGCAAGACAATGTTCGCTTTCAGAACCACAACAGTGTACCTTGTCACTAGTTTATTACTGTCTATATTTATTTTGAGTCTTTTAGAATGTTACGATATGATAACTTAATAAAATTACATTAACAAAAATTATATATTTTTTTTGTGTGTACCCATTTATCTTTCTTTGAGGCCTGTCTTTGTTACCACTCGAAGAAATGATAATCTTTTCATTTTCTCGCTCTGGTAACAAGGCAAAGCGCAGCGTTTATTTCCACCACTCAACACACAATGCCTCAAATTGGGTTGAAAGAGAGGAACGGATCGAAATGTCTTAAGATTAGGTTCCCAAGTTCCTTCTGTCTACCCTGCCATGTTCGAGATATAGCGTGATATATATATATATATATATATATATATATATATATATATATATATATATATATATATATATATATATATATATATATATATATATATATATATATATATATATATATATATATATATATATATATATATATATTTATATAAAAACGGATCTTACATTTGTGTAATACGTAAAATTTTTTTTTAATTCACATAACGCACTTATAATATCATTCAAAACCTTATCTAAACTAAAGATGACATCTTAAATTATTTTTACGCAACAATCAATTAACAAGATACAAGTACAAGAAAACAATTTAGCCATTTTATAATGATATGCCGATCCTTTCGAAACAAGTAGGGGAGGCTGGAGTAGGGGTGGTAAAACGAGACGACGCTCACTGCCCACTGTACTGCCGTTGAGACTGCCGCCGCGTGCGTTTGGAAAATACTTTGACATTTGTCAATATTTCGCGCTAAAATCTTTTTTTGACAAACTATATTTGTCTATGGTATTTTTGAATTTTATTTTTTTTTAAATAAATTGTAAACAAAATATATTTAAATTGTAAATTAAGTGTGTGTTGGGATTCAGTGATTGTGATTTTGTGTGATGGTACTCTGCCGCTTTTTATAGCTGATAGAGAGCAGCATGAGAGGTTGCGTTTTTTTAATTTTGGCGCATACGGTCGCCGCCATAACCGGACCGAGGGTTTGTATATATTTTTTTAAATAATGTAGTTTAGCTAGATATAATATATTTCTTTTATTTTTTATTGTAAAATTAAAATAAATTTAAATAACTAGATTAGATTAAATTATTATTCCTTTTTATTAAAGGTAACAAAAATAAAACAATCAGTATGACATGAGAAAAAATAGCGCTTTAAAAAAACAATTGTTTTCGTAATGACACATATATTATAAGAGAATAAATGTTGAATATTCACACAGTTCTATTAATATAATAATAAATAATATATATTATATTTATAATTAAATTACAACATAATAAATTATCGTTGAAACGCTTTCATTTGTAAAAAAATATAGAAAGTGAAGTAAACATGCGATAAAACTTTTGTCATTGTGTTAAACATTCACATTCTGTAGACGCGCGTAGAATGTTATGTACAATTATATAATACAGCCTTTAACCTTTCACTCTAACCGGGCTAACTATAATTTATTAGCGATTAATATTGTAGTCTTCCGTGTGTTTCATATCTGTTAATATGTGTATGTATTTTAATATTTATGTTTATTATATACGAGATGTAAACGTCATGTTATATATTAACATCATCATTATCATCATCATCATTTCTTCGCTCTGGTAATAAGGCAAAGCGCGGCGTTGAGTTCCGTCACTCAACACGCAATGCCTCAAATTCGGCGGAAAAAAGGGGAACGGAAATGGAACGGAGTGTCATAACACTAGGTTTCACTTCCGTTCCCTCTGCCTAACCTGCCTAGTGCGGGATACAGCGTGAAGCTGGAATATATTAACATTATTAGTTATATTAAATGTCACTTTTGTCCTTATTTCGAACTAGTTATAAAATCTTATAGGAAAAATATTTTTTTCTAAATTTATGACTAGTAACACACAATCACAATAAAAATTATAAATAACTAGGATATGTGTTAACATTTGTTATATTAAAGTTACCTCCCAAAAAATACTTTAATTTAAAAACAAACAAAAAAAAATAATTTTATTCTTCCCTTATATGGCTGTAGACCAGAATAATATTATGTTACAAATTAAATTATCACAATCGTCTATTAATAATTTACTTTTAAAAAATAAGGAAACCGTTATTTTTTATAATAAAAATTAAATAAAAAGAATGAATGAACTACTGCTAAAAAACTAAAAAGACCTTTAAAAAACCCAAACAATGCCACTTTCATATTTACAGAGAAGTAAGTAATTGGCGAGAAATATTTTATTTAACACTTATTATTATTAAAAGTTTAATTTGAAGGTACGTTTTCTATAGAAAGTGACAATGTGAAAACAGTAAAGAAAGGTCATCGCAGATCACCCACGCTCATGTCTATATCCGGTCGTAAATCGGAATATTTTAAAGAACACAATTTTAATAGTAAAATTTTTTGCATCATGTCCAGAACTACAATATTATTACCTTATTTAGATAAATCTAAGCCAAATAATATTAAATAAAAATATTTAATATAAATTTGAGTCTGTTGTGGCGCAGCGGCAGAAGCGTGTGACTGTCGACAGGTTGTGGGTAGGGTCCCTACAAGAGGAAATGAAATATTTCATATTTTCGATTTAAATATTTAATGTTTTCATTTATTCGCTCTGGTAATAAGACAAAGCGCGGCTTTAAGTTCCGCTACTCAACGCGCAATGTCTCAAATTCAGCGGATTATTGATGAACGAAACGAATTCAGCGGAGCATTGAGGAACGAAACGAAGTGTCTGGGTTCCCAAGTTCCTTCTGCCTACCCTGCCATGTGCGGGATACAGCGTAAAGCTGAGTGAGTGAGAGAGACTAAAAGGAAGCTATATGTTTCTAAAATAACACGGACATAAGAAAATAAAATTACTATCACATTATTTTAATCCCTACGATACTTGTACTTATACCGATATATGCTAGTGATCAACTTACATGATAAAAATATTATTGAAGCCCAACCTCTATCCAGGCATCAGAGGGTTATGATGCTAGTGTTCAAGGTACTGATTTTTTCACTTGATACCAATTTTCGAGATATTGCAGGTTGACGGAACTAAACGCTGCACTTTATCTTGTCACCAGAGCTTGGAAACCAAAATAATTCATTCCCCGGCACCGAACCTTCAACCGTCGCATTTTATTTCACCGACTGCATCAAATATAATACAACATATAATTATTTGAAATTAAGTAAAAATTGTTTTCCATATAAATCATAGACAAACGCTTGAATTAATTCGCGTAATTGTGGTAGCATTGTTCTTACCGGTCCAGTTAAGACGGACGTTGTATAAATTAAAGAAGGGGAACAACTTAACTCATGGACAACCAGGATGTTTGCAAATTTTCACTGAGAATTAGATGAATCACTTTTGTAAAGTCTTGAATCACATTTTAAAGTGTTGAGTCACATTTTAAAGTTTTGAATCACTTTTTTAAAGATTTAAATCACATTTTTATAACGTCACGCTGTATCCGGCACTTAAAACGGTAGGCAGAGGAAACTTGGGAATGGCAACGTAACTTTAAGGCACTCTGCTCCAATCAAGTCACTTCTGTTCTTAATATTCCGCCGCAACTTAACGCAGCGTTTTGTATCGTTAAAAAAATAAAATTGATTCTCGCTTCACGCAGTAGCCCGCCCATGGCAGGGTAGACACTTCATTGCGTGTTCAGTTGTGGAACTTAACGCCGCGCTTTGCCTGGTTACTAAAGCGAACAAAGGAGTATATTATAAATGTTTCATTTGAAATAATAAATATTTCCCCTTCTCGAGCGAGTCACGCGTTTGTACTTCTGCACCAAGACAGGCTTAATATTTTTTTTGTGAATTATACTGTAAAAATCATCTAATATTATTAGAAATGGCTACTGTTAGAGCGCAAGGCAGTAATATGAAATAAATTTTGAAAAACCAACCCCGTAAGGAGAAACCGCTTAAAATGTGGTATAAAATATTATCATTTACATAACATAAAATTTAAGACCATAGAAAATATATTATTCATTCACACGCGGGCAAAAACGAAAAGATAGTATTTTATATTGTTTTAGCTATATAGTTGTTAATGACATTAAAATGAATGAAGCTTGTCAATTTATGTCTGAATCTGGAAACAAGAAAAATTGCAGCATTAAATGCTGCCACTCTCAACAGAATATCTCTTCCTATACCTTTTTGTATTCAGAATAAAAAGAAAAGTTACACAAAAACATAAAAAGAAGAGACGATTCATTAATATTTACTAATAGCGTAAAGTACAAGCACCTACATAGATGCCATACAAATGCGTGTCATGCGCATGCGCACGCGCACGCGTGCAGACTTGAACTTAGACAATGAATAATACTATCGCGAAAGTTGATGCACAATTTTGATTCAAACGATTATTTAATGTAAGTATTTATGCGTTTAGTTAATTATTTTATTTTATTTGCTGTAAATTTATTATGAAATTATATATACTTTGTACAAATACTTTTATGGTATTATAAGATATCAAATTCATTTCTATAGGGAATACAACAGTTATACATATTTAAATTGATACTCATCGGTGTTGTATTTTTGCTACACACTGTATCCTGCATATGTCAGGATGGACAAAGGGAACTTGGGAACCTAGTGTAAGGACACACCTTTCCTGTTGTACCTTAACCTGTACCATGTCGCCTTTTCAGTAGTAGTTGACAGGTATTAACAGCTAGCTTACGGAACCAAAAAAAAGTAATAAATCATCATCACCGTCTCTAAAAGCGATAAAACATTTCTGCTTGCTGTTGGATTAATTAGATGTCAGTCAGTAGCTGACTGACATCTAATTTCTAAAAATACACGGTTTAATTATAAATCATTATTATATTTGATATCTATGTTTTAATGTATATATTTTTAACGGCTTCTATTCTTGTAAATCTATGCAAAGAATCTACTTAACGTGAATTTGTCCTCATTTTTTTACTGACGATTTTATTTGCTTAGACGATCATGATGTAACAAATAATATATTAGCTTCACGAATGTTCCACAGGTAAGGAACCCTAGGGAACCTTCGCGTTAAGGCACTCCGTTTATTTTCATATTTTTTTTTTATAACTTCAAGCACACTTGTACATGTACTCACAATTTCTCGTGTATCACACGCAAATGATATGACAACCTACTTTCACTGAGATGCTACAACACTATTGGATAGCTATTATAGAATAACTAACGTTTCGAGACGCAGATTATAAAAAATAAATATGTCGACGATATTTTTTAGTCATTAGATATCAGTATATTTGTTAGTAATATTTTAATAGATAATTAGTAAGGCAAAGCGCAGCGTTGGGATCCATCACTCTACACGCAATGCCTCAAATTTAGCGAAAAGTGGGAAAGGGAACGTGTTAACATTAAGTCCCTAAGTTCCCTCTAACTACCTGTATCATTTGCAGGATACAGCGTGAAGCAGAAAAAAAATGATTTATATATTTATTTCCTTTACACTAAGAATGTCCTTTATGTAAGAGGACAGGCAAAGATCCTAGAAACACCGTTCTCCGCCCAACATAATAATAACTTTATTCCCCCGAACTGGTATCGAATCCACAACTATTGTGCTAATAAGCAGACGACTGACTGATCCACTGCACAATAACATATTACCAATAAATAATCTGACGTTATGGCTAAGCGTTACCAGCGTTGTAAACGTGAAAATAGTGCGTTCTATTATACGATATTTGTTTTCGCGATTATTACACATCTGAAATAAAACTGTTTCAACAGGATTAATCGCCTATATTTATTTTTATACATTTCGGGAACCTCACGTTCCGCAGTATCAGTGGTCAGTGGTCACGGGTAGACTGAGATGGCATCTGTTTTTTTTTTTTTTTTTTCAGCTTCACGCTGTATCCCGCACTAGGCAGGGTAGGCAGAGGGAACGGAAGTGAAACCTAGTGTTATGACACTCCGTTCCACTTCCGTTCCCCACTTTCCGCCGATTTGAGGCATTGCGTGTTGAGTGGCGGAAATCAACGCCGCGCTTTACCTTTTTAAATATTTCATTTTCTCGGCTGGGGATCGAACCCAGAACCTGTCGGTTACAGTCACACTCTTGTGCCGCTGCGCCACGACAGGCCTCGACAGGCTGTCTGTCAATTGATATAATTATTATATCAAACTACCGCCAATGATTCTTAATTGACTTGTACCTACCTATTAAATGAGCTTTTTTTTATGGAAAAGACAAGGCATACGAGCGTACCTGGTTACCTGATGGTGTGTGATCATCGTCGCCCACGGCCCCGTGTTACACCAGGGGAGCTACAGGTGCGTTGCCGGCCTGAGCTCAACACGCAATTAGTAATGCTAATATGTAAGATATAGCGTGAAGTTAAAAAAACTTAAGAAACGAAAAATAAAAAAGTTGTACTAAACTTTCTCCACTTCGCACGATGCGGGATGTACGTGAACAAATAAATATGTGCGTTTTTTTGCGGGTTTATGAACTAAGTTTGTTTGAAAACAACTACAAATATAATTTTGTAATGTGTTTTTTTATGAAATATCCATTCATTTTAACTTTTCAGTTTTCAATTTTCTTTATGTGTACATTAAGTTCTCTCTTCGTGCAAAATTTCGAACCAAATTGTTTGAGTTGACTTAGATGCTTGTTTTTTTTCTATAGTCCAAGGCACCATGGAACTGAATATTTGATAATTTTATAAGCTTTACATCTCGACGCGTTCTTGAAATAAATCGTCTTGATAGACAAAGTATTTCTATAAGGGTTTGATTTTTTTGTTTTTAAAATACGAAGTCCTTAAAGTAGAGTTTAGAAAATCATAAAAAGATTTTTTATATTCAGTTATTCCTTAAACATATTATGATTGAGTCCAATAAATGTATACGCTGAAGTCACAATACGACGTAATATGTATATATAAATATTTATACATAATAAATTAAAATAAAAATAACGATTTCACGATTTTCCGGTATAAAGCCAAGTAGACTAACGGAACCTAGTGTTTGACACTCCGTTCCCAACCCGATTTTTAAGACATTATATCTCAAGGGGCAGAAGTCAACGTTGCGCTTTGTCATATTATCATTTTTTTTCAAATGAGAACCGAATCCACTAATGTTGAATTTACACTCAAACGCTGTTCCATTGCGTCATCGCGATATTAGTAGAATTTCACCTTAAAATATAAAAAAATATGTACATAGTAATGTACGATGTACATGTTAACTAAATATGTACTTGCATAATTATTGTAAGTTTTTAAGTATTCGTATTATCAATATCATTTGTATATAATAAATATAAAATCGACATAACGTATCACAGCCACACGCGACTCGTAAGAAACGGTAAATTTGTAATTCTATGAAGAATATAAATATTTTTTATATAGACTATGAATAAGACAATACCCTTGTAACTTACTGTGACAATAATATTATTTATCGTTCCTCAATGTCCACCGAATTTTGGAGGCATTACGTGAGCAGCGGAACTTAACGCTGTGCGTTGCTTTGTTTTATCAGCGCCAGGAAATAATATGTTTATTTCTTTAAATATTTGATATATAATAGATATAATTGCACAGAACTGGCATCTAAATTATAAGATTTTTTCTTTCTTTTTCATAGCTTTGATTTAATATTTTTTTCAGATATGTATTTAGTATCGATACGTTATGTAATAAATGAACATTAAAAGTGCAACCACTAATGGAATTATTTGACCTCTCTGTCTATGTCTATTCTGATTCTATCATCTATCTGATTCTATATTATCTATTCTAGATTTGAATACATCGTAGTGATTCAAGCTTTATACAAATTGGACCAGCGATTTAAAAGCAATAAGCACTTTGGCATGATGAAGTAGTATTTTTTTGTGCTTAAAAATTCCTCGGGATATTGCTTACGTTCATTTAAAATTTTCTTCTCATATATCAATTACGACATATCTAGCGATTAATTCAGACTACCCACATAAGAAGATTTATATAAGCTACATAAATAGTCATACAAATTAAATTCTAGACTAAACTTTGCATTAAGTTACCCAACTCATCGCCATCTGCATTTAATATATTCAAAGCTTTTTCCTGCAAAGTTAGTTTTACGTAAGAAAACGAATTCGATGCCCCGGTTGCACAATTTTACGTGTCAACGAATCCTACGGTACGCGATACTTCCTAGAGCACCAGCGTAACTGCGGTTTGGCCCTATTAAGTATCTACTCGCTGTTGCATAAATTATTTAACCATTACTTACTTAAGTTAGCTATAAATTATGTAAAACTGTAACTTACAGAGATTGAAAAAGATGATTGGGAAAGACCGAAATAAAAAAAAAATAATTGTGGGGTTTAGTTTTAGTTCTTGACACGTAAAATTGATCTCTAGTTGGGAATAAAATACTCGCTCCAGGCTGTTTCAAGTGTATTATTGTCACTTAATTATATAATGTAAAGTTTTGATAAAAAAAAAAGAATGGACATGTCCCGCTGAGTTTCTTGCGCCGGTTCTTCTCAGGTCTGAGGCAGTAACTTTAGTGAACTGGTGGTAAATTATTTGATGTTCAAAAAACGAAGCTTGTAACTTCTTATTTTGAATAAAAATATTTGAATTTGTATTTCAATTTGTTCTTCATGTGGCCATTAAAATGGACTTCTAATTTTATGTATCAATACATTGTTGTTTTTCGTTTGCCAAAATTTTATTGTATGTTTTGAAAAGTAAGACTAAAAGACTATATGATAAGCGGATACAGCTTGTTTCTTTTTCATTGAACGGATTTTTTTTTAATTATATTATCAGCTAGTTGCACTTTGGTATAGCAAAATTGTAAGCTAAAATATATAAGTTTTCTGAACTTAGCGATTTCCAAGAGACAAGGATTTGAGTCTCGTTACGGAATTTAAATTAAAAACATTATTATAACGCAAAATAAATTAAAAAAGAAGGGAAATTAAGTAGAGGAAACTGAGTACTAAGATACACTGTTTGCTCAATTTTAAAATCATTGCGTGGTATAAGACATTGCTCCGCTCATTGTCTCCTTTTTTTGTGGAGAAGTCAAAAAAAAAGGCAACGGGTCACCTGATGGTAAGTGATCACCGTCGCCCACGGCCCCGAGTAACTCCAGAAAAAAGAAAAATTAAGGTTATCAGCTTTTAAAGTAGAGCTAGATGTACATTTAAAAGGTACCCGCGTCATAATTAAATACTTCCGCAGGTAGCTCATTTCAAAGTAGTACATCATGTGGTATAAAGTTCCTACAGGACCGTACAGTAAAAAATAAAACGTATTCCCAAATCAGAATCGAAGCCGTAACTACCTCGATTAAAAACAGACGAACTATCAATCGCTAAGATCTTGTTTCTCTCTGATACTGAACATCTGGTTCAATTAACAACATTCCTTCCATAACTATGAAAGGCATGCAATCTTAAACACGTTTTTATTTATATTATAAGAAGAATTTAGAGAAATTATGACATATATTATATTAGAAATTAGAAATATATATATAAAAAGATGTTGAATAGCGCTTTAAATCACTTAGTACACACTGAGTGTTGACAACGTAATGAGGGAGAGCTGGCTTTCATCGATCTACGGAAACCGGCCGGCGCGACGGCTATTCCGATTCGCAGCGCGTCTTGTACATCTACGTTATATCTATGAATATTTAAACCCGGCGTCCACCGCGTGAGATATATGAGCGGGTAATTCTTAGGCAGAAATTAGGCAGTGGAAGAAGAAACGTGGCAAAGGGAAGTGTGTTATTGAAACGGAATTTCTTAGCTCTAAGTTCCGAAGATCCCTGTACCTACCCTGCCCTGTGCATGATACAGTGAGAAGTATTTCATTTAATTTTATATTAAAAAATTTTAATGACATAAATTCTCATGAGGGTCATAATTTATTTATTTCAGACAATAACACATTAAAAATAATTATAAAATATATTAGATCCACATTAAATATGATTATCAACTGTCTGGTCTGTCAGCAAGGTAAGAACGCGGCGTTGAGTTCCGTTCCTCAACACGTAAGCCTTAAATTCGTCGGAAAATGGGGATCGGAGTGTCTTAACACTAGTTCCCAAGTTCCCTCTGCCCACCCTGCCATGTGTGCTTGAAGCAGCTGAGTCAAGTGTCTGGCGTTAATAAGCAAACTTCTTCATTAATAAACATTTATATACACATATTAATACAATATTAAGCGTTGCTAAGCTCGATCCCTCCAGGCCAGTCGTGGCGCAGTGGCACACAGGTTGTGCATTCGATTCTCACTCGAGGAAATAAAATATTTAATACATTCTCATGTGAAGGGCGGCGTTGAACTCCGTCACTTAAAGTTTTACATACACTCAACATCTTTACAATGTCACCATAATAAATCACAATTAAAGTGATCAATTGCCAAATCAAACGTACTCAGCTACTCGTCGTTACATAACGGACGCTGTGACCTTTAAAACTAAGAGTGACGCTAAACAAAACCGAAAGTAGGCTTCGTCATCTCGAGAAAGTTACTACATGAGGCGCATGGGCTTTTTACTGCGGCGAGCATCCTGTATGAGATTTTTACCGGTTCCGAGAGTCGATTATGGTGCGATATATGTATGTATGTACATTATATATATATTTACGATTATGCACATTAATATTGTAACGGAAATGAACACATTCTATTTGTAAATATGTAGGAAAGCTTATGAAATAAACAATATGGATGTTATATTTTCTAATTATACTTGTTTTTTTTTTTTAACTTACGTGAAGAAAACTCGATATCCAGGTTCGTAGTGATTGCAAAGTTATCCAATGATCAGGTTTTTGACGACCATGAAACGGAAGTATTCGTTACAAGTATTTGAATGTTTCTCTAAAATAAGGTTATGAATCTACAACCATTGTGCTTAAAGCATTTTCCGCTGCGCTGTATCCCGCACATGGTTGAGTAGGCAGAGATAACCACAGAAATCATAAACCCAATGGCAATAACTATGGAAAGAATGGAGATAACTATGGAACGTAACGAACGTGTTGAGACACTCTATTCTACCACTCACTTTCCGTTGAATTGAACGGAACGCAGGCGGAACTCAACGCCGCGCATAGCCTGATCGTTCTCAAATAAAACATTACGTCTGTTTGAGAACGATCAGTGCCTAAGTGTATCATAACAAATATTTGCCTCGCAATTACCGATGCTGACAATATGTTATATTTATTACAAAAGTATGTTAGATCTCATCTCTTCGAGTCCGCGACGGGTAAAGAATGCACTTTCGTGCTACTGATGCGTCACGAACGTACAAATGCTCGTTCGCATCGAGAAAATTGCTGTGTCAACTCACGGAATACTAGTATTGCATTAAAATCCAATGTAAATACATACATAATTTATGGTTTTATATAGTTTTTTTTATACTGGCATAAAGGAAAAAGTTCTACATTTATTCTCTCTTATAAACTACTGTAGTGTTGAGTTAAAAACTTATAAAAAAATATTATATCGATTGAAATTTTATCTGTTAATTTATTAATAATAAAACTTTTACACGTTTTTTTAAACACTTTCACTCTCTCACTCCCTCACTCAGCTTCACGGTGTATCCCGCACATGGCAGGGTAGGCAGAGAGAACTTGGAAACCTAGTGTTAGGACACTCTGTTCCACTTCCGTTTCCCTCTTTCCGCTGAATTTGAGGCATTGTGTGGTGATTCGCGGAACTATACACCGCGTTTTGTTTGTACGAAAACGAACATTAAATATAAATTGAAAATATTAAATATTCATTTCCTCGAGTGGAGATCGAACCCATAACCTATCGGTTACAGTCACACATTATAAATAGGCACGGTATTTATATATTTATTTTATTATTATTATTTGCTTTTAACAATAATATCTATAAACATTTTATTTACAATCTTTATTTCTTTTTCAGATAGAAAATGAGTTTGACAGAAATAGACAGCCATCTCTGGGTCACCCTGGATTCAATGATCATCAGAATAGATATGGCGTACAAAATTTCCAACAACAGCAAAGCTTGTTAAGTAGCCCAGCCCCACCCATCCAGTTTCCGCAACAAATCTTCCAACAGCCCTACGTACCTCAATTTAATAATTTGTTGCCAGCTCAAAATATTCCGAATAATGTGCCCATACAAAATAATAACGGATTTCAGTTTAGCCAACCTTCCAATGTTAATCCTATAAACAACTTACAGCATCAGAACCTCGGCCATATCCAGCAACATGCTCAAAATGTACAACCAATTCCAACATTAGCAGCTTTTCAGAGTAATGGACTACTCCCAACACAAAATTCTCATCCCAATTTTAACCAAAATCCTAACATTCACAGTTCTATTGATTTATCTCAACAAAGGCCTACTCAAGCTGCCTTTCTACCAACATTAAATTCAGCCCCGATTCAAAATCAGGCCTTTAATGGACCAAATCCTATCACGATTCAAGCTGCACCAAACCTAGCACCTCAAAACTTGAATACTCAACAACTTCCATTTCAATCTTCACTCGGCCAATCTCAAACATACAACGGCCAATCTGTATCACAGCTACGAGACTACTATGAACAGCAATCAAAAGAAAATCTAGAAAAATTAAAAGAACTGCAAGAAAGACAAAGACTTATACAAAAACATCAGGAATTTGTACAAAAACAACAACAGAAGCAACAGGAAAAAGTAGAAAAATTACACGAAGAATTTATAAGTAAACAAGCAACAAAATCCATTCCGACTTATACAACGACGGAGAGCTACGAGGAATTCATTAAGCGAACTCAAGAAAAGCGAAGACCTTTACTTCCACATGAAACAGATTTATTTAGAAAAGCTGTGCAAATTTATGAAAAAGATCATCCGACTACAACGACCACGACTACGACGACCACAACAACTACAACAAAACGCCCGACCACTGCGAGATACAGAACACGGTCACCAACGCGAACTAGAGGTCCTCCTCAGGATAGGAATAAACAAAAACTTTATAATGAAATAAAAAATCTTCTGGAAGAAAGTGACACAAAAGGTTTTGATGACAACTTAAGAGCAAAGAGTGTTGCGTTATTGCAGAAACCAGACATATTAAAGCAACTTAAAGTAGCTTTGGCAGAAAATCCAGAAGATTTTAATGAGAAAAATTTCACTTCTCGTGAAATTTCTTTAAATGGACAGAAGTTCGAAGTAATACGAACCACAAATCCTAATCTTATACCACAAGGCGCGATTGCAGCAAATAGTCCTGACTTAGGTAAACTTATAGCTGCTTCTCAAGAAACACCTAAGGAAAGCCGCATTTCTTTTGATGACTTAACCAAAGGCGTCCTCCCACCTGGTGCAAATTTTGAATTAATCAAACAAGCAGATAATGGAAAATTAGAAGAAGTTTCTAAAATACCAAATACATTACAGAACAAAAAGAAAGTTACTTTCGTTTTCCTTGAAGAGCAAGACGATGGTTCATTTAAAGTAAAAGGTGTGAAAGCTAATGGACAACAAACAGAAGAAGGTCCAGAAGTGGAAGATATTTTGAATAAGATCAAGAAAGGCGAAATACAACTGCCCGGACCAACAAAAATTTCTAACAGTGCATATACAACTACTACTGCAAGCCCATCCGCTTATACAACGGATTATATAGCTGAATCGTCGCATCCTCCTTCTACTTACACTAGCTTTGTGACAACCTCTAATTACGGAGATTCTGGACATACTAATCCAATACAAACGACTCCTGCATCGACATATCGCACCATAATATCATCGACCAGACCTACTCCTTTAGCGCAAACGTACCCCCCTAGCACACGAGGAACTACAAGTGAAAGATATTATGTAAAATCTTCTACGCCAAACTACATAAAAAATAGAAATGGTTACAGTTCCCCGTCCAGAAGCCACGTTCCCAGCAGTACAGTGATGAATACGACTCCAGTTTATTCAACATCCTCGTTCAGAACAACCCCTCAAGACATAGTTGTCATAGGATCGAGTGCGGCACCTAATTTTGAAGAGTCCACTATAAATTTGAGTTACGCTAAGGCTGGTAATCCAGATCTTATAGATATTTTAAAAGAGAACGGTTTGTTCGCGACCGCTAAATATTTAAAGCAGTCAGGTTTAGATGCTATATTAAATGAAACTGGACCGTACACGATATTTGCTCCTACTGACAAAGCGTTTAGAACGTTGCTAGTACAATTGGGTGGTCCCGACAGGGCAGAAGAGAAGTTCCGCGACAATCCCAGGCTTTTAAGTGGGGTAAGTCCTGATAGGGTATTGTATAATTTTTAAATTATAATGTTTTTTTAATATTTAAATAATGAAACTTTAAAACAAAATTTCAAATATCGTCAAATAAGTACCCCATTTTAAAATATACTTTTTATAATTATGTGTCAACTTTTTCCCTAATAGAAATTACTTAAATTAATTATATTGCTAAAATAGAGCTGTATAGATCGATCATCAATAGATCTAGATATAAATTTACTAATAATGATCTGCTGACTTATGAACGCCTGTCGTGTCGCAGGGGTACAAAAGGGTGCATGCGGCTGTAAACGCAACAAATTGTGGGTTCAATCCCCACTCGAATCAAATATTTAATACTTTTTCCAGCTTCTCCTTCACCACGTGATCCCAGGTGCTTTCGACATCGGCTCCTTACAAGATGAGATGACTGGAGTTTCCCTCGCGGGAACCCAGCTCAGGGTCAACCAGTACGACATGCATGACGTCGAATGGAACGAAGTGAGAGTGACCACTATCAACGGCGCCCGAGTTTTGGACGACAAGAAGGATATACATATACCTCAGGTAAATTAAATATTTGCTTGTGATTTTTTAGGTGTTTCATGGCATTATTATTATTAAAACAGCATTATGTATGTATAATTTTTACTTCACACTGTGTCTGACACATGGCAGGGTAGATAGACAAGGGGAATTTGGAAACCTAGTATTCTAAGACATTTCGTCCCACTTCTGTTCCACACTTTCCGCCGAATTTTACATAGCGTGTTGAGGAGCGGAACTAAACGCCGCACTTTGCCTTCTTACCAGAGGGAAGTAATTTAATCATTAAATATTTAATTTTGAAATATGAAATGTTTTATTTCCTTGAGTGAGGATCGAACCTACGACCTATCGTTTATAGTCAGACAAACCTCACCTATGCTAATCTATGCATATTATATTGAAATTTCATGAAAACATCTTTGTAGGATTTGAATCCGTGACTTATACTGTCTAACTAAATGCTATAATAATATCTTATGTCTTTGGACAAAAATGAAGATTCTCTTGAAAAAATATTTCAAATAACGGTCATATCAAGGAGATTTACAAAAATAATTTACAAATTACTTGGGTTTTGGTCATTATATATCATACTTTGCTAATTATTTGTTTTGATATGCTTCTTGTATTAAAATACTAAAAAGAATCTTACTAAATTTAGTGTATGAAAGACGAGTTTATATTTCCTACATTGAAAGATAATCAGTTTTGTTTTAGAATTAAATATTTTTAAATCAAATACGCTATGACACAAGGAAAATTAAGATTTTACTTATATATTTCCATGAATCAGGGTATAGCACACGCTGTGGACCGCGTAATGTTCCCGCTGCCGGTGGGCGACCTGGTGCAGACGTTACAGGCGGACAGAGACCGCCGCTTTACAATATTCCTCAAGGCGATTCTCGCGAGCGGCTTTGCTGACACGCTTGCTGGTAAGATGTTATAGAAAAAGTTTTTTTTTTAACAATTACTTTATTAGATTTAAAATAATTTGCAACCATTTTGTGTACAGAAAATAAAAATTTATAATTCTTTCATTGACGTCACGTCCTTACTTAAAATTATATAAAATATTCTACAGTCTAATAAAATCAAATACACGTTTTCCTTTAATCTATAATAAAAAAATAATAATAAAATCGACGTAAATTTGAATAAACTAAATAATTAATTATTATTATCTAAATTTTAAAAGGCAATGTGTGCCGCCATTTAATTTTTATAATCTGCCTATACTTATGCTTTATGGATAAAGCGTAAAATTAAAAAAAAATAAAATATTATTTTCAATCCTTTATCCATATTTTACAGAAAGTAAAACCTACACAGTATTCGCGCCGACCGACGCCGCATTTTCTCGCCTGACCGCATCTGAGCTGTCTCGGTATTCCGATAAGGCAGCAGCGAAGGCGCTGGTCGCGAGACACGTCCTGCCCGGTACATTGTACAGTGCGGGCATGAGGTACTACCAGCTCAGGAACTCTATGGAAGACGCTAAGCCATTGACCTTGCAGAAGAGTAGTGGTAAGTGTTAGACATTTGTTACTCCATTAGTGGTATGGTGTGTCAATTTGTCGCTTTCGGCGCTTGGATAGCGTGAGGTTTTTAAGTTTTGAAATGATACTGATATAACTGCTATTAAGTATTCATATTTTTATTTTGTGAACATTTGCGATACCTAAGTAAATTACTTACTACAGCAAATAAAGAATTAAAAATTTGTGAATGTATTACATACTTACTTTAAAATACTTTTGCATTTGGATATCTTATATACGAACAAAGTGGGTGTTTGTTTATATTTTATTTTAAATCTAAGATATTCAGTGATATAAATATAATAACAATGTATTCCAGATAAACACGGTTCATTAGAAGAGGGATATAATTTAAAAAACATAAATTTTAGGATTTTTTTTCTACTCTCTATAGTAGATTCGTTTGAGCTAATAATCTTCATTTCATTTAATTTATTTATATCACTTTTATAGATAATCAAATATAAGCGAAAAAATACTAGGACTAGTGTCCAAATAGTTTTTTATTTGTTTTATTCAGCTTTACGCTGTATCTCGCACATGGCGGAGTAGGCAGAGGGAACTTGAGAATCTAGTGTAGTAGAACTTGAGAATCTAGTGTAGATCTAGTATTAAGGCACTCCGTTACACTTCCGTTCTCCACTTTCCGCCGAATTTTAGGCATTGGCTGTTGAGTGGCGAATCTCAACGTCGCGCTTTACCTTGTTACGAGAGCGAATAAAATGAAGACATTGAATATTTTAATAAGAAAATATTAATTATTCATTTCCTCAAGTGGATATCGAACTTACAATTTATCGTTTACACGCTTGTGTCGCTGCGCCATGAACGGCCGCTGTCGTGGCGCAGGAGCATAACCGTGTGACTGCAAGCGACAGGTTGTGGGTTCGATCCCAACTCGAAGAAATCAAATATTTAATATTTCCAAATGAAATATTTAATATTTTCATTTCTTTGCTTCGGTAACAATGCATAGGGCGGCGTCGAGTTTTATCACTTAACTTTTGTCATACGCGTGAAGCTGCAAAAAAGTTCTACAATATAATAATAATTATTATCTTTTCAGGCCGCATCAAAGTGAACAACGCACAAGTGATAACCCACAACATCCCCGCCACGAACGGCGTCATACACGCCGTCGACACTCTTTTGTAACCCGCCAAAATATTATTAGGCTACATCTATATAAATAACTGTTTTTGAATAAAAAAATCGCCTTCAAACTATAATTAGAAAGTTTAAATGTTCATTTACAAAAAAACAATATTAATAAACATACTTATTTAAATCTAAATTAATTTTAAAACATTTAAATATATTCTTTTTTTTTATTGAAGGCGAATTCATATTTCAGACTATATCACTAATTTCTTATTTCTTTCTGTTTACTTTTAAGACAAAGAAAAAATATAAAAGGTTTGTCCAAATTTACTCACTAAAAATAAACAATAAACAATCAGTATCGCGCCAATATGGCCAACATGAAAAAAAATAATTTTAAGACTGTACATATAAATTAGACTAAGATGTTAATTTATGCGGTTAACTTTTTTGTAAATAAATTTTATAATAAAAAAGGCTTTTATTTAAGAAAAAAACAACTTTAATTTCTTATACATTTATATTAAATAAAGAATCACACACAAACACACAACCATTCTTGTTATAAGTCAATAATTGGAAAATTATAAAAAAAAATACTGACAGATACACAAATATAGATAATATAATAAAAAAAAAAACAATCCAATTTTATTTCAACTAACAAAGGATCTTGATAAGTACCACATTAAAGTTATTCATTCCAATCTATCGTATATTACTGACAAATTATAGACACATCGCCTTTACATTTTCACAAAAAAAAAAAGTTTAAAATATTTTAATCATTTTGTTAAATAGCAAATTGTGACTGAGATTTAAAGTAAAATAAAATAACAAAATTATTTTTTTATCAATGTCAGTTTTTATTAAATTACAAACACAATGGGAAACTCACACTAAACATTCTACGTATTTCTACGTTCAGGATATTTGATAAACATATCAATGTCCAAAAGTGAGAAAGATAACTATTTGTTTTTACAATTTATGTAAGTATTTAATAATATGAGACCAATACTAATATAAACTAGCGGACATCCAGATTTAATACAACAAAAAGTTAGGCAAATTGAGTTTCTACTGTATTTCGTTTGTCATGAAACAAGTCAAATCATGATTAAATACACAATTTTGTGAATGTCAAAATCGCCATATTATTACATAAATTCTAATGTCTTTATTTTAGTAAGTATCTGTTAAGACAATGACAAAACCAATGAATTTATCCCTTTCTTTAACTTTCGTACTAAGGATTATAATATTTGCATTCAAAAATATTAAAGGTCCAATAATTAATATGTGATATAAGTGTTCAAGTATGATAGTGATACATTCTCAAATTTCTCATCAGATGCTCTAATTGATAAGTGATAAAACGTTTAAACATGTCATCATACAAATGTGATAGTGACATACTGAAATCACCTATCAAACCCTTTAATTGATAATTGATATTGCTTTTAAATAAGTCATCATAAAAACATGATAGTGACACCATCACAAGTCACTAATCAAACCATTCATTTGATAAGCCACCTTTTAAATAGTAGGTCATAACACAAATATGATAGTGACCATCACAATTGACTTATCAGATCCTCTTGTTCACAAACATCAGGTACGGAAATTACTGTTGGCCAACATCATTTTAAGTTTAGCTATTTCATCATTTTTAGCCGCTAGCTCATCTTTTAACAACTTTATAGTGACATCTTTATTTTCACTAAGATTTTTGAGTTCTTCCAATAGCTGTGAAGTATCTAATCTTTTGTTCGGCCTCCTTTGTACTAATTTTCCTATGATATGAGCTATTTTTGGATAGCTGGCGGTAAGATGGGCTGGTATTTGACCTTTCCTTAGATCATTTATTGTTATAACTCGTTCCATATCAGTGCTGAATGGTTCTATCATTTCTAGGAGTATTATGCCAAGGGAGTACATGTCACTCTGTAATATGAAGCAAAACTGTTTTAGAATATATTATTTTAAATTATAAACTGGTTTGGGAAAGATATTTTTTTTTATCAGAAAAACAGTGCTTCTTTGGTATTTTAATTTGTGGACGCCATTTTGAAAACTTATTTAAGCAATTTTATTATCACAATTGATACAAATTAAATAATCATATCATGATAATCAACCACCCATTTGGGATGTATAAAGATGCTCGAAACATTGCTGTTCTTCTGACGCTGTTGTGGGTTAATTTTTTTTTTTAATTAAATAAATATGAAAAAAATAAATAAATCTGATATATATTTTAATTAACAATAAATGCTTTTATTTTCAAATTAATATATTTCATGAAAGAAGTCTAATCAACTCATCTTACCAGATCATAAAACCAAAGTGTTTTAATACATAGAAATCCTCTAACAATTTTTAATTAAACAGAAAAAAAATTACCTTAGGATTACATTGTCCATCCAACTGTTCAGGTGCTGCGTACAAATGAGTACCAAGTGCCAAGCCACTGTGAGACTGCTGCAACGGGCATGCCAAGCCAAAATCACCTAACTGCACCAGTAGCTCATTTCCATTAGGCCCAACAAATATGTTACTCGGCTTCACATCATGATGGATCACACCTTTAGAATGTATGTAATGCAATCCTCGGACCAACTGTGTGAACATGTCTACTAAAACTCGTAAGGAAAAAGCTGGGGGACAATTTGAATCGGAGAGTGCTGATTCTAAGCTATTAGAGTCAGTGGAGTCGCTGTGAAGCAGCGTCAGGTCGTCTGATGTCTTTCTAGATAAGATGATATGGTTGTTACGCTCGTCCAACCATTGTTTCAGTGTTTGTTGGCAATATGTCATTTGAATGTACAGAGTGGCCCATTTAAGGTTAACCCGAGAACAATTTTCATAGTCTTTTCCCGATAGAAGTTTACATACTACATTGTGATCACTTGAAGAATCATCATCCTCACTTTCCGAAATAATCTCATCAGAACTAACATCATTCTCTAAACCATTGGAATGCTGGAATGAAATATCAAAATCAGACAAACTTTGCTTGTTGAAAAGCTCCTTTGAATTGTAGGTTTTGAATGACTTCATCACATTCTTGTATACTGAAGAAACTTGATTGGTGCTAGACGTAAAATCGTCATCATCTGTATCCATATTGAATTTTCTCTTCTTTTTTATCTTAGATTCAATCATTGGTTCTAACCATGCTGCCTTATAATTGACTATGTTAGGATGATTTAAACTAGCAATGGTTTTAACTTCGGCCAAATGAGTCATTATTGAGTTAACATCAGAAGATTTTATATTAACTTTTTTGACAGCATATTCTACTCCATCTAGTCTGTGACGAGCTTTGAACACACTGCCAAATCCACCACCAGCTATGAAGAACAGCTCTTCAAACTCCTTGTGGTACCGTGACCACTCCAACCCAGACTTTGTTATGGGCCAGGATATAGGCATAGTTATAGGTATCTCCGATCCCGTAGAAACTGTAACCAGTTGGTATAAGGCCCTTTGATACTGACTCCTCATAACTTCAAACTCCCCCATAGCGTATGAATCGTCAATTAAGTTCATACTGTGTAGTTTCTCACATATTGTGTTATACAGTTGATTAGCTCGAGTCATATCCTTCTCTAGAAGCGCACATAGTTGCTTGACGAGGGACTGTATGAGGAGGCTGATCGGTGTTGTGGCATTCGAATTGGTAACATCAATTTGATGTACGCTTTGTTGTAAGATGGAATCATGTTGAGACACTGGAGCTACACCTGAAATTTTAAATTAAAGAATAAGGACTGGTCTCACCATAGACTGATGATGATGACATGATAGTACTGAGTATGTTAGTATCTATTTTACGTTGTTGAGCTAATATAAGATGTAGCACCTATTATGTGGGTGATTATTGTGTACCAGATTAGATGCAAGAGAATTATATGGTGAAACAGAAAAAGATAAGCAGCCCCTGTGTGTGAGATAGTATAAAAATGAAATTTTATTCATAATTGGTGAAACCGACCTCGATCTTAACAAAATGATATTAATTGAAAAAAAAAAACAATATAGTAAAATTATTAACACTAAATATATTTTATTTTCATGTGCACATTACATCTCGTATATCATAGCTAAACTTATTATGAAGATACACCTTTGTCAATTTTGGGTGAAACAAAATGGCACACTTTGTTTTACTAAAGTGGATATTTATTCCCAGAATTATTTCCAAAAAAAAAATAAAAACATTATTCCCAACTGGATAATGTATCTATTACCACTGTTTTAACAGTTTAACACTGGCAGCATATATTAGTATTTTTTATCAAAAACAAAAAAAAATGTTTTAATAAATAAACAGAAGTATTGATGAAGGTCTTTTTAGTATGTTGTCTCTAGAATGTTTGTGGTTTTAGCGGTTATAATATTTATTTATTTCAATTAATGTATTTCATTACTGATATACATTTTTGAACATGATATATTATTATAACCGTAATATATATATATATATATATATATATATATATATATATATATATATATATATATATATATATATATATATATATATATATATATATTTATATATATATATATATATATATATATATATATATATATATATATATATATATATATATATATATATATATATATATATATATATATAATATTGATATATTTTTAAATATATAATTCATTCAGCATCTATAAGTTAACTAAAATAAACAAAAGAATGTTCAGGTTTCAAAGCCAGAGTTTCTGGAACATTCTGTCTATTTCATACGCAGAAGTACATTTAAAGTAGATTCTAATAAATATAACTCAAAAATTCTTCTTGAACAATATATATGCTAAATTACCTATGTATTCCTTTGATCACTTCCATATCAATAACTTTTAGAATGTATGATGTTAAAAAAGGTGTGACTTTATAGCCCCAGCTCCAGAGGCACCTCTTTGAAAAACTTATACTAAAAAAACTGATGATAATAATTACATTGACTTTAGTGTTATTAGTTCAGCTTTAATCTAGACATCAACATACACTGTATACATACATTTTTATTAAGTAAAAAAAATAAAAAGGTTGAAATTATATGTAAATTATGTGTGTATGAAATTGTATGTGCATGGTACTTTTAAAGGTAAATTCATAATCACTCAAGGTTAACATTACTTTTTTAATTCCAAATTTAATATAAACATTATATAAGAAAAGAATGTTACCCAAGTCAAAAGATTTAACGGTAGCTAGAGCATCCCACTTATCATTCTTCTTGTTATCCATGTTTAGGAACTACGTTTAATTTTATTTGTGGCCTAGATGTTGAATCCACGATTTGCCTTCACTGAAGTCTCTAATAATCATTATTATATGAATATCATTGTTTTATGTAATACACATATATGTTAAACACGCTCCATATTTAACGGTAAACTATGTAAGAAACATCAAAACCTTAACAAGTTACTCAAAAAAATACACTTTCCAGAAATTCACAATAAAAGTTTAAAAAAACCACATCACAGCCTATGCAACATTATGAAATGACTACATTCTACAAATTATTATAAAAATACGGCATGATATTAACAGCTGTTTAATTAAAAGCAATATAGAAATATTCATAATATTTTTATGTACTGAATTATCGTTTATTGGATAATATTTAATTATTTTCTTTAAAATGTATTTTTTCCTTTCAGCAGAATTAATTAAATTTTTGATAAATAGATTTTTGTTTTTACTTTTGGCATCACCGATTACTTTACATTGACAAATGACGCAAAGTAGGGATGGGCAAATGAGGAAAAAATATCGATATATATCGTATCGATGTTTTTCAAATATATCGATAAGTATTGACTAAATATATCGATATGTTGATATATCGATATTGTCTGTGCAATAAGCGATTATCTATAAAAATTGCCAAAATATTCGAAATTTTAAAGCAAATACACATCTGGTGGTTTTGACATCAGTTTTATTATTTGAAAATACAGAAAAGCCAAGAAAAATCAACATTATCAACACAACAAAAATACATTATTCATTCATACCAATATTTGTCTGATATTGACATCAGGAGCACTCTTTGTTTGATGTGTTCCCCTGTTAATCTGCTCCTTTCATTCGGTACAGCCAAATTCACCACTGAAGCAACCCTTTCAGATGACACTGAAGAAGCTTGGCAAATCATATATTTTAGAGCGATATCCGAGAGAACCGGCGTAAAATGACGACAATTTATCCAGAACTTTATTGGATCAGATTTTCTTTCTAAAAGTGGTTGGTCCAAATACTGCTTCAGTTCATTGGGGACACAGCCACTGCTTGGAACCTCTGACGTAGCTATGTTCAGATTTAATAATTTCTCATGTCTTAACCAGATAGAGGACCCATTAGCTTGTTCTGATGCTGCTTGATCAGGATTTTTATCCGGAGAACGTTGTCCTCTACGGCGATGTTCTGCACGAATCTCAGCACTAATTTTGGATATAGCATTTGACACGACAACTGGCGAGGCAAAGTGGATACGCTTGAACCGAGGATCCAAAATGGTAGCTACTGAAAGAAAAGGATTTTGTTCTAAAGGAGCCAGTTTGTCTTCAACTTTTTTGAGTAAAGCCTTTTTTACAATCAGCCCTAAAGAGGTCGATGGAGTTGCTTGATCTGTTACTTGGGTAACTAGAGTTGTAAGAGGAATGGCTAAGCTGGACGTTACATAATTCGCACCACTTATTTCCTCAGTAGCTTCTTTGAAAGGGCCAAGAAGAGCAATAAAATCCCGTATTACATTAAGTTGCGACGATGGAACCATATCTGGTGTATTCTTGCTAGTTTGGCTTTTTGTGGCTAAAATTTTAGCTACTAGTACAGACAGTTTGACGAATCTCTCTAGCATGTCAAAGCAAGAGTTCCATCTAGTGCTGACAGCTTGTATCAATGTCAACACCTCACCTTCTTTTTTACCAGATGATTCTTGTTCGGCTCGTAATTGGTCCATAGCGTTGACTGACTGCTTAAAGAACGTCACAATGGTTTTGACCTGGTCGGTGAGTGCTGAAAATTCTTTAATTTCTTTCAATACTCCATCGACTACAAGGTTTAAGACGTGAGCCATACAGGAAATCCGATGATTATTACCTAAAAACAATCGTACCGCTGACACTATATTTGCGCCGCCATCAGTAGTAATAGATACTATTTTAGTTGTGTCAATTTCGAACTCTTCACATATTTCTCTCCAACATTCTTGGATGTACTGTCCTGAATGACCCTACAATAAGTTTATTATATTTGTACACTGTATAAAATGTAATAATTGCAAATCAAAATAATTTAGAAGTGGGGTTAAAATTTATAAAGTACATCAAATATACCTGAGAAAGTTTCTGGGCACATAGGTTTAAGCTCTGGAGGACAGGTGATCCGTTTACAATGTCAACAAAGTGAACCGTCAATACTAAGAAACTTCTTGTAGAATTAGTAATTGTAAGTATGTCACTTGTGAAACATAAAAAAGTTATCTCTTTTAATCTTTTTATTATGACCTCCTTTGTAGTATTGTATCTGTTTTCTACTAGGCGAGTTACCTGAAAGTAAAAAGTATCAGTTATTTCACTGCAATTTAATATTAAAAATATAAATTAGAACAAAAGTAATTTAAAGACAACCTTTTTTCTTGAAGGCAGTTTATAGAGAGGGCAAACAGTGCGAATAAATTTTTGTATTCCCTTTTTTTCAACGCACGATAGTGGCAAGTTGTCCTTACATATCATGTAAATTAATGCTTGTGTAATTTCACAATGCTTTTGTCCACCTTCTGAAATATATAAATTATTCTAAGTAATATAATTGATAATTACTTATTTAAAAAAAAATGTTTGAAACACAAATATAGATAAAGTCAAGCCTAAACTATATATATTTGCAAATCGATTGAGGAATATGGAACATCACTAAAATGTCGTGAATCACTCTAATTTGTTTATCGGAATGTATGAATTATTATCAAAACTAAGATAAAAATATTTTTTTTTTAAACCATGGCCCTAACTTACCCTCAAAGCTTGAACTTCTCTCTAAACAGCTTGCTAATGTAGGTTGCATAAGTTGCATTTCTTGCATTGGCTTTCTTTTTTTTACGGCTTGATTGGAGAATTGGTTTTTTGGAGAATGTGCAGAATTTTCTCTAATCTCTTGTATTTGGAAATCGTCATTAGATGTATTCGTATCTGTACTTGGTCTTGGAAGAGTAACCTAACAATAATCAACAGAACAAAAATAATTTCATAACCTATATTCAAAGTTGACTAACTATTGCAATTTTAATTTGGATCTTTTGAGACTTACATCAACACTGGTGTCATCAAAGTTTACCGACGCAACATCTATAGTATCATTCCTAAACTTTTCAGTTTTCGATGAATTTTGTATGTTTACCATTTGCAAATAAGCATAATGGTGCTTCACTTTTAAATGTGTTGCCAAATTTGTTGTGTTTCCACAAGTTTTATACGTTTTGCCGCACAAGTTGCAAGAAACAGGTTCGTTGTTCCCTTTTTTTTTAAAGAACTTCCATACAGCAGACATGACTTTTTATCATTAACAGATTAACACAATTCCCACAAAAAATAACAATGAGCTACGCTAAGCTTACTCGCAGCACAATAAACAACCGAACAACATAGACGTACGTACCAACACACACACGCAGTAAGTGCAGGCGCAATGATACCAACCAAACCAACAAGCAGTGTCATTGTCATAGACAAGCAGGTCATAGACTGTATAACTGTAATTTTTATTTGTGTTTTACTGCACTGCCTATTCGCTCCGTGGCCATCGATGCTAGCGCCAGAGGTGGTAGATTATCCGAACTGTGTGACGAATAATTTACATGCAATTTTCTATAAGACGCGACCTCTTCCTAAAAAGACGGAACTGTATGACGAAACACGGATACTCATGAACACTAAACACACTTATAGAAAAGGTAAGTGTATAAGTTGCCCACGGAGCGAATTTACTCTTTTTCTAAATTTAAGACATCAGATTTGTAAAAAATCAAATACATGATGTGACGCAAAAGCAGACAGCAGAACTTTAAAAAATATATCGATTTTGATATCTAAAAATAAATATCGAAAGTCGATATATCGCGGGAAAAAATATCGCTGATTTATATCGATTATTTTCTGATAAAATATCGATATTTTGATATATCGATATTTTTTACCCAAGCCTAACACAAAAACAAATGTGTGAATTGAACCCATATGTAGGCTAGTTTTTTTAGACTTTTCTGCTAGATAAATAATTTATAAAACCTAGTTTTAAAATTTTAAAAATGAATCTTTTACCTAAAAGTCACAAAGAATTCAGTGATAAAGATTACTGGAATAAGTTTTTCAAGAAAAGGGGCAATAAAGCCTTTGAATGGTAAATGTTACTGAGAATTTTTACGTATTATTTAATTTTAATAATTATACTTATCCTTTAAATCCTTTTGAAGGTACGGAGAGTACTTAGAGCTATGTGGTCATCTACACAAATATATAAAGCAAAGTGATATGATACTTATACCTGGTTGCGGTAACTCGAGTTTAAGCGCAGATCTTTATGATGTCGGTTATAAAAATATTATTAATATTGATGTATCAGAAATTGTAATAAAGCAAATGAAGGCAATTAATGGGCATAGAAACAATATGAAGTTTATTTTCATGGATGCTCTGAATACTACGTTTGAAAATGATGAATTTAATGTTGTACTTGACAAGGGAACTCTAGATGCTTTAATGCCGGACGATTTAGAAGAAACAAATATCAGGATAGACAAATATTTTGGAGAAATCAAGAGAATATTAAAAATAGGTGGCAGATTTATCTGTATATCTTTGCTACAAAGTCATATTCTAAAGAAATTATTATCATATTTCTGTGATAAAACGTGGATGTTTCGTATAGTAAGATGTCATGAGGCAGAAGAAAAAAGTGCTGAAAATGGTGATGGAGTCACTTTACCAGTATTTGTTGTTATTGCAACAAAGTTTAAAGAAATGCCTAAATTAGTAAGTACTCTATTATTGCCTTTTTGCTTTATGCCATATTGTGCTCAACACATAGAAGAAAACATCATTGTATGTTTGAGATATTTAGTGTTCAATTGTGGAAAATCATTGTATTAAGTAATAAATATTTAATTTATTACTAAAATGTCAAAATAAGCCAAATGTTATACTCCTTATTAAGTTAAACTATAATATAGATTTTTACATCAAAACATGATAGAACTTTCTTGGAGGCGAAAAGCCTCCAAGAAATATAATAATAGATGAATTCAAGGCATTTTACCGTTTCTAAATATTATTTTTTATACATATATTTTTTTTTATGTATTCTATATTTTTTCATGTGAAATATTAAAAGGAATTAAATATTATAGTAAAATTATATTCGATTCTAAAATCCAATTATAACAAAAAAGAAATAAAGGAGGTAATTTAACCATTTTTTTTTCTAGATATTAGAAGTATGTATGGCGGGTGACAAAATGCAAAGACTGGAAACTGCAGAAGATGTCAAATCATGTATAAAGTCCATTCAAGATACAGCATTTATTACAAATGGCTTGTCTAAAACATCTTTAGACGGTGAGGAAGAAGTAAGTGTATAATTATATGAAGAATTATCTCTGGCATTTAATATGTTATGTATGTTTTATACACATCTAGTTATTATCTAGTCATTGATTAGTGAGGTGAAACCTTTTGTAAAATGCCAAGTCAAGGTCAAGAGGATATTACCGGATTATAGTTATAGTATCGCTAGCCGGCAGCTGTAAACACCTAGTTGTACTCATTACAAAAATAAATTTACATATTTTCGTATATTTTATGTACAGATAATTAATTAAAAATATTTTTTAGCTCTAATGTATATTATATTTTTAATTAAAATTTGATTAATCTCATCAAATGAAACTTTTTATAAATTTAAAAGATTATAAAATAAAAGCCTATATAAAATATTTTCAAAATAAAATCTCTTTGCTGTAAATCTTCCATGAACAATTGTATATATTTATTAAAGCAAGTTTAAATCATTGTGATACATTACTATATTAATATTGCAAATATATTACAGTTGAGTCTCTCTCACATTGTTTTACATTTTATTCTAAACATTATATCAGAATGGACTATGGGAACTTAGTGTTAAGATACATACTACTCTACTCTGCTTCACGCTGTATCCCACACATGGCCGGGTAGGCAGCTGGAACTTGTGAACCAAACGTTAAGACACTTCGTTCCACTTCCGTTCTCCACTTTCCGCTGAATTTGAGGCATTGTGTGTTAAGTGGGGAACAGATTCAAATTTATATTTATAATTTGGAATTGAATAATATGGAAATAATTTATTTCATATATATTTTTTAGGTAACATTAGACTTAATGCAGCCAGGACAAGATATACCCAGATACACTTTGTACATAGTGGATCAGAAAATAACAAAGGCTGTCAATAAATATGCTGTATTTATAGTTCCGCAAGGAAGGTAAGAATTTTTTTTTTTAATTTTTATGTTAGTTATATATATATTTATACATATACACATATACACATATACATATATATATATATATATATATATATATATATAATATATATATATATATATATATATATATATATATATATATATATATATATATATATATATGTATATATATGTATAAAAATAACCTTTACATAAGGGCTGGTAGCCGACAGGTTATGTTAAATTAAATCACATTGGTTTTATACCCCAAAAATTGAGTATATTTTTGAAGACCCCTAGGAAAAATTATATTAGGTTTAAAATATTTAAAGTAAATAAAATTACAAAGGGTTAGAAATAAATATAAAATAAAATTACAAAGGGTTAGGTTACATGAAATAAAATTTTATAAAAGGTTAAAGGGTTACATTAAATACAATAGCACTAAATAAATTATTTCCGTGAACAGTCAACTTATTTTATTTATTTATTTATTTATAACTTTATTTGTACACCACATACACAACAAACTGACAGGGATTCACAACTTATGAGAGACAATGTACAAATCACATCTCATACATCTCTTCCAGATAACCTTTAGGGCGAAAAGAAACCGATATTAAAATTAACAGGTAGGTGGTGGAAGTAAAAAATGTTAAAGAGCAACAAAATTAACAATATTCTAATATTACTTAAAAACAAAAACAAATATACATGTTATACGAAATAAATGATATATACATATTAATACATAAACATATTTACATATATACATGCATACATACATATCTCAATACTATATATATAAATACATATATATACATACATACACATACACACATACATACAGATACACACACATATATACATATACATACATACACACATACATACCTTCATACAATATACATACCATAACCGTACCGAGAGAAAACTATAATTTTAACATAAATAAGAGTATAATCTAAGCTGCTGTTGTTTTGTTAACAAGATAATGTTTTACAGACTTTTTAAACGATAACAATGATTTTGCCTGACAAATATTAGCAGGTAAGTCACTCCATAATTTTATTGCTTGAACTGTAAACGATTGATCATATATTTTAGTTTTATGTATAGGAATGCGTAGCGTTAAATTACGTGATGATCGAACCGCATTCCCTGGTGTAGCGATAAAATTAAATTTGTCCTTCAAATAAGAAGGAGCAGTATGGCAGAATAATACACAGTACAAGAAGGTAAGAATATGTAAATTCCGGCGACAACGTATGGGAAGCCACTTGAGCTTTAAACGAAACTGAGATACATGATCATATTTACGGAGGCCAAATATAAATCGAATAGCAAGATTTTAAATTCGCTCAAGTTTATTAAGTTGGTCCTCGGATACATTGGTGAAGCTTGCATCTGCATAATCAAGAATTGGTAATAACAGAGAATTTGCTAGCATAATTTTGGTGGGTATGGGTAGTACAGACCGCAATCGACGCAAAGATTTTAAAGCCAAGAAAGTTTTCCTACTTATGTGGTTAATGTGTACTGACCACGACAAAGTTTGATCAAAATATACCCCAAGATTTTTCACATTGTTGCAAAAAGGAATGCAGGTACCATCGTAAATAACAGGTGATACACTAGTCCAATCAATCTTACGTATTATACCTGGGCTACCAATAACAATTACCTGTGATTTATTAGGGTTTACATTAATACCATAAGACTGACTCCACGTGTAAATTGCACATATGTCGTGATTGACGTCATTGATTGCACCAGATAAGCCGTCTAGGGTACATTGACGATAAATTTGTATACCATCTGCATACATATGATAGAGAGAAGAAATATTATTAGTAATAGAGTTAATGAAAATTGAAAACAGTGAAGGAGAAAGCACGACGCCTTGAGGTACACCAGCAAGTACATCACACCAAGATGAGGATTTCTCATCTATATGTATGCGTTGCCGCCGTCCTTTTAGGTAACTATGAAACCATTCTATCACAGATGGAGATATGTTAAAGGAATACAAAAGCTTCAATAGTATATCGTGATCAACATTATTAAAGGCATTGCTGAAGTCTAAAAGCGTAAGGATTGTACATCTTTTATTATCCATACCCCATCGAATGTCGTCGGTAACTTTAACTAAGGCAGAAGTCGTGCTATGATTTGTTCGGAAGCCAGACTGAAAATGACTTAACAGAGAGTTTGTGCTTATGTAGCTGCTCAATTGTTGATGGATTAATTTCTCAAAAATTTTGGAAAGGAAGGGGAGAATAGAAATAGGACGAAAATCGGAAGGACTTTTTGGGTTACCAAGTTTTGGTAAAGGGATAACCTGTGCATTTTTCCAAATATCTGGAAATTTGCAAGAGGAGATGGAATAATTAAAAATATGGACTAACAAAGGGGATACGATGTCTAGGATGGGAAGAATCATGTTACGACTTATGCAGTCAAATCCAACGGCATTCGAGGACATAGATAGTATATTCCTTCTAACATCACTTTCTGTGAAAGACCTGAAGTAAAACGGTTGAGAGTGGGTAGGTGGTAGTGAAAGAGCGTCAATCGTCTGCTTCTTACGAGCGCTATCGATTACGTTTGATAAAGAAAAGTGGTTATTGAGAAGGTCAACGTCAATGTTGAATGAAACTGATTGATGAGATTTACCAACTCCCAGTGATTCAAGAAATTTCCAAGTTTTAGCGGTGTCGCCGTTTTCGACAGATTTATGAATATGGCGTCTATGTGCGTCTCTACATATTGTATTACAGCGATTTCGTGCTTTGATATATTCTAGCCGATTAGCTTCACTATTGTTAAGCTTAAACTTGTGCTTAGCCATGTTCTTTTTATGCATTATGGATTTGATGTCAGTGGTAATCCAAGGAGCAGGTAAGTGCTTTATTCTAATAGGCCTGACAGGTGCATGCACATCGTATAACTGTTCCAATAATGAATTAAATATTTCAACTTTGTTATTTATTGTATTTGCACTAGTTACTGCACTCGAGTCAATTTTACGAGCATCTTCGCATAAACGATCCTTATCCATTCCACCAAAATTACGTCGCAGAAGGATTCTTGATTTAATTTTAGGAGGACGAATTCTGTAGGAGAACTTATGTGATTTTTATAATCTGTGACACAAAAGGAGAATGAGCTGTAATGAAAATATTTAAGTACTATTTATTTTATTTCAATTTTCCCACCGAGAGGCAGGCCAGTTAATATAAACACCGTCGTGGCGCAGTGCGACAGTTAATACTTTTATATTACTGAATATTAATTTGGTGTCCACTCGTGGGATTATTTCGTCGACTTCGACTGTCCACCTGTATTTTTTAGAAAATGTCTAGTAAAGATAGAAAAACGTTTTTTAACTATGAATATATTATTAGGATGTTAATTTTACAATTTTTAAAATTTAAATCAATTTTCTATTTATTTCAAAAAGTTGAAAATTAAATCAATTTTCTGCATAAAAATAACTAAATCTAAAATAGATTTAGCAGGTTTACACACTTTTTAAATGAAACACTTTTAACCGGATTAATCGCGTATATTGGTTGCGTCGCGTACATGTTTTTTGGAATCCCGACGTTTCGAACACATTACACTAGTCCGTGGTCACGGGTAGACTGAGGTGGCATTTGTCTGTCAGTTGATATAATTATTATATCAAACTACCGCCAACGATTCCTTAATTGCCTCGCGTACTGCCCTGGATTCTTGCAGAATGAGCTAACTGTATCTGGTGCTCTAGTGTGGTATACTTGAGACTTTAAATTTTTTAAGAGTGGGTCCCAGGTGGTAAAAAGTTTCCAACCATCTCTATTGAAATTAGGATGTTTTTGTATTTCAATAGCCTCGCGGATCTTTTCTCCCTAGCGAGTACGTGGGGTTTATCAAACCTGATGTAGTGGAGTAGTTGGATTTGTTCGATGTATGCTCACACACAGCTGACTTTGATACATGCCCATTCTTGACATCGGAGATGTGTTCCTTCACCCTAACACCGATGCTTCTCTTTGTTTGACCTATATATGATAAGCCACAGTCACAATCAAGTTTGTATACACCTGCACACTGCAAAGGAATATTACTCTTCATTGGTCTCAAGAATTGGCTCACTTTCTTGTTAGGCTTGAATATAGTTTTAATAGAAGATCTTCTTAAGATGTTGTCGATCCTGTCTGTAACACCCTTCAGATAGGGTAAAAATGCCGGTTGCCTCTCAACTGTGAGTGGCTTGTTGGTCTTCTGACAACGCCGGCGGGTTTCATTTAAAATGTGTAACAATCGCGAAAATCAAAGACATTATTAGGTTTACACCCTTTTGTTATAACTTTCAAAATCCTTACGAATGCGAATATTATAAAAAAAAAAACAATTTACTTTATTTTTTTTTGTTTATCAAACGTATTTAGTTATAAATACTGTAAGTAGAGTGACGCGTTACTAACTTCAATCAATTTTCACGTGACGATACCAAAAATATGAATGAAATATATATATAAACAATCATTTATTTTTATACGTTCAGAAATAAACAAACGCACCCACGCGCCTTTCATATAGTTTTGTTTTCATCTTTAGACTATAAATATCTTGTTATTGGAACAAGTAGTATATATACTCAGTATTAGCTACAAGATGTCCAGAAACATCGTAGTAAATGCATGGAGGCGTTTGGATAAGCGCCCAGCCGTTTTAACGTGTTGTCGAATTAGAATATGGGTTGCATTGCATTTTGTGCAAAATTATTTACTAGATCGTTAAATTAAATCGTGGTAGTGAGTCCCTCTTGAGGTTTTACTCTCAGCTTCACGCTGTATCCCGCACTTGGCAGGGTTAGCCGAGAGAACTTGGGAGCCTAGTTTTAAGACACTTCGTTCCTGACGGCGGCGGAACTCAACGCCGCGCTTTGCATTGTTACCAGAGCGAAGAAATGAAAACATTAAATATTTAATTTGAAAATATTAAATATTTAATTTCCTCGAGTGGAGATCAAACCCACAACTGTCGCTTTTGTAATCATACGATTACACTCACTAGAGGAGGACTTATCAAGAAAATAAATTATTTTATTGCCTGACTGCTTAAAAAAACATCCTACATAAGAACTAATCCTGCTTTGCATTTGCAAAGCACTAATATGTGCAATTTAACAAAAATCACAAAAAAAATCCAAACTATTTATATACATTGTACATATTTACTTAAAAATACATCTAAATAAATATACTTTTATTTCAAGCTTCACACTGTACCCTGCATATAGTAGGCAGAAGGAACCTGGGAATCTAGGTTTTAAGACACTTCTTTCTGATTGGGACACTTCCGGTTTCCATTTTATATTAAATTATTAATTATTATAGAATTCCATGTTAAATCGCGCAACTCAACAATGCACTTTTACGCAATACAATAGCATTACAGGAAAGCGGGGCTGGAAATGAAAATGTTAAATCTATAATTTCCTCGAATGGGAATCGAATTCGTAATCTGTGTAACTTGCAGTGAGCGCGCACGCTCCACGGTCGACCACTGGTCGCCGGATACACTTATTATCAGCTAATTGAATTATAATAATATTTTAAATGTGTTGAAACCAAGATAAATCATTTTACTGATATTAGAAATGTGCAAAAAATTGTGAAGATGGCTGTTTGTTTTACTTTCATGCAAAAACTACTGAACGGATTTCGATGAAACTTTACATCATCAGAATAACACATAGGCTACAATTTTTGTAAAAAGTTTATATAATTTAGATATAACATCAAAACAGTTTAAGCTGGCGAAGCCGTTTTGACGTAGCTATTACTTAATTAATTAAGAACCCTATAAATATAAGGATAAAGTGATAAACATTTCAACCAATTAATATAATAAATACTTCAAAGTTAATAACATATTGTTATTGTTTTGCGCCAAACATTTAAATTAAATACAAAATTAGTTTATATTTGTATATAAATGAAACGTACAGTTACATAATTATATTAAATTTAAATTGGTCGACTGGTATATATCTGAGTCAGCTTGAACGAAGTAAACAAACAGCGACGCACTCGCTACGCACTTGTCAAGTAGATCGCGGCTGGAACGGTTTACAATATTTATTAATTATCTATATTTTTTGTTTCTTTTTTTATAATATTATATTATTTAAATTTTACAAAAAGTGCGTGTTTTTTTTAAAAGGATAATAAATCCTTTTTACAGGTAAAAGTCCTTTTTATAGGCTATTGTATACAGGGTTTCTTTTATTGTTGACGTTTCAATTCATTTTTGTTTTTTTTTTTTTTAAATAAGTGTTTTTATGTTTATTTTTTTATGTTATAATATTATTAAATAATTTTTAACTAATAATTATTTAAATGTAACTAACGAAAAAAAAAAACAACTAATTTCGTGTTAGTTTTTTTAAGACGTACTGGGAGTTTTGCTTTTAATAGAATTAGACATTTTTAAATTAATCACGAAATGGATACTGTGTATTTTGTTTCTTACACACTATACTGATTCTAGTGTTCCAACAGCTCTATAAAAACTAATTTCATTTTTTAATTTAATTTCAAATTGGCACAATTTTTTTTCATATGGCTAAAAAAATATTATATGTAATTAGTTACAAAATTATAATTCATATCGCGGGTTGGCATCGCGTCAGTCATGCGGCATTACGCGGTTTATTTTTACGTTTATTGCTTTGCAACTAGAAACTAGACTCGAATGTTCTAGAAACTGGAGTCTCATGTCATCGTCAACATATCTAGATATGTTAAAATTAAAAGAAAAAAAAATATATTATATTTTCAATAGAAAAAAAATATATAAATAGAGGGAACTGCTAAATTTAAATTACTAGACAATTTAATTATTGTCAAGATTTCGACGAAGAAGGACGAACGAAGTTTATTAAACGATTTATTTTTCTGAAGAAAGAAAAATATAAACCTGTGAGGCCTGTCGTGGCGCAGCGGCACAAGCGTGTGACTGTAACCGACAGGTTCTGGGTTCGATCCCCAATCGAGAATAAAATATTTAATATTTTCAATTTAAATATTTAGTGTTTCATTTATTCGCTCTGGTAATAAGCTTCCGCCACTCAACACGCAATGCCAGTGGGAAACAGTAGTGGAACGAAGTGTCTTAACACTAGGTTCCTGGGTTCCCTCTGCCTACCCTGCCTCGAGCGGGATACAGCGTGAACCTGAAAAAAAAAACAAACAAAGCAAAAAAAATAATTTTCAAGAAAATAGAAAAACATGTGAGTTCAAGAACTGGGAATGTACAAAAATGTTTATTCATTTATAGCTTCAACCAAAATATACAATGTACTAAGGTAGTTTTCTGTACTCTGCCTACGGAATAATTCCCAAAATACCTGCGGATAAACGTAAACAACTTTTTACAATAAACTCAAACGATTGCAACACAAAGTTTTACGCTTTTCCTCCATTTATATCATTTTGATATTTGTTGTTTACATAAATAAGATACGTCTTTATACGACTGTCGATGGAACAGGGGCAAAAGCGTGCCCGCTCAAGAAATTTATATATTTGTATATTCCATATTTTCATTTTTCGCTCTGGTAACAAGGCATAGCGCGGCGTCGAGTTCTGCCACTCAACTCGCATGCCTCGAATTCGGCGGAGAGTGGGTAACGGAATAGAGTGTCTGAACACTACGTTCCCAAGTTCCCTCCGCCTACCCTGCCATATGCGGGTTATATAGCGTGAAGCTCAAAAAGAAATAGTATAATAAAATATTACTATATGTAAATGTTCCAGAGAATCCGAGTGGTTGTTCGGTACGCCAGCGGGTAGACGCCAGTTGCAGGATTCAGCGCGTTTCGGTAGACTCGTAGTGGCCGTGTTGAGGCGTGGACATCAGTTCGAGAGCTTGGACGCTGTGAAGGAGGAGTTGGCGCATTCCGCTAAGATGCTCGTTCCTAATGGTTTTAGTGGGCAGGTTGGTGATATTTCTTATTTTTCTCCTACAGAGACCTAGAGTTAGACATTACATTCTGTTCCCCACTTTTCGCTGAATTGAAGGCATTGCTTGTTGAGTTGCGAAACTCAACACCACGTTTTGCCTTGTTACTAGAGTAAAGAAATGAAAAAAAAAAAGAAAAAAACCCGATGTGTCGCATTTACAGTCGCACCCTTATGCCCCTGCGACGTGACAGCCCACGAGTTGAGTATGAATTGTAAAAGAGTATACAAAGTAGTTCATTGTAAACGAGATAGTTGTAGAATCGATGCCCACTTGAAGAAATTAATTATTTTTATATACCCGCTCTAGTCACAGCGTAGAGTTATGTTGCCACTCAACAGATATTCGAAGTTGGGAAAGAAATCTCGTATTTGGAAGAAAAGTGACAGGCGTGGCCTTGACGTCATATAGGCTGTATCTACCCTGCTTTTTAGAGAATACAAAAAAAAAAAACCTAATAATCTATAACGTCGATAGTCTTAGCCCTTCTAAAAGATGCAACAATACATTTTAAAGTCATTGTTCTCGTGATACCAAGCGCGGCGTTGATTTCCACAACTCAATGCCTAATATCTTAAATTGAAGAAATTAGCGCAAATGGCGTACGGAATTTACTGTCTTAACACAAGGTTCCCAAGTTCCCTCTGTCAACTCTGCCATGTGCGGGATACAGCGTGAAGCTGAGTGATATTTTCCTTCCAGATACCATTTCTATCGCTGGGCAGTGATGTTGGCCGCCGTGTTAAAGTCCACGAGGGCTCGTCCAAGATGTCTGGTGACTTTGTTGTGGAAGACGTAGATGTTGAAGGGTCTACGTACAGGAGACTCGTGTTTCTGGAGAACCAGTTTTTGGTACAGTCAGAAGCTAAATTGAAAACTGGTGAGATATAATTAGTGATTCGAAGCATAGTGTGTTGATTTTATGTGTGGAATAGAGTATTATTTATGGTTAAAAGATCAGATTCTCAATATTTTTTTAATTTGATTTTGAAGTTGTTGTGGTATATAGTGGGTTTAGTAACAAGTTAACCGATTATAAATAGTCAGTCTCCTTTGTCTTTCATTGACGTTCCAGACGTAATGATTTTTCGAAAATGAATAGAAATTATTTCATGATGTCAGGTTTTTTTTAATTAAAAAACTACCTTAAATAATAGGTTTCTTTAAGAGTCTCTTAAATATCGTTCTGCCTCTTCTTTACTTCTTTCATATCACGCCAGTTAAAAAGTAAAAGTTTAAAATAAATTACCATAACAAACACATAGTTATTAATAATTCATACATAAGCTTTACACTGTACCCCCGTTTATGGCTGGGTAGGCAGAGAGAACTTGGAAACCTAGTGTTAAGACACTCCGTTCCTCTTACATTCCCCACTTTACTGCCGAATTCGAGGCATTGTGTGTTGAGTGGCGGAACTCAACGCCGCTTTTGCCCTGTACCAGAGCGAAGAAGTGAAAACATTAAACATTAAACAATTGAAAATATTGTATATCTCATTTCCTCGACTGGGGATCGAACCCACAACCTGTCGGTTACGGTCACACCCTTGTGCCGCTGCACCACGACAGGCTTCATACATAATAATACATAATTTAAACATTTCAGTGAAAAAGAAATCAAAAACGAAGCAAATTATCGACTTCGGCCATATATCTCTTTACCATTCGTTCATGTGTGTCGGCCTTCCTACAATATCTACTAAAGTGGCAATCCTCGGCCTAGGCGGAGGGAGTCTATGCATGTTCTTAAAGAAATGCTATGAAAAATTGAAAATAGTTGCCGTAGATCTTGACCCGAAAATGCTTGAGATAGCCAAAGATCATTTTGGATTACAAGTTGATGATAATTTGGAAGTGCAAATCAAAGATGGGCTGGATTTCTTGAAAGATGAAATGGAGGGTGGTGAGATGTTATTTGGATATATTTTGTTTTAAATTTATATTTTACTTTTTTTATTGTTTCGCTCTGATAGCAAAGGCAAAGCGCGGCGTTGAGTTCCGTCACTAACACAACGTCACGAGAATGGACAGCGAAAGCGGATTGTAGTATCTTAACATAAGTAAATATATATAGCGTGTATTTAATTAATATAATACTATTTTTGCATAGCTCTTGTAGCTAAGACAAAGCGCGGCGTTGAGTTCCGGCACCAACAAAACGTCACGAATTAAAATTAAAATTTGATGTAAATTTTCCAGGCAAACAATATGACGCGATCATGTTCGACATGGACAGTAAGGACCGTTCAGTCGGGCTGTCCTGTCCGCCGGCGCAGTTCCTGGACGAGGAGGTGTTTTGTGACGTCGACAAATTACTTACTAACGATGGTGAGAGATTATCGCTTTTTTTTTATTTTACCTTCATGAATATTATACATTTATTTCCTATATGACTAAGTTGGAGACAGGTTAAGAGGGTGACAGGTTGTGAGTTCGATACCCACTCTATTTTCATTTCTTAGAGGCCGTTGTATTCGCCCACTCAACACGCAGTTCCTCAAATTCGGCGGAAACTTGGAAACTTTTGCATTGGGGGAATTCCGTTATTTTTGCATTGAATTTGACGCATTGCGTGTTGAGTGGCGGAACTCAACGCCGCACAATATTACTAAAAATATTCAATTTCATTATTTTTCAAATTCCAGGCCATTTCATCCTGAACCTAGTGTGCCGTGATACCAATCTACATGAATCAATCATAGACAAACTCAAAAAACATTTCAAACATCTAGTGACAGTGAAATTGTATGAAGAGGTGAACGAAATTATATTCGCGACGAACAACAATAGTTTTACTTTAGAAAATTTGGAAATGGCGGCGAGAAGTTTAAATGTTACGGCGAGACAAAAGAATTTGGTTAATATTAAATGTGTCGATTTGAAAGATTTTTTGCAATCTGTCAATATTGTGTCTTGAAGCTCTGCATTTAGGCTTTATTCAGTGTATTTATTATTATTTGTTCATATAATTCCTAATGTTAGATATAAATAATATATATATATATATATATATATATATATATATATATATATATATATATATATATATATATATATATATATATATATATATATATATATATATATATATATATATATATATATATATATATATATATATATATATGTATATGTATATGTATATATATACGTTAACATGTAAAAAAATAATAGGTACAAATTTAAATCAGGTCCAGTATAAATATATTGTATCATAGAAGAATAGATATATTTTATATAGCAACATTATAAATTTACAAAGCTTTGTTATAATAAATTGATTACAGATATTTTTTTTGATTATTATTTCTTTTGTATATTCCTCCTTTTAAAAAAAATAGTAATACTTAGTACTTAGAAAACGTATAAAAATTTTAACGTAGCGAGATTTTTATACTTTTTGTGTTTAAATAAATATGTTATATTTATTTTCTAAGTTTAAGAACGGTAATGTCAGATCCGGCGGAAAGTGGGGAACGGAAGTGGAACACTAGGTTCCCGGGTTCCCTCTGCCTACCCTATCTCGTGCGAGATACAGCGTGAAGCTAAAAAAAAAGTATAGTAAAAATACTTATACTCTTTTGTATTTATTCTAACAATGATTATTCACATCGATTATCGATTATTTAAGTATATTGAATATGTATAAGAACAAAATTTGGTATTTAATGACGTAAAATTGAAAAATATGAAACAAAATATATTTTAATAAGCGTATAATGAATTTTGATCAACTTAAATTTGTTCTCCACTTTCCACCGATTTCGATCCGCTTTGCCTAGTTACCAGTGCGAAGAAATAAAAGTATGAATATTTCATTTGAAAATAGTAAGTATTTTCAATTTAAATATTTAATGTTTCATTTCTTCGCTCTGGTAATAAGGCAAAGCGCGGCGTTGAGTTCCGCCACACAACACGCAATGCCTCAAATCGACGGAAAACGGGCAACGGAAGTGCCCGGGTTCCTTCTGCCTACCCTGCCCTATGCAGGGATACAGCTTGAAGCTAAAAAAAAAAATATTTCATTTTCTCGAATGGGTGTCGAACCCACAACCTGTTGCTTCCACAATGACACACTTAGGCCCCAGCAACATGAATAACATACAAAAATACCACAGTACAATATACAAACTAAAACACAACAAAAATATGTTTTAAAACAGTGAATTTATTTAATTCTTATTTCTGAAATGTAATTTCTCTACTATGAATATAAGATGAATTAAAAATATATATTTTTAGATGTCCTCTATATAGCTACAAGTACTAGGGGAAATGAAATATGTCATACTTAAATTTTTTCGATCTTGCAACGAGGCAAAACGCAGCTTTGCGCAACTTTTATACCAGAAAGTTGGCGAACTGAGATCTTAATGAGAACGGAGAGTTTTTTAACAATAGGTTCCCAAGTTCCCTCTGCCTACCTTGCTATGTGCAGTATACAGCGTGAAGCTGTTAATCCTTTTAAAAGCGTGTAAAAATAAAACAACCAAAATATATATTAATGCATTTAATGCCACTTCTTTGTTTTCCCCAAACACTCGACTAGCGTCCACCATACATTATTGTCGACTATAGTATATTTTAATACCAAAAGTCTAATTAACAAAAGTAGCTCGTTTTGTGAACATATTTGAAAAAAAAAAAATCTTTTAATTTTATAAGTGATGAAACGTTCCATTAAGGGTTCACGCGGCGGCTGCAGGATCGTTTCCCGTTGAGGTAAATATTTATACTTTAAAGTATGTAGAGTGGGAGACGAAAGTAGTATCGTTTAGTTTTCATGAAATCATATAATATAAATAAATAAATAAATAAAAAATCATTTAACTTGAAATGAGAAACAATTGAATCTATATACGAATATACGAAATATACATAAGAAAAATATGTTATTGGTAATTGGCAAACAATGTTTTTTAATTTATTTGACTGTTTGCCTGTATGGTTGTCCATGCTAATCTCAGAAACAGCTTCACAGATAAAATTACAATTTTAACTATTGTATATTGGCAAGCTTTTCTTAACACTTCGTTTCGTTATACTTCAATCGGTTTATAAATAATAAAATTATACCATTTAAAAAAAGTTTTTCGACAAATTTTCTATAAGTAACGGTGTCATTGAATTCAGTGAAAGTTTACTTTTCAATATATGTATAGATAGATATATTGTTTTTAAAATGTTTTTTTTTTTATTCGAAAACGAAAGTAATGCAGATTAGTATCTAATATAAGCGGGCGAAGCAGCTTCTATACTTTTATAAGTAACGGCCGGAATGTTCAAGATATGATATTTAAAAATAATGCAATGAAGAAGAGCTACCATTAAAAATTAGACTTAAGATATAATTGACATACGAACATAAATAAATTAAAAAAATAGCCAATATGGAAACGTAAATTGAAAAAAAAAATGATTCAATAACAACAATAACTATGGAAAATTAATATTAATAATTAAATATTAATATAACATTTTACGTGTACAAAGTATTTGATTTAAATTTTAACCCCGACGCAAAAAAGAGGTGTTCTAAGTTTTGTTTGTCTGTCTGTCTGTGGCACCAGTGAGTCAAGTTTTAATTGCAGTTATTTATTGCAGTAGTTTTTCGTTGTTATATAAAAAAATATAAAATTAAACAAGCAGCGTATGATCTACAACAGGCACTTTGCCTGCAGAAAGTCATTTTTTGAGTCGGGGATTATAATAAATTTAAAATTTTGCTATTTATATTAAATAATTCAACTATATGTTAAAGAAGTCGACATACATATACCTCCATACATAAAATACTGGCATTCTGGCAAACATAACTGCAAATATAAAAAAAAACCTGAAACAGCATTAGGCTCCCTAATTTATCACAATTGGCACCCATAGAGGTCTAAACAACACGAATATCATACAATAATTTAAAATAACTTGAATAGCGCATGTATACTAACCATATAGATATACTAACATGTATAAAATTTAAAATACTTTTTTAAGTATATTCTTGAGGCTTTTCTTCTTTTTGCCACCGTTTTCGCTCTCCGCGTGGCCATTTTGGGAGACGTCCGTTGATTCGGACCAGAGGCTTCCCGTTGGTGACTCTGAAGCGGCTTTTTTCCCAAGTTTTCCGTTAAAAATAGGTTCTAAGTTCCTCACAACGGGACTAGGAGTGCTTCTGCTGCTCTGCCTATTAAAAGTTCTGAGGAAGGCCGGTGACGACAGTCGCCTCGTTTTCAAAGTTTTATTTTTTAAATTGTTGAAAAAAGATCCGTTCGATTTTGGTAACTCTTTCTCCTTTGTATCGGGGAACTCCTTGGGCTCTGGTACTGGAGCGAAGTAGACGCCTTCGTCTAACGTAATAGTATTTTCTTGTAGCTCCCTGATACCGTCTTGAACGGTATTATCCTTAACTTCAGTTTCAATACTTCTATGAATTATCGAAGTTTTCCGTCTCCTATTCTTCTTGGCGACCTGCCATTCTCCGGATTCAATTTCTCTCTCCATTTCATCCGTAGATTGTCTCGCTATTTGGAATGCTTCTTCGCTCGGCCTTCGCTTTTTGTTCGATGGAGTTCCATGACCACTGACGCCTTCGACGGACTTTCTTCTAAACTTATCTTGTTTCTTCTTAATTTTCTTTGGAATTGGCACCAATATGGTCTCTGGTTTTCTTCTCTTCGTCATATAGTAAAAGACAATTGACACGATAATAGATTGGTAAATAATAAATTTGGTGAAGGTGATGTTTCCAAACCAACTATCCCGTTCTTCCATCAAGAGATGCATAACAATTGTCATTTGTGCGAGCTGCTCCTGCAGATTCGTCATCTGATCCAAATACTTCTGTTCTCTTTCGTTACTCTTCCGTCTTTCCTCAGTCATTTGCAACATAGTCTTTTCGAATGACTTCTGCATTTCCTCTACTTGTTTCTTGTATCGCCTGCTAAGCTCTTCCAGATATTGTCCGGACAAAGACATGTTCCTTTCTAGTGTCTGGAAATGAAAAAAAAACCATTTCAATATTCACGCACATCATATGTGTAAATTAACATGGTTAATGAAGCGTGTCTGAATAAATTTCATGTGAACATTAGAATTCCAGTAGAGTAATTGCTCCACTATAGAATACGTACATCCATATATGAAGTATTGAGTTTATTTACGATTAATAAGGTTTTTTTTTTAAATGAACAAAATTTCCAAATGTTAATATATAACAGTTAAACAAATTAATTAACTTAAACAATTTCATTAAATGAAATATATAATATTTTCAATTTCAATATTTAATACTTTCATTTGTTCGCTTTGGTTGCAAGGCAAAGCGCGGCGTGGAGTTCCACCACTCAATATGCAATGTCTTAAAGTCGGTGGATAAAAAGTAAGGAAATGCACGATTATATCAAAGAAATAAAAAAAAAGAAATGAAGGCCTAATAGTCATCCAAACAAACTAACCGGACAACTCTAATAAGGAAACAGATTTTACATACAGCCAACTTAATGTCATGCTAGGCTGTTCCATCATTAAAGGAGACACTCGACATGGAGAATTTGTTCCTAAAATGCCACGCTATCGCATTGATTTCATCAATCAAAAGAAAAAAAGCATTTTAATAATACATATTACTCACAAAAAAAAGTCCGGCAAACAATTTAACACCAAAAACTACCACGAGTTAGTAAAATGATTATATAATACAGACATAATAAACAATTTTTTTATGAAATAATAAAATAGAAAACAGATATATACTTGTTACGGGAAAAGCACTTATATTACATTTTCTAGTATCTAGTTACAGCTCATTAATATTCATGTAGACCTATAAATTTGTAATAGTTACGTTGTCCGTCGACTAATATTTTAGAAAGCACTCTATGGTAAATATGATTTATGATGGATCCAGATTTATTATACCTACTTAGTTCGCGACTACGTAAGTACGTAGTACGCGACTCATCAGATTTAATTGATTCAAATATATTATTTTATCTCCAGTACATCAGCCAGTCGTGGCGCAATTGCTTGCAAAGGTTCTGGGTTCGAACCCTTCGAAAAAATGAATTAAGTAACATCTTCATTTTTCTCACTATGGTAAATAAGCTCTTCTAATAAGCATAGCGTTGAGTTCCATCACTAAACAATAATTCTACTGTTGGTGGGGAATGAGACTGCCTTAATGGGAACGGAGAGTCTAAACTCAGTTCCCAGGTTCCTTTGCCGACCCTGTTACGTGCAGGATACAGCGTGAAGCTAAAGTAAAAAAAGCTATAGTAGTCGACAAGTAGTTGCCTCCCGAAAGTAAGCTGTAGATAACTGCGGGGATTTCATGTTAGAATATTTCTTACATTGGCGTATAAGCCTAACTTCAGCGGCTACGACTCATTGACCGTGCTGTACTCATGTATCTTAGATATTTTAATGTTTATATTTTGTATTTCGCGAAATTCATCACCGCAGAAACAAACGAAAATATTATTATCAATTAAATTTAACATTCTATTCAACTATTTTTTATCATACTTGTTGCAATTTAGCACTTCTCAAAATATTATTATTATCTATATATATTTAACCAAAGTATTAAACTCACCTTTACTCTGTTCGACAGCCTTAAAAATACCGATTCTTTTTGTAGAGTGGCCTGCGCTTGGTTTTGATTGAGCGAGGCCTGCGTGCCAGCCGGCGTGGGGTCCACTGCCATCTGATCCAATTCCGATATGAAACTCTCACTGTCCATCAAAACTTGATCATTAATTTCATCCCCATTGTTTGTTTCTTTCGGTTTCTCTACACTTATGTCTTTGCCATTTTTAATTTCAGACTTTGAATTATCTTTGTTTTCATTGTCATTATTTATTTCAGTTTGTTTCTCTTCTGTAACGCCTTCTTCTTGAGGCTCGATTGCAGGTTGTTTTTCCTCTAAAATGGCTTGAATATCTTCTTTCAATATTTCTGACTTATCTTTTTCGTCGTTTGGCAGTTCTATGGGCGTGTTATCTAGTTTTTGATCAGGTACAATAGTTTTGTCTTCAGATTGAGGTGCAACATCACTCTTATCGTCGCCCGTCTCATTCTTAATAGGCACTAGTACGACTTGTTCTGAATTTGTTTCACTGTTCACATTTTGAAGCGCTTCACCTACAGTAATGTTCGAGGTCACATTCAGTTCTGTTTCGAAACTTGTATTTAAAACTACTTTCTTCTCTTTAATCGCAAGAATATTACACAAAGAGGCTAAATACTTGGGCGGGAACAAAGCATTAATATAAGCTGCGCGTTCGTCACCGAATTCTACAGTTTTTGTACTTTTAAAATCTAAACCGTAACTTTGACACACACTTGTACACTTCAAAGTATCTCTCAAGAACACTTGGCGCACTAAGTTCGTTAGTCTGTCGGAGCTACAGCTAAGCAGTTCATATACATCGTTATAAAGCGTTTCACTACAATTATCACACACTATTATATGGCTTGGTGAACAACACTTTCTGTACATACTGTCCGTTGACGTGTCATTACGTTCACTTGAAACATTTTTAGGAACTTCAGTTTTAACTAATGCTTGAGCAGCTTTCTTCATAATAGACATGACTGCATCTCGGGCGGATCCGAACAAATTCTTTGACGGTTCCACCTCTGCCGCCGGAACATCTGGGATATCTATTATGTCGTCATCTTCATCATCATCTATATGAGCAGAGTGTTGAGAACTCTCTTTTTCTAGTACTTCAAATTCTGATGTACCGTAAACTTTGAACAAAGAAATCGGACAAAAGTGTTCAGAGCCGTGATGTGACAGCATCTCCACTTTAATGAATTTCCCGAACAAATGTGGATACAGGTCGAAGCTTTGTATCTCTCTAGTGTCTTGTACTGTAAATTGACCGACGTCCGCCCATTCCCGAGTGGGGAAACGATCGCTGAAGTACACAGCGATGTCTTTGGGCGTTGAGGAGAATAGCTCGAAATTGGCTATTTCTATTTTTTGTGCTTGAACAGCTTCACAGAGCTCCACAACGAACCAAATCCGGCTGTTGCACGTGTTTAGCATATACTCATCTCTAGTGGGTGACAGAATCGAACTCGCTGAACCCGCTTCAGGGTTAACAGCGACTACCTTCGCACCACATGCGAGCGACGCATAATTCTTTGAACGTAATTTGGTGCTTTTGCTGCTAAAATTCGTATTACTATGACTAGGTTGACTTGAGTGGTTAAGTACGGTGTCTTTTTTTTCAGCCTCGGCTAATTGTTTTTGGGCCCATTCAGAGAAAGAGGGAATATCTTCTTGAGGTGTTACAGGTTTTATTGGAATGGTTTCTGCCAATTTTTCTTCCGGTTGAGATTCTGTTATAACTTCAACATCATGCACAGAAGCGGTACTTTGAAATGCATCATCTGTTTGCCTGATTTCGTGCATAGGCTTAGCTTTTACAATGAGACGAGGTTCCGTACCTTCCTTTTCCACACCGTCGCTAATTGTCTTGTCAACTTCGTTAGCTGCATTGTCGACAATAGCGAAACTTGTTGTTTCATTATGTTCCGAGTCATTAACGTACAATAAGTCGTCTGGAGGCCTTAAGTCCAACTTCGCGTTGTCCGCCAAAGAGATCAGTATAGGAGGTTGTCCCGTGTCAGGTAACCTGGAAATAGAAAATTAATAGAATTAATAAAAAAAATCATAGCATATAATTATAGGATACAATAAAATTACATTTGGAAGTAATTATAGTAGTTATAAGAAAATTGAAAATTTGCGAGAAAATCTTGTCAGCTTTTTACCAACATTACTTCACAGTGGGATGTCCGATACAAATAAAATATCAATTAAAATTCAATTAGAAATCAATAATTTAAGTGTTAATATCCGAAAAGTATTCAGTAGGAAGTAATTGTTAACAACGTGCTGTATTAGTTTTTTTTTTTTATTTTCATGCAACTGTGCAATTATGAGACATAATGAATTATGAACAATTTGATTTTAAAAAAACCGCACTAAAATCGGTACATTCATTTCAGAAGCCGAAACGAAAATCGAACGAGTCTTTTTACATTAAGGGTTAAAAAGAACGTCTATTTAGTAAATTAAACAAAACTATGCATACTAAATAAAATGTCAGTTAAGTTTTACGATTGAAATTCCTATAAATGTTGATAACGAAAGTATCTCAGCTTCACGCTATATTCCGCACGAGGCAAGGTAGGCAGAGGGAACCCGGGAACCTAGTGTTAAGACACTCTGTTCCACTTCCGTTCCCCGCTTTCCGCCGAATTTGAGGCATTGCGTCTCTAAGTGGCGGAACTCATCGCCGCGCTTTGCCTTATTACCAGAGCGAAGAAATGAAAGATAAATAACGAAAGTAATAGTGACGTAACCAATTGAGACAATCAGTGCATCAATTGAGGCGCTGCTGATGTGGGAACAGGGAAGCAATTGTACCTTAATATTTATTAAATACATCATAAAATAAACTTGTGGCTCGTTCATTGATGTATATTGCTGAAACAAAAAGCAAATATTTTGATATACACATTCTGCAGTCAACGACAAAAGTGAACGGCAGCGTAGTCGAAACAACGTGTTGAGGGGAACAGGTTCCCAAGTTCCCTTAGCCTAACCCCTGCTAATATAAGTACGGTATAAGGTGTAAAACTAAAAAAATACATAAAATTGTAATTCATTTACATAAACATAACAAAACATACATTCCAATATTCATATAATTTTGTCGTATATATTATATATAGCACATTATAAGTACAAATTATTATTTAAATAAAAGAAAACAATTACTATCGATGCATTTTCGAAAGTCAATTTCGGGGGTGTTCCAAATAAAGAGCGTCCTTGTCTGCCGATAATTACAGGCACGATCCACCTACGTCAATATATAATTTGTAATACTCGATTTACCAAATAGGCTTTAAAAAAGTCATAATTATATATTCTTATGTTATGTGATTTTGAAATAAAATAATCAATTCAACTATTGAAAAAAAATTTTTAATTTATTTATTGATTATCAGCTTTACGCTGTATCCCACACGTGGCAGGGTAGTCAGAAGGAACTTGGGAACCTAGTGTTAAGACACTCCATTCCGTTCCTCACTTTCTGTACAATTTGAGGCATTGCGTGTTGAGTGGCGGTACTTAACGCCGCGTCTTGCCTTGTGAAATATTTAAATTGAAATTATTAAATGCTAAACATTTAAATTGAAATTATTAAATGTTTAATTTAAACGAGTGGGTCGAACCCACAACCTTTGTGCCCTTGCGCAACAACAAGCCTCAAAAAAAATATCGTGTATCATAATTACTTATGAACTTATTAAACGATTATAGTAATATAGACATGTGCCTGTCATGGGGCACAGGGACACGTGCGTGCAAATGCGGCTGGTTCTTGGTTCGGTTCCCATCGACGAAATAATATGAAAATATTTATATTTTCGTCTCTTCACTCCGATAACAAGGCGACGCAGCGTTGAGATCCACCACTCAAAAGGCAATCTCCAGAATTTGACGGTGAGTAGGAAACGATAGTTGAGTTCCGCCACTCAACACGCAATGCCTCAAATTCGGCGGAAAGTGGGGAACGGCAGTGGAACGGAGTGTCTTAACACTAGGTTCCCAAGTTCCCTCTGCCTACCCTGCCTCGTGCGGGATACAGCGCGAAGCTGAGTGAGTGAGTGAGTGTTTTGTAAGTAACTTTCCCAAGAGTGAGAAGAAGTGAAAAATAATTTCGTTCTCCACTTTCTTCATTATCTACCTCTCGAAAATAATAATTATTGTGTAGTTATACTATTACACGGTTATTATAGAAAAAATATATATATATTTTTTTAATAACGGAAAATTTTAAAATTTAAATTAATATGATTACTTACTTCCAACTGGCAACCATAACAATAATTTTAAAAACAAACAATACACATAAACTATATAATTAATCTATAAAAATATAACCCAAAACAAAAAAAAAAAATCAGATATCATTTATACCAAAATGTCACCCGATAACCTGTCAGATAAGAACACCAAAAAGATTGAAATGCATTATTTATATTATACTTCAGTGGATATTAAATATGGGAAAAACATTCGTGAACATTTTAAATCTAAGCTTATTTCAAGTTGAAACACGTTATTCTTACTTATTTATTACTTACTTTCGTTATATAATATTTTCAAATGTAATATAAATATATATTTTTTGTTGGCTTCCGCCACTCAACACGTATTGCGACACGGAAAGTGGAAAAATGATCTTAACATTGTGTTCTCCATTTCCCTACTGTGCCATGAGCGGGATACAGCGTGAAGCTACGATTTACTTTCATGATTTTTTATATGAAAGACGTGACATTTCGTAATATGTTGAAAAGGGTAGGTTATTTTTGTGAGCAATTTTATATCAAACGTTTAGAGCAAGATCGGTTAAGCCATTTTAGTAAGTAGCGAATGCGATATCTGAGGAATGAATTAGTTTAATTTCCCTGTTTTTCCAAGGTAAAGAGCAGCGTTGTGCACCAGTGGAAGACGGTTCTCCATCTTCCACCGAAAATAGGAATTCTGGAGCGCGATAGAAAGCTTCTCCTGGCAAGCCTGCTATTTTATTATGGAAAAGACAAGACACAGGAGCGTACGTGTCATCTGATGGTAAGTGTCAAGCTCCCGTGTAACACCAGAGGAGTTAGAGGAGCTTTGCCGAGCTTAAAGTGGATAAAGATGTGCTTTTTAAGCGTACTCATGTCGAATGAACCATTGGAATCACTGTCGTAGAAGTACCTATGTTGACATTGTTTCTAATCCACACTCCTATATCTGGGATAAAGCGTTATAAAAGGGATACGACGACATTTTATTCTCAACACGAGTTCATTTCTATCTAAAATATTTAAGTTGTTTATCTTTGAATACACCCGATCATTGACATTGACTATGTATAAACAAAATCATACAATGTCAAATGTTTTGTTGTTGCCTCCTATTGTGTGTGACCTTGAGAAGATACTGTTAAAGAATATTATACAAGTTTCAATTTAAATATTCGCGTCTTTAATAGTTTCGACTGTTTAGCATATATGAATTAATTCGAAATAAAGTAATGATATATCTAATTATTTGAATAAATAAGAACAAAAAATCATGATGAACAATCTTTTAATCAGTAACTACCACAAATTTGCGATGTAGTGCTCAAATGACAAAAGGTGATGTAATATAAAAATTATATTTAACAAATTTATTATATAAAGTTTATTTTTATACTGTTAATATACCAAAGAATAATACAAATAATATATATATATATATATATATATATATATATATATATATATATATATATATATATATATATATATATATATATATATATATATATATATATATATATATATATATATATATAGAAAGTGGAAAAATGATCTTAACATTGTGTTCTCCATTTCCCTACTGTGCCATGAGCGGGATACAGCGTGAAGCTACGATTTACTTTCATGATTTTTTATATGATAGACGTGACATTTCGTAATATGTTGAAAAGGGTAGGTTATTTTTGTGAGCAATTTTATATCAAACGTTTAAAGCAAGATCGGTTAAGCCATTTTACTAAGTAGCGAATGCGATATCTATGCGAGGGGAATGAATTAGTTTAATTTTCCTGTTTTTCCAAGGTAAAGAGCAGCGTTGTGCACCAGTGGAAGACGGTTCTCCATCTTCCACCAAAAATAGGAATTCCGGAGCGCGATAAAAAGCTTCTCTTGGCAAGCCTGCTATTTTGTTATGGAAAAGACAAGACACAGGAGCGTACGTGTCACCTGATGGTAAGTGTCAAGCTCCCGTGTAACACCAGAGGAGTTAGAGGAGCTTTGCCGAGCTTAAAGTGGATAAAGATGTGCTTTTTAAGCGTACTCATGTCGTATGGACCATTGGAATCACTGTCGTAGAAGTACCTATGTTGACATTGTTTCTAAGCCACACTCCTATATCTGGGATAAAGCGTGATAAAAGGGATACGACGACATTTTATTCTCAACACGAGTTCATTTCTATCTAAAATATTTAAGTTGTTTATCTTTGAATACACCCGATCATTGACATTGACTACGTATAAACAAAATCATACAATGTCAAATGTTTTGTTGTTGCCTCCTATTGTGTGAGACCTTGAGAAGATACTGTTAAAGAACGTTATACAAGTTTCAATTTAAATATTCACGTCTTCAATAGTTTCGACTGTTTAGCATATATGAATTAATTCGAAATAAAGTAATGATATATCTAATTATTTGAATAAATAAGAACAAAAAATCATGATGAACAATCTTTTAATCAGTAACTACCACAAATTTGCGATGTAGTGCTCAAATGACAAAAGGTGATGTAATATAAAAATTATATTTAACAAATTTATTATATAAAGTTTATTTTTATACTGTTAATATTCCAAAGAATAATACAAATAATATATATATATATATATATATATATATATATATATATATATATATATATATATATATATATATATATATATATATATATATATATATATATATATACATACATATATATATATATATATATATATATATATATATATATTAGTGAACCTAGTGTTAAGACACTCCGTTCCACTTCCGTCTCCCACTTTCCGCCAAATTTGAGGCATTGCGTGTTGAGTGGCGGAATTCAACGCCGCGCTTTGCCTTATTACCAGAGCGAAGAAATGAAACATTAAATATTTAAATTGAAAATATGAAATATTACATTTCCTCGACTGGGGATCGCACCCAGAACCTGTCGGTTACAGTCACACTCTTGTGCCGCTGCGCCACGACAGGCCTCGGTATTTGAATCACATGTCAGGTTAATTACATGCGCAGATCGCACACTAGCTCTATCTCTGTCACTCCCGTACAGAGGATCTACAATAGAATTTATTAAACCTTCTGACGGCCCTGATTAGGATAATGGGAAACTGTTTTCGAATTATTGCATTGTCATCGACACTTGGACACGTGTGCAAAGTTTCAAATTTATCAGATTTCTAGAAACCGGAAATAATTGGGATCAAAGATTCCATTACATACATACATACATACATACATACGACCCAAGCTAATAAAAGCGTGTTAAAAAAATGGCTTAAGTTCTTTTTATCTGTTTCTTAAGGTTATACACAACATCAAAAATTTTTGTTTCAACGAAAAGAAAATATAGAAAAATAATTAATTTCACAGTTCTTTACTAACATTAATCAAACCAATATCTTACGTGTAAAATATCTTGGTGAGTCCTTGGTGGCCACCGTACGAGAGCAGTTGGCAGAGCAGCAGACCCGCCAGCAGCGCCCGCGGCGGTGACATCCCGCCCGCGCCGCCGCCGCATTGGCGATAGTGGCCTATCACGGAAACACGCGAACCACGCGAAACACGCGAATCACGCGACACAGTGAAAGAACGCACTTTAATCAACAACCGTCTAGTACTTTCTAATACGCGTATAGAAATAGTTGTTGTAGTTCACTTCTTATTTATACACTTTTTTATATATTTAAGATTTAGACACTTAAAAATATCACTTATCGATCGATTATTTCGTTTGAAATTACGCGTAATTTTCTTCGTTTCTTCATCTATTATGTAGGAGGATATTTTAGATAGTGTCGTACTGCAGTTGCATTGACAGGAAATCGTTAGCAGATACTGCTCGTGTTTTATCTCTCTGCATACATTTATCTTTTCAAGCAAAATCGGGGTTAAACGTTAATTTCTATATTTAAATACTATATGGTACAACAAAGAGAGATGTTTAGTAAATACATATTTTATCGTTGTTCGTAATGATAGCGAGGAATGCGGTACGCCCCGTTACGTTCAGTGTAGGTATACTCGTATGTAGCTATCAGTTTATGTATAACTGGAGTTAATAGGAGCTTGTACGATACAAATGACATGCGTATGTGCATCATTCAGAAAGTATTTTTTATTTCAAGATAATCAAAGATCCGTGTCAATTTTTTTTTCTTTGATACTGAGCTCTGCGATTTTCGTTAATAAAAATATATGTTGTAGTCAATTTTATATGTTCATTTAAATGGTACCTACGTAGTATATGTAACTATTTTCTTTTTAGCTTCACGCTGTATCCCGCACGTGCATGACAGAGAAGTCGGAGCTAACTTGAGAACCTAGTATTATGACACTCCGTTCCGTTTCCGTCAAATTTGAAGCATTGCGAGTGGTGGAACTCAACGCCGCGCTTTACTTTCAAGAGAGCAATACATAAAAAGTAATTCCTTTTTATTTAAAAAAAAAAACCTCAGTTCATGAGCTATACTTGCAATATAGCGTAATGCAAAAACGTCATTAGCAATCAACCAGATGCATCATGAGAAGACAAGCATTAGCAGAAAGTGGAAAACTGAATCACTTATCACTAACTCTTCATTTTTTTATCTTCACGCTGTATCCCGCATATAGGCAAAGGAGATTTAGGAACCTAACGTTAAGATACCCTTTCCCCTTAAGACACCTCTTTTCGCTATTTTCTGCCAAATTGATCTTTATACCCAGCAATAAGTAAAAATTCGGTTATTTATTGTAAAAAGTGCATTGAACTTAATTTTACAATGTCTAGACAAAGTGAAAACGGAATTCGGATCAATTTCGTAAGTGATTACCTAATTCATTAAATTTTGAGATTAGAACTTGACTAATTGTAAGATCCGAAGATAAACGCCGCCAAGTAATTAGCATGCCGCAGAATTACTGTCGCCTTTGCAGTATTTGTTATGTAAGTGTAAGGTATTGCAATTAAAAATGCAATTAACGATGAATGCAGGCAGCATTGGATAATAGCGTCTGGCACTGTCTATTGAAGACTGGCCGCTGGTTCGCATTCCGGAAAGCAATGGAACACCTACTTGTTGAATTATTATGGTGTTTTTCCGTGCTTTTATAAAGGCTGTTGCTTTAGCCACCGACATAAATGATATTCTTACAATATTTTTAAGCTTTTAAGCTCTTTAGTAAATTTCTCTAACATATTCGGCAAGTTATAAGCGACGAACATTAAGTTCATTATTCCAAGTAATATAATTAAAAGTTTAATACAGTAGTTAAATTTATCTTTCAAGTTAATTGAACAGTTCGTACCTATTACTTGTCATAACATTTTATTACACCAAACGCCATAAAATAAAAGCCTTAGGAGGAAATTAACAATAATGATAAGGTAGCATCAGAAGTTTAAAATTTAACAAGCCTATAATTTTGAAGTGAAACCATATCGCCTTAGAAAGCTAAGTAAAGTTATTATAAATAATAACGGAAATGCAAATGAATGTGCAACTTTTGACAACAAATCAACTTTACATAAATAAGTATTCGGTCCTAGATAATGATTTAAAGTAGCATTGACTGATTGTAGTGTCTAATTTACTTGGAGAAATCAATTGTTTTTATTCCTTAGGTTTTGTAACGAGACAAATCGCGGCGTTGAGTTTCGTGACTACGTTACAACACGCAAAGTGTCAAAAATTGGGCAACACGTGACAAACGGTGTGTTTTTATAAAAGATTTCCTAGGCAAGAAGGTGTTATCAAGGGCAAATATTGAGCTAATATATGAGCAATATACGTACAATGTATTTTTAAGTTCACGCTGCATCGCGCAACCAAAGGGAACTTGGGAACCTAATTCCTATTAAGGGCTAATGTCAAGGCGAAGAAATGAAAATTTTAAATATTTCTTTCCCTCAAGTGGAAATCGAACTCACAACCTGTTGCGTGCCTAAGCCTCAGTATGTATAGCTAAGAATCTAAAATTAATTGTTAGATGAAAACAATAATTATTATATAATAAACGTCCTCTGTGTTTAGTTTTATTTATTACTTCTAAATGAGCGATTTGCGTAGGCATAATGGAAGTCAGTCGCAGTGTAATATATCAACGACTTTTAATATATAATATATATTAGTATACGTAGATAAATGCGCAACTCTCACTGAGCTCTAATAAATAATTACGATGAATTATATTTAACATTAGTATCATAGAAATATTTGTCATTTATTATTGAATTACATATTATATAGCATTATTTACGTATTAATTTTGTCTCTTTCAAATTCTTTTGTATTCCGGACATGGTAGGGTAGGCAGAGAGAATTTTAGAACCTAGTGTTGAGACACTCCGGTCCACTTCCGTCCCCACTTTCTACCATATTTAAGGCATTGTATGTTGATTGGCGGTACTCAACGCCACGCTTTGCCTACCAGAGCGTAGAAATGAAAATATTAAATATTTCATTCCCTCGGTTGGAAACGAACCTACAACCTTTCGCGTCTGCAGTTGCCCGCTCGAACGACAGGCCTCTATTCATTATCTATCTTCATTTACGTAATTAAAGTACTATTCTAGTTGTACGATATAAAATGCAATGACGCGTAACTCTATAGTTATGAGGTTGTTACCTCTGCTGATAAGACATCATTAATGGTATGTACTATATAGATACAATGTAGACAAACTACATATATACGAAAGATAAAAATTGTTGTTACGAAAAGCGAAGTGTACTTAAACTAAGTTCCTACTGCTTGGCCTCCTATATGCGGGATGAAACGTGTAACTAATCGCTAATTTGTTAAGAAGATATGACATAGACATAGTCAACCTTTATCAACTAAATTTGAATGTAATATTTCCTATACGTTTTTTAGAACAATTTTTTTTTAGCTAGGATAGGCAGAGGGAACATGGGAACCTAGTGTTAGGACACTCCGTTCCACTTTCGTTCCCCACTTTCCGCCGAAATTGAGGCATTGCGTGTTGAGTGGCGGAACTCAACTGCGCGCTTTGCCTTATTACCAGAGCGAAGAAATAAAACATTAAATATTTAAATTGAAAATATTAAATATTTCATTTCCTCCAACCAAGAACCTGTCGGTTACAGTCACACGCTTGTGCCGCTGCGCACGACAGACCTCTTTAAGTTCAATAAATAATAATATAGAAAAAGAAAATATTATATCTACTAAGCAAAATTCAACCACAAAACTACAAAACCGCTGTTCGCAAACAATGCAGTTATCTCAATACGGCCAAAACAGCGCCAAATTTATACTTTCAATTATTAACAACGCAAACTTTTAGTTCAGAATATCAAACCACCGATCGAAATAACTGAATATGAATTTGTCAGTTACAATATCTGCGTAGCACTTTGCACTTCACAACTAAATATTGTCACTCGAGTTGTTTCCACAAATTCAAGTTACAATAGCATATTGATTGGGCTCAGTTGCGCAACGCTTGCGGTCTCAAATTCTATCCCATTACAACATTCCAACCGCAAAGTCGGATCAGATAAATACTAAGTAAAAGTCACTATACGATATTAATAGAAATGATTAAAAATAGTCGCAGCGCATTGAACAGAAGAAAAATCTCACTAATTCTATTTCTTGCCCATTGTCTAGAAACATGGGAAGGGGCTGGACGATCCGTGGCCACCCAAGAATTCCTATATACCTTGTCCGGAAATTTTAATCACAAAAAATATTAGCTACAAAAGTTAATAGAAATGAACTATTTACACACACATGAGGCCTGTCGTGGCGCAGCGGCACAAGAGTGTGACTGTAACCGACAGGTTCTGGGTTCGATCACCAGTCGAGGAAATTAAATATTTAATATTTTATATGCGCGGCGTTGAATTCCACAACTCAACACGCAATGCCTCAAATTCGGCGGAAAGTGAGGAACGGAAGTGGAACGGAGTGTCTTAACACTAGGTTCCCGGGTTCCCTCTGCCTACCTTGGCTCGTGCGGGATACAGCGTGAAGCTATAAAAAAAAAACTATTTACACGAACATATCTATTTAAAGTCATAGTCCAGACCACCGTTGGATTTTTTTTCCGGTTACATCTATACTGTTTCCTATGAAACTTAATACAAAAAAAAGATCACTGTAGTACCAAGAGTATATTTGCAGAAAAAGAAACATTTAAAATTTTTATTGATTATTGGTAATTAGTAGAGAAATTGTGATAATAATAGCTGATAGGTCACGGATTTGTCTGGGTGAGAGCATGCGGCCGCGGGTGTAATCGTGACCCCCGTTAGATTATTTGTTTCAGATAGAGTTTGTTGACATTAACTGAGACTACTATAACCTTAATCTTCACTTTGTTTAAGATAAAACACTTTAGGCATGTATATACGAATATACTTAACATGAAAATTTATAAGTTCCGTTTTATGAGTTCCGCCACTCGACCCGCAATGCCTCAACTCGGCGGTAAGTGGGGAACGGAAGTGGAACGGAATGTCTGTGTTCCCTCTGCCTATCCTGCCATGAGCGGGATGCAGCGTGAAGCTGAGACGAGTATAAAATTTAGTAAACAAAATCAAAAAGAAAAATAAAACAAGGAAGATGGAGCGGCCGTCATGGGGAAGAGGCACAAGTTTGTGACTGTAAAAGTAACTTTTTGCGGGTTTGAATGAAATATTTAATTTTCTCATTTTCTCGCTTTGGAAACAAGCTAAATTAGCAGAATTAGTTTTCCTATTCAACATTATCTCATATAAGTTTTAGGATAGATTTAGAAAATAATTGTACTTTTAATGTAAATATAAACGTTGCGTCGGTTTTTCATCTGCAAGCATTATTATATAATCAAGGTAAATTAGTGTAAGTGTTTTTCTACATCGGCGCCTAAATATGTGAAAAATAACACTAATTTATTTTTAAATGACAGCCGTGAATAGCGCAGTTAAACACATCGGCGCTCTGCCCTTGTATTCTAATTAAAACTCCCAACAACAAACAACACACATATATCTTACACGTTATATCAGTCACAATAAACAGTGTTGCAGCAGAAACAACAAAGGCCATGTTAGATTTCACTGCAGTAATTTAGCTACTTATGGTCGCCATAAGTCACTTTCATATAAATTGAACTGTTTAAAACTCAATGTATGTCCTTGTGAACACCACAATACACTTGTGTATAACAAGATTGCAAAAGTCAAAACAGCTTTCCCCGATAGAGCAACGTACGAAGTAGGCGGGTGCCAGCAATGTCTCGCAACCGGTGACACCGCTTATGGACCAAATGGTTTTAAATCTACACGCTACCTTATGCCTTAAATTTTCAAGATAAGATCGATATTTCTCTCCGCTTCTGGTAAACACAATTTTTGTGCAAATGCATTGGTCTGGTGGTTTTATTAGCAAGTACAATTGTTACGATGTTTAGAACAAATTATTCAGTATCAGTATCCACTAACCGCCCTATGTTATTGTAGGTAAGCATTAGAATTGTATATTTTTTCTTAGCTTCACATTATATCCCGCACATGGCAAGGTGGGCAGAAAAGACTTGGGAACCGACTGTCGAGACATTCCTTATCCATTTAAACACTTCTGTTTCCCACTTTCCGTTGAATATAAGGCATTGCGCGTTGAAACAAAAATATTAAATATTTCATTTGGTCGAGTGGGGATCGAACCCACAACCTAGCGTTTACAGTCACACGATTGTAACGCTACGACACGTCAGGCAACATAATATTTAAGTTAGTTAACTTAAATGAAAATCTCGGTATTACGTGTACATATATTTCAGTTTCAGTTTAAAATAAAAATAAAACCTTAAGGTCTAAGATATTTTGCAAACTGTATATATACTATATTATATAAAATATAGAGGCCTGTCGTGGCACAGCGGCACAAGCGTGTGATTGTAATCGACGGGTTTTAGGTTCGATCCCCAGTCGAGGAAATGAAATATTTAATATTTCCATTTTAAATATTTGATGTTTCATTTTTTCGCTCTGGTAATGAGGCAAAGCGCGGCGTTGCAGAATTCGGCAGACAGTGGGGAACGGCAGTGGGGAACGGAGTGTCTTAACACTAGGTTCCCGGGTTCCCTCTGCCTACCGTGCCTCGTGCGGGATACAGCGTGAAGCTGAAAAAAATATATAAAATATCTCTAATATATAATTTAGTTACGACTAAATTTAAAATACGCATATTGATATAGAATTATTTTCAAAGGACATATCTATAAAACAAAGATAATGCACCTTGTCGTGTGCAACCGGTTCTAATTTCGTTACTGGCGAATTAATATACGAGTGTATAAAAATAGAACTTGTCTATATGACATTTAGAGTAAGTTGAATAACAACGATCTGAAACAACGGTAGTTCCACATTGTGAACTAAATGTGCTACACGAAATAATGTAATACATAGACTAAATTAATTGGAGAAAAAAACGGAGTGTCTTAACACTACGTTTGCGTTGCCATGAGCGGAATATAGCGTGAAGCTGGTCAAAATTGTGATTTTCTTAAAAGCACTACCTATATAAGCCGGATCGATGGCCAAGAAGATTAGACCAGCAATCCACATATTATATTTACGAGATAAATTACTCAATTAATATAAATTACATACGTATATCTAGAATGCTTAATGCTCACTTCCAAGTGTTACTAGGATCGACGTTTTAAATCACCAATAAAGTAATACGACAGCGATCACATTGTAAAACGACAATTTCTTACTTGATCGAAGAAATGGATAAATTCGCAGTGAGGTTTGGCCATTTCAAATTAGAAACCAGCCGCCTACAGTTTCCCTCGATAGAGGGCAGCCGTGGGCGAGATTTAATGAAGTTGGGATTGCGGAGACAGGCGCATAATCTAATATTTACTGTCCATTGTCTCGGTACACTAGTGTCGCAACAGTTGCCCGCGGGTGGCGGTGTCTTTGATACTTGATGCTTATTAATCTATGCCCTTTTACTTTGGTGTGATCATTTTGTCTGACATCGAATACAGTTATCAGTTACCATGTTCGGCGCTAGCAACTGAAACATGTCTGAAAATCAATTTATATCAACTACCTCGATAAAGTGCTCAAGAATACGTATCGTTTGTGGCTAACAAGCACATTATTTAAATAATATATAATTGAAAATTTGTGCATCATATTGTAAGGAGGAATACATAAATTTGACTTCTTGCCAATGTAATCTAACCAAAAAGGTCTTAATCTGAATTAAAACGTCAATAAAACAGTTTGGATATACTTCTCATCAGCGTCAAACTGCTTTTGTATTACGATATAATGCTGTTGTATCGACAAGTGTAATTTACGTGGTACGTCCACGTTATATTTGAACAATTTAGCAAATATTAATATTAAATGTTTATAATTCTTTGTGTTATTTTTAAGAGGCTTGTCGTAACGCAGCGGCACCGACGGTTTGTGGGTTCGATCTCGAGGAAATGAAATATTTCATATTTTCCATTTAAATATTTAATGTTTTCATTTCTTCGCTCTGGTACAAGGCACAGACAATCAACACGCAATGCCTCAAATTCAGCGGAAAGTTGGGAACAGAACAGAGTGTCCTAACACTAGGTTCCCAAGTTCCCTCTGCTTACCCTGCCATGTGAGATTTTTAAAATTATCAGTTTAAGAGAAGACAATATTGAGATACTTTTTCTTTTTTTTTTTTTTTCAATATCTATCGTTATAAACTATACTTTTAATCGAATTTCTGTTTCAACTATAGAATAAAAAACAGCATCTGCACATTTAATACTATCTATTTACATAAACATCGTAAACCGAGTTAATCGATTTTACAATACCTTTACATAGTATCAACACACACGCTCCAATTCTCAAAAACATCGTAAGAGTAACACATTAGAAATGACCTAGATGATGTAACGTAATAACAGGATTTTTCGCACGCATGATTAACTACTGTTTTTAAAGCTGTGCAATATTTGATAAATTAACTTAAAGTACACTCAACACGCAATGCCTCAAATGCGGCGGAAAGTGGCGAACGGAAATGGAACGGTATGTCTCAACATTGGGTTCCCAAGTTCCCTCGGCCTACCCTGCCAGGTGCGGGATACAGCGTGAAGCTGAGTGAGGGAACCTAACGTATCGGTAACGATGAAGTTTAGTTAAATATTGTGAATTATATGTTAATTATATGGAAGTTTAATGACCGGAATGTTGAACATAACTGTCGTGCGATTTGGTTTGAGTTTATTTCAATATTTATAAGTTTATTGACTTTCGAAAGAATTCATATCATATTTTTTTTATTAAATAATAAAATCATCTTGAGCGTTTTATTCTGTCTCTTGTTCGTTCTTTCTTTGTTTGTTTTATTCAAATATTTAATTTTTAATATTAATCTATTTTTAAGAAATAAAAAACAAAACTTATAAAACACCTCTTTAACGGATCCCAACTTTTTTATAGATGGCAACATTACTATACATGGCAATAATAGGGACGTCTATAGTTAACAGATTCAGCTATCACTTTTTTGAACTGTACCTCCTTCGTTCTAAATCTTATTACATTATATATATCGTAGTTAAAGTAAAATTTATCCCAATTGCTCTGGGTTCTCGTCGATATTAATAGTTATATCTTTAACGAGGTAATTTTAGAGCCTACAGAATCTATAGATAATCAACGAGAGCCAGATACCGGCTTCTATAACGCACATTTTGCACGCAAAGCGGCAAATAAGGAATTTGCTATAAAGATCTCAAGTAAATAAGCATTTCGCGTAGCAACCAGCCGCGTTCAGCAGCTATAAATAGATAGGCTCCAAATGGACTTGCTAGGCCTTCGAGGCACTCGGCCGACCTGAATATTGACGCGGGCGTGGAATTTATGTTCTTGTTAAAATTGTTTAAATGACACCGGTGGTTTTGCGATAAATTGAAATTAGAGAAAGTAAGTGGGCCTTGAAAAATCTTAAATTTATCTTAAGTGTAAACAATATACTTATTGCTATAATTGACATTGTGACATTAAACTATCTTATTTAAAGCTTTATTTGTATTTCTTAACCAATATGTATATGGCTTCAGATTATATCTGACATGCCTACCCTGGCAGGGTAGGCAGAGAGAACCTGGGATCCTATTATTAAGACACTCCGTTCGTTTCCCAGCTTTCCGCTGAATTTGAAGCATTACGTGAATAGCGGAACTCAACGCCGCGCTTTACCTTTATAACAAAAAAAAATATATAAAAATCTCTTCCTAGAAAGTTGTAGGTTCGATCCCGACGATACGATACACGATAAAGTCGCACGTATGGCACTTAACTAAACTAAAAACTATATATACATTCATACGATATATGTGGGACAAGTGCTTATCCAACTTGTAATTTCGGATGTCCTTCCTTACGGCGGTATGTAAGAACATCCTAGACTACAAGTTGCCTAAGTAAAATTTTGTCACAGAGTTGACGTAACTTTTTCATTAAGCTGTGTAATTGCCTCTCGGATATGGAGCCATCGTTCTAACTCTTCATATATGTACATGGATACATTTAAAATTGTTACTTGAAATGTTTACTAAAGCTACATCAAGCTTGTTTTGCTGTACGACTGTGGTGAGTGGCGGAACTCATCGCAGCGGTTTTTCTCTAGTTTTCAGAAATTAAAACCTTTAGTGGGGATGAAACCTACAACTATGGTGTTAATTGTCACACGCTGTCCCATTACTGCAATCACGCAATGTGGATACTCTTTTGTACATGTAAAACGTTTTTATCATTTATAAAATGAAATATTTCTGTTTCTGTGTACAGTGCAATACATTGTTGAAATATTATCCTATTCAAATATGGTTATTTCTGCTCCTTTAAGACTTTCAATATCAATAAATTAATAATTTCGCAAGCAACCGTTGTTTATCAATGTTAAGTAATAAATAATTCATACTTACCTGAAGGCCATTTTTTTTATAACAAATATTTTTTTTCAATTCTTGGCTCTGGTAAGAAGGAAGGTCTCTTAACATTAGGTTCCTAAGTTCCCTCTGCCTACCCTGCCATGTGCAAGATCAGTTTGGAACTAAAGCCAATACCTACATTGATATTACTAATTCGGTAACAAGATTTTGCAGCTATTAATACATTTTGCCCGTATGTTAGTTAGTAGAAACAAAATTATACAACACATACATGCTAAATTTAAATTTAAAAAGCGCATAAAAATTTGAACGAAGCAGAATTTTGATACGCTTTTTAAATTTAAATTTAGTATTTTCTGTCCTAAGTGTGGAATAACATTTTAAAACATAGTAAACACATACATGCTAATTGTCAGAAATAATTTTGATAGCAATACAGTTTCCAACAGTACACTACAATTATCATTGAAATACAGTGGGTAACATACATTCAATTCAAACAATTAATTCTTGAGATTAGCCGGTTCAACCAAATAAATTTCTTTTTTATTTTAATAATATTATAGACAAAGATTTAAAAACCATTTTTCCGGTACATCACTTAGAACTCTAGTCCAAATAATTATGTGGTCGACATAAGTTACAGTATCCAAATATTCCCTGTTTCTTACAGAATTTATTATTTAGAATTAATCCAAGTTTTTAATTGAAAGGCCCGAGTCCTGTCGTAGCACAGGAGCACAAGCGTGTGGCTAAACGACAGGTTGCGGATTCGATCCCCACTCGGGGGGAAAAAAAATAGTGTTTTCTAACTTAAATATTTAATGTTCTCATTTATTGTCTCTCATTCTTCGCTCTGATAACAAGGCGGAGTGCGGCGTTAAATTTTGCCACTCTACATTTACTTACTTATTTACTTAGCTTCACGCTATATCCCTAGCGGCGTAGGCAGAGAGAACGGAGCGCCAAACGCTACGGTCTCGGCATACCTCTTTCGCCTCGTCCACTGTCATCAACCTCTTCATACATCAATCCGGGAGGTCCTCGTGCTTTTTACGTGACCTTCCTCCAGTATCGTCGCTACTGTGTTTTCGAAGGTCTCCCCCTACAACCGAGGTCTCCCCCTAACTCCACTCCACTCTACAGTTAATGCCCAAATTCGGCGGTAAGTGAAGAATGGAACGGAGTGTAATAACACTAGGTTCCTAAGTTCTCCCTGATTACTCTGCCATGTGCTGAATGTAGCGCAAAGCTGAACCAAAAAGAAAAAGACATTTAATTGTTACAAATTTAGTTAGTCAAATGTCTTAACCAGGGGTTAAATACTATACATGTACTGAATGATGTTAGTAGGTATATGTTGTATACATATACATAGACAGACAAAGAAAAATGAGAAATAAGAATTTGGCAGTATATTTATATATATATATATATAAATAATTAGACAATTCAAAAGAACATGTAAGGACGTAATTAAAAAAAATAACCAAATATATTGAGTATTACTAATCTTACTAAACGTTCAAGACTGAATGGCTTAGTTGGTCAGAGCTCTTGAACGGTTTTCAAGAGGCGCGTGTTCAAATCCTGCTTTGTTCAAAAATTTTATACGTTTTTTAAATTTAAGTTTAGTATTTTCTGTCCTAAGTGTGGAATAACACTTTAAAAAATAGTAAAAATATTGAGTATTAGTTTTTCGATGACACGTCTCCATATTGACCAACGCGAAACACCTTGACGCTTACAATAAAAAGAACGGTGACATTAACGTTGTCTGACTTACTAAAAATAACGACTGCTGAAGCCTTAAAAAATACAAAATGTGCATTTTTATTTATTATAATATATTGATATTGTAATGAGATGTTTGAAATATAATATGTGTGAGAACGAGATAACAAAATATATAAAAAAAAACTATAGTACCTGTACGTATATATATCTCACTCACTCAGCTTCACGCTGTTTCCCGCACGAGGCAGGGTAGGCAGAGGGAACCCGGGAACCTAGAGTAAAGACACTCCGTTCCACTTCTGTTCCCCATTTTCCGCCGAATTTGAGGCATTGCGTGTTGAGTGGCGGAACTCAACGCCGCGCTTTGCCTTATTACCAGAGCGAAGAAATGAAACATTAAATATTTAAATTGAAAATATTAAATATTTCATTTCCTCGACTGGGGATCGAACCCAGAACCTGTCGGTTACAGTCACACTCTTGTGCCGCTGTGCCACGACAGGCTTCAAATAAAAATATTATTTTTCTGGCATTAGACAAATGTACAGTCGTGCATAACAGCAGGGAACTTGCATCATTTTAAGACACTCCGTTCTCCACGCATCGTCCATCTTTAGAGACATCATGTACTATGTGGCGGAATTTAACGCCGCACTTTGTTTCTTTACCGAAGCGAGGAAACCCTATTTCATGATTTCTTATAGGTCACTTTAAATAAAATGTGGACTTAATTTAGGAATTAACATAGTAAAAAAGTATTAGTGCAAATAAAATTTTTAGAAGATTTTTTAGAAGATACGTCATACTTTTTTTTTCCAGCTTCACGCTGTATCTCGCATGAGGCAGACACTCTGTTCCACTTCCGTTCCCCACTTTCCCATAAAAAAATATCAATAATATAATATATATATGCACATACACATACATATATACACGTCTTAATACACATAATTAAATATGTGTAGAAAATACAATTTTACGTACATTTATTAATATTACATAAGAGTAAGAGAAAGAGCGAAGTGAAATTTAAAAGTCTCACGTATGAAAACAAAATAAAAAATAAACACATTCATTATATAATAATAATTAGATGTAAAGCATACTTTGAACTCATTAACTTCAAGTGATCTTGTGGTCCATTAAACCAGTGCCTACTTCATTAGTTAAATAGAAACAGAATTTGATACGGTTTTCAAGGCAAAGCTATACTATGGTACATTTTCAGAGAATATTTCTTATATAGATTTTCTCAGAGAATAAGCAGTTAGATTTAGATCTGTATCCTATATAGAGCAGGGTAGTCAGTAGGATTGCATTGATGTGTCACTGTTCACAATTTGCCTCTCGATTTTGGAGACATTGTCTGATTACAAGAACGATAAAAAAAATTAAATAAGTTCACCCGAGCGAGGCAACAATTCGCTGTTATTGTCTAGACCAGTATTATCTTTATTTATTTTCTAGTTTTAGTTATTTACTATCAAATAAGAAATAGCGTGAAAATGTTTTTTGCCAAAATATTTAAAAGGTGTTAGTGGAAAGTGGAGTATAGAATGTGGTTTCGCCGTGCTTTGTCCCTTTGCTTTGAAACTTTTTTAATTAAATTATCACAAGCACTTTCCTATTGTAAAGTTAGTTTAACATGTCAGTTCTGTCCAATCTACAGGACCTTATTTAGTATTTACATCAATCATCACATTTTAAGGCAGTTTTTACTCTCTGCTGCAAAAAAAAATGTATTTAGAAGATCCTGTGCGGCCGCCGACTATATCTATATAAAAAACATATTCGTCAATTATATGAGCTGACACATTCATCTGCTTTGGCACTCTATACGCAATGGGTTTCCAAGTTTCCTCTGCCTACTTTGCTACGGGACATAGCGTGAAGCTGACAAACAACATTTGCTAATCACTATCAATTATGAAATTACTTATTATAAATATATAGGTTTAAAATAAACATTTGACAATAAATAAATATATTTATATATGTTAATCTATCTATCAGGTAATTAGTAGAAAATTTGTATGGACGTTTACTACTGGCAACTAATTACTTTAATCTATTTGTTACTTTAGTTCTAACTGCAATAGTTTCTATCATATACTTAAGTAATGTATTTTATTGTAATTTATAATAATATGCTGCACCGAGAGACATTAATTAGTGCTTAATCGACATTTAATTTAAATTACATTGATAACTGTTAAATATCACTTAATTAATACTGTAGTGAGTTAAAAAAATACAAAAAATATATTCAAAATTATTAATGATATGGATGTAACGTGTGGATTTTTTATAACATTATAAGAAGCGACTGTAAACGCAACAAGTTGTGGGTTCGGTAAAAAGGGAATATATGCGGCGTTGAGTTCCGCCACTTAAAACGTAATAGCTCCAGAATTCAACGGAATGTGAAAAACGGTCTTAATGTTAACAGAGTGTCTTAACACTAGGTTCCCAGATCTCCCCTGCGTAGGGTAAGCAAGCACTATGGGCGGGATACAATGTAAATGTCAAAAAATATATAATAATTAGGCACTATACTTATACAATATATTCAAATATGATTGCTTAAGATTTATATGTTTAAAGATAAGTTTTGAAATTATTATAATTTTCAAATTAAATATTTACAATATTAAATATACATAAGATTTACTAAATCAATATTTTACTTGCTTAAAACCATATCTCAACTGCCATACTTTCCATCACATGACGCGGTGAAAAATGTATAACTGAGGAACTAAAATAATTCTTCTCGTATTATGACAGCTGCCAAAATATGTTGCGAATTTAAAGGATAATTTAGATCATAAAGTAACCTGAATATGTGAGACACGTCTGAAAGGTTTTAATATTAACTTCTTTAAAGTAATCTTTATGTTGGCTGTGTATGAGCAACACGCGACCCAAATAAAAGAATAACATATATTTGATATTATTTATATATGTCGTATCTCTAGGTTCCGTGTTCCCTTGCTCGTCCTGTTATGATGAAAAAAAAAATATCTGTAAATTTAGTAAATACTTTGCAATAAGTTTTCAATTTCTCTCTGTTTACCCTGCCATAAGCGACATACAGCGAAAAGCTAAGAGAGAGAGGGAGCGTAAATTTTAATTTAAAAAAAATAATATAAAAATATATTGAAGTACTCAAACCAAATGTATTTCAACAAAGTAAAATTATCTATACACGTTTGATAATATCTGCAGACTTTGTGTTATGTACAAAGATAGCGGAGGTTTAGGAACCTATCTTAGTGATAGACCACTCTGTTCCCATTAAATCACTTTCCCCACTTTACGCTAAATTCTTGAGACGTTCCGAGTTGAGTGGTCCGCCACTCAATGCCGCACTTTACCTCGTTACCAGAACCTCGCTATGGTATCGAGGCATAAAAAAAATTAAATAATTCATTTCCTTGAATGAGAATCGAACCCAGTACCTGTCGTATGGCCGTGCCACGACTGGCTCTGCATGTAAATGTATGCACATGTTATATGAAAATGATTTATCATAATTCATAAATTAGCATATTTTACGTGAAAGTTATAGTTTTATGCGATTACAACATGTACGTATATTGCAAATATATATCTAAATATGCAAGTGATTACATTTTATTTTAAAATTATTATGTACGAATTATATAATAACCTTTACAAAATATCTAACTTTAATTATTCTATATAAATGAGATATTTTAAACTATATATCAAAACAAGAATCAGTAATAAATGAAATTAATAATAGAATATTTTGCTGTTATATTATAGAAGAAGTGTACAATCGGTACTCCCTAGCATGAATAAGATATTAATTTAGAACAGACTGCAGCAGGGTGTTCCGACCCGTAACGTCATTTAACTGCACGCCTCATGCAGTACCACGTTCTAACTATGCATTCCTTAGATCAAAGGAATCTGCATCTACAGTTAGATTACTATCAACAATCAAAAGTCAAAATATACACACCAAATTTTTAAATATATCAATCGATATACATAATATAATGTACCAGCAAAACGGTTGCAACTGCAATAACTCCCTGTCAACGCAACAAAATCACGTTTGGCGCACACACACAAACTGTCACAAGTTAGGAAATTTTAAACGTTTTCCGATAAGAAATACGTAAAAATAGCACGGTTGCTCGAGTTTATTTTAAATATTTTAAAATCGCACGTCCTTCTCGTACGCGGTCACGCGCCATACTAAATTATTGGTATTGCAAGCGCGGCATTACCGTCTGACGTAGGGCTGCAAGTTGCACCGAACGATATTAATAGATGCCCGCGTTCAGGGATGAACTTCCGGTACTTATCTAAACGTAAAACTTGTGTTACGACTTAATTTCTTAATATTGTCTAAATAATATTTGATAGATGTTGCATGGAAGTGCTTAAATATTTAAAATTCAATAAAATAAGAAATAACTGTAGATAAAAAAAAGCGTAATTATCATATTGCTAAAGTTACTTTCTGCCAATTTTCTTTTCTTTTATTGATTAGTTGGCAATAGGATGTTATGAAAACCCTGCAAAATAGCGAAATTGTTTGTAGGCGTGAAGCGCAGCGATTATTGAACTTTCCCACGTTATTAATAAAGCTGAACTTGAAACAGCAGGTCAACGTAGATACATATTCCGCGGAAACAGGTTGGTCATTGAACACGAGAAATCTAAGCTGCAATAGATAAGGCGCAGTTAAAAAAAACCGATAAAATTCTTTGGTTAAGGTCAGCGCGCACAATTTATCAACGTTTTTCCTTTTGTTTTCTCGCACTTCCGACATAAGTTAGAGAGAACTTAAGATATTCCAACCGTTCTCTATACTCCAATCACTCTTTTTAGGTGACTTAAATGACATGAATAACGTACTTTGCACGAAGAGACCGGGGAAATACCCTTAATTATTGATGTAAATTTTCCTATTGTATTGTATTAGCACTTGTGCGATGACGTCATTTACAAAAAAAATGAAATATTTAAATTATTATTTAAGCTATGTAACATGTCATAGTCATAATATTTTACGAGTAATATATAAACCGCAACGATTCGTCAACCCACAGTAGTATTTCAATATGCTATACTTATTTCATATCGTCTCCTTGACGCCGTCTTGCTTTTGAATTACAACAATAGATACCTAAGCCCAGTTTGAGCAACAAAATTTATTGTTAAATATTAATATAAAAGATTTATGTTAATATTTAACAACGGACGGAAAGAAGATTAGAAGGTTTTTACTCAATCGTGCAATAAAACCCGTAGGTATGTATGTATTTTTAAAGCCTTATCGGATTCTGCTATGAAAACGAAATGTCAAACGGAGTCTCTTAACACTAGGTTCCCAAGTGATTGAGTGCTATGGAAACTGAAATAGCAAAAAAAATACTTATTTTTGTTTTTAGCATATTTGCAGTGAAATTTAAAAAAAAAAACCACTACAGATTACTGCTAACAATGATCATTTCACAAGATAGTTAGCAAGTAGGTGCTGTTTCACACAAAAAAAAATATATTTTAAGAAACCATATAAAATTTCCTGATTTCTCAAACGACTGTCGTAGCGCAGTGGCACAATCGTATTACTGTAAACGACAGGTTGTGGGTTTGAACCCGGCTCGAAGAAGTGAAATATATAATTATATATTTAATAACTTAGAATATATTTCATTTAATTTCTTCGCTCTTGCCTAGTTGGCAAGGCACGGCGTTGAGCTCCGTCTATCGCCATGCCTCAAATTCGGCTGAAAGTGAGGAACGGATCGGAGTGCCTTAACACAAGGTTCCCAAGTTCCCAATGCCTACCCTGCCACGTGCAAGATTACAGCGAATTTCGACGCAGCTAAATAATAATGTTGTTTCATTCCTTTTATTAGGCTTGTGATAAGATTATTTTAAACAAACATATCCTAATATAAGGAAGACTAATGATGATTACAAGAATTTATATACATTATCTTATTTACCTTAATGTTATAATGTTTTTAAAATGAATCTCATGTAATAATAAATAAATAGTAAGCAATAAACAGATACACACACGTAGGTTTTTTCTATTACGCCTTAACAGAGCTTTCAGAATGACATCAACATTTTAGTAAAATAATATTATGTTTATATAATAAAAATAACCAATATTTAGTTCAAACCACGTAGCTTCAGAGTACAATCTGATAATAAAAATAATATATATTTTAAAAAATATTTAACGCTTATTTATATCTATAATAAATATAACCGATCACTTTCTGAAATAGGGTTATCTTGTTTTAAAATGATCAAAACCAGTGATTTTAAAGTATTTGTTCGTTTGTCTGTGCGTTTGTATATATGTATATATATATATATATATATATATATATATATATATATATATATATATATATATATATATATATATATATATATATATATATATATATATAAATATTATCTTAAAAGTGATAATATTATTGAATAGAAGAAGAAAGTAGTCGAAATAAGTAAATAAAATTGTATAATTCGATCTGGCAAAGCCGCGGGCCGCTCTAGTAACGCGTAAACCAGATTGTACTTACAAAATTTACTGAAAAATATTACAAAAGGCCTAAAGCAAAAGTTTCACATCGTTAAATTTTACAACAGTTTACATTACACTTTTCAAGTACCGCAAGCGATTTAAGAAATAAACTTTCAGCAGAAACGTCAATCTCCAAGGACTTCTACGATTAAGACGCTTCAAGTTCGGCGAAGTTAACAAACGATAAAGTTTAAAGTGAGTTGAAAGGAAACTTTACACATTTTAAGGCCTGTCGTGACGCAGATGCACAAGCGTGCGACCGTAAACACTACGGGCCAAAGGTTCTATTCCCACTTAAATTACGTTCTTAATATTTTCATTCACTCTCTTTGGTTACGGAGCAGAGTGCGGCAATGAGTTCTGCCTTTCAAAACCCAATGCCTCAAATCTTTCTTTATTAACACCAGGTTGCCGAGTCCCCTCTTCTTACCGTGTCACGTGAGGAATACAGCGTGAAGCTAAGAAATGGACATACACTTATTTTAGTACATATACAATCACATTTTTGTTCAGTTTCACGCTTTATCCCGCACAGGGCAAAGAAGGAACTTGGAAACCTAGTGTTAAGACACTTCGTTCCGTTTCGCGCTTTCCGTTAAATTGAATGCCTCAATTAATGAATCGTGTTAAGTGGCGAAACACAACGGCGCATTTTTCCTTGTTACCGCGAGAATGAAGGCGTAAATACAATAATTTAAAAATATTAAATATTTCATCTTTCCAAGAGGTGATTTGGGACACAACCTGTGGCGCTTACAGCCACACGCTTATACCTCTGCACCACGACAGGCCTCAACGATTTCTTTTAACGGAATTAATTTATACTGATGATGATACCTGATTAACTGAATTATGTAGTACTAATTTATAAAGTACTTACACTGTAAAAGTTAGTACTACATAATTCAGTTAATCAGGTATTCATTCGCGTGACCAATTGACCTTCTTGTTCTAATAACATTAGCAATCATTTTAAAATTACTGAACCTGTATTACTTAAAAGGTTTTTTCCATAAAATTTAAGACAAAATTAAATAGACATTTACGTCAAAATTAAAAAAAAAAGAGCAAGTGGTGAAGATTGTTAAAGTTAAGATGAAATAGTAAGAGATGATAATGACAAGAGATAAAAATTCTTAAAAATTTATATAATATTTCAGTGTTAACTATCAATAAAAGAAGAAAAAATATATACATTGTACTAATTTTTAACCGCAGTTTCATTTGCGAGATCAAATAGAAATTAAATAGCTTAAAAAAATCAATTTAGATTACCGGTTACCGAGATAAGTGCGTTCAACCATACAAACTCCTCAGATCGCAATATTAGTACCGACAGACAGAATAGGGGACAGGTCAATATTTATTTTTTTTTTAGCTTCACGCTGTATTTCACACGAGGCAGGGTAGGCAGAGGGAACCCGGGAACCTAGTGTTAAGACACTCCGTTCCACTTCCGTTCCCCACTTTCCGCCGAATTTTAGGCATTGCGCGTTGAGTGGCGGAACTCAACGCCGCGCTTTGCCTTATTACCAGAGCGAAGAAATTGAAACATTAAAAATTGAAATTGAAAATATCAAATATTTCATTTCCTCGACTGGGGATTGAACCCAGAACCTGTCGGTTACAGTCACGCGCTTGTCCCGCTGCGCCACGACAGGCCTCAATATATATCCAATATTTTAATAATATTCATTAATAAAGCAAACTTGCGTCACAATTAATAAACATTTGGTTCGCAACAGAGATCGAATGTTCGCGAATCCGCCGTCCGAACTGAACAATTTCATACAATTATCGTTAATTTACAAAAATAAACGGGCTCTAATGAAGCTATTGTGATTATGTAAATAAATTTAAATTTTTACAGACCTTTCTTAGGGCATTAATTATATGCGTAAAACGTGACGTAGATATTTTGTTTGATGAATTTTCCATTCTGACGTCGGAGCACAAGCGTGTTATTGTAAACACAACAGGTTATGGGTTCGATCCCCACTCTGGGTAATAAAATATTTAATATTCTTATTCCTATAGAAATGAGGCAAAGCGTGGCGTGCGGAACTCAACGCCACGCTGTGTGCAGTGCTCCGTGTACACTGCTTATTTCTAACAGGGTAGACAGAGAGATCGTAGCGCCTCACTCTGCATTCTTTGAATACTTCTTTTAACTTGACCACAATCATTAACATCTTCATAAATCCACTTTGGAGGGTCCTCATGAATTTTACGTTACGTCTGTATTGGTGATACTGGATTTCACCATAATCATCAATACTTTGTATATGTTAAGTATCGTTAATACAATAGAACTATAATATTTTTACCTGCACCACAATTTTAGTACAGGCAACGTGATAACCCAAGCAACCTCAATAAAAATATATTAAATTACCACATTTTCTAATGACAATTACATTTTTTCAGCTTCATACTTCTCAGATATATTAAAGCAGGCATAGCTAATGTAAACGGCAATCGCTCTCCACTCAAACTGACGCGTCAAATTATTCTTTATAAAAACCAACAATGTAAATATAATGTACTAAAATCTTTTCAATCATAAATCTAACATCGTTAAGAAGCAATTCACTTTACAATACACAAAACACATAAAACAAATAATATCAATAACTCGTCAAAAAATAAAATAAATAAACGAGAAGAAGAAAGTGGCCGCTACGAGCAAATTACGTTCACAGTCGAATTGAAAACAATACTACGAGAGCAATATTTCATTTCCTTCAGCATTGAAAGCCAATGGCACTAAATGATTTATTATTACCGTCCGTCAACTGTTCGAGTTGCTTGGCCGTATCACTCTGTCTTTACGTAATATCTAGGGTTACCACTCTTTTGCTCATTTCATATATTTTACTTCATATATGACTGATATATATTTTTTACACACACAGAAACATGGGAACCTAGTGTCGAGACACTCCGTTTGGTTTCTCACGTGTTCACCGATGGTACTCAACACGCAATGTCTCAATTTATATATATATATATATATATATATATATATATATATATATATATATATATATATATATATATATATATATATATATATATATATATATATATATATATATATCGATTTTTAATACTGCTGCTTATACGCGAATCTTATGACTTCATATATAATATACAAGTCGTCGCCTGTTACTTTGTTTCCACTGATTCTAGATCTTTGTTCCCGTTGAAACTTTATGAAACCCTACAGCAGTGTTCGCGTAAGCGTAAGAACCTAACCTACCTACAATCTAAATTTCAACTTTCTGTGTCCAACAGCTTCGTCTGTGCCTTGTCTATCAAACAAGTGAGCCGGAATTGTTTTTGAATATATACAATTTCAAACAATATCAAAAAGATATTAATTTTCACTGAAAAATCGATATATCTCACATACAAATTTATCACTAATATACAACATATTCTTGAACAAAACATGTATATAACAAAATAGGTTTGTCGACTACCAATATTTACTAGGAGATCGTTCAGGACCAAGCCTCTCTGGTCAAAGGTGACACACGTAGTGACATAAATAGTATTAATTAAATGAAACTACTTCAAGGCATGTAGGTCAGTCTTAACGCATGGATCCCCGATATAAATTGGAAAGCTTGGTAGTTTGTAAGCATATATGCTGCTGCACTAAATAACGAATGGTGACCCCTGAAACTTGGCCTGGAGAACTGCGAAAACTAAACTTAAGTTAACAGTATCTGTGCTTTATATATATGCAATTGATAAAGTCTATATGATTTTTCGTTTTTCTACCATATAAAAATTATGAGTGATTTAATATATATAGGTATGTATAATAATATATATGAACGTATATGTATGTATATGTATGTATGTATGTATATATATATATATAAATAAATTTCTTCACCCCTAAAGCTAATACTCCTCAGAAAATTAACATTTTCAAGTCACTAAATCTCTTAGACACCCTACACATACATACGGCCATACATCGCAACAGTTTAACGTTGAAGGAGTAATTTTATCAGTTCACTGGTCCCACTGTGATTACAGTGGGCGTTGAATAAACATATGGTAGCAACAATAGTGTGCAAATTATGAGATTGGTCGTTTCTATTTATATAACGGCAAGTGTCTGTCCTTAGGCGAGGCTTATGAATGTTTTCAAATCACTTAGCTCGTTCTCAGGTTACGACACAAAAGTGGGAATTGAAAATGTCTTCATGGGAACGGAGAATATTATCTGTAACAAAGTGCCTAAATGGAAAAAAATCTCACTAGTAACTTCTTTCTAATCACCGTCGCCTACGGCCCCGTGCTGCACCACGGGAGCTACAGGAGCGTTGCCGGCCTTTAAGGTGGAAGGTTTAAGGTGGTGTTTTGAAGGTACCTATGTCTTGTCGACCCTGGAAACACTGCCGCGGGTAGGCCATTCACCAGACGTGTGACGAATGGAAGAAAATTCTTCCGAAACCGCACAGTAGTGAAGTGCCACGTGTCCAGATTGTGATCACTCACCATCAGTTAACCCGTACGATCGTTTGCCTTGTCTTTTCCATAAAAAAAAAAACTATCTTACTTTGTGCTAATTACAGCGTTTTAATCAGGCTTTTAATAAAGGTCACTCGATAATAATTAGTGGTTTCTGAGATAAATCTAAATCATATTACTAAATATTCTATACTATTCTTTATTGTTTATCTATTGTTGAGAGAAGCTAGTGAGGTCAGCGTTAATAACCGCGACATAGTTTCATAATAATGTGCCTATTCTTATCGTGTCAAGATATATATAACTATAGATATATGTTTGAATGTATAATGTATAAGTAATATGTTAAAATATTTAAAAAAAAATCTTTTTTATTTTAATGGATGATCGCCTGATGGTAAGTGATCACCGTCGCCCACGGCCCCGTGTAACTCCAGAGGAGCTACAGGAGCGTTGCCGCCCTTAAGGTAGATGAGCACCGGTGCCCGGCATTACTCAATGCGAAACGCAGTGGCCGAAGTCACTAATTAACACCGGTTTTAAATGCCGGGGGTGGTAATTATCCGATGTCGAGTCTGCCCATGCGTGTTGCCATTGCTGACAACTTGACTCTTCCACACGTACTTTAGTCACCTCTTACCACACCATCAGTACCAGGGAGATCCTACTCTAAGCTGGGATCACGCGGCATCTATACTGCTTTTAGAAAAATAATATTTTTTTACAATGAAAACATTATATATTTGATTTGAAAATATTTAATATTTCATCTATTCGACTGGGGATTTATCGCCTTCACGCTTGTGCGTCCAAATGATATTTCATGTACCGATTATACTTGTTTGTACCAACAAAAATAATAATATAATCTTCATATATAAATCACTTGTTAGTACTAAGAGATTATATTTTTTCTTAGCTTCACATTTTCAACCGAATTCTGAGGGTATTGCGTATGCGTGTGCAGTGGCGGAACTCAACGCCCGCACTTTGAATATATTAAATATGTCAATTTCTTGAGTAAGAAACGAACCCACGACCTCTACGCTTACAATCACACGCTTGTGCCCACCACGACTAAACTCATAAGAAAACATTAAGAAAGCTATTACGCAATTAACGTACATATGTTATCAAAGTAATGCAATATACGGGCGAATGATTTAATAAAACGTTTACAACTAAGCCAATTAGGTCTTCATTGTACTACAAGAGTGCAGGTCGTCGGCTTAATCAAATGTGATGGTACAACGCCATTTAATAGTGGAACTTGAGCTATAAACTTGTTGAAGTGATGGGATTTCATATTATACTATGATTAGGCAGAGGGAACTTGCGAACCTAGCATTAAGACACTCCGTTCCACTTCCGTATCCCACTTTTCGCCGAATTTTCGTTTCCTCGAGTGGGTATCGAACCCAGAACCTGTCGGTTACAACCACACGCTTGTGTCGCTGCGCCACGACAGGAGAAATTATTAAGGATATAAAAAAAACCGTTGTAGGTCTGGTACAAATAACTATAACAAGGTAGGTAAGTAGACATTTTCAGAAATAGAAAGTGCCATTTTAGCATATTGTATATAATAATATCGTCCGTTGAAAGTTTCTATAAAATTTTTAGTATCTATATTGTAATATAAAAGATAAGGCGGCGTAAAGTGTTACTATATAAAAATAAATATTACATTACTTTTTACTTCGTGCAACAATACGTATCCAAATTCTCGCAGTCTAGCCTAAATTTAAATATGTATTTTATTCAAAATAAGAAATTATAAGTTTAATTTATTGAACGTCAAACAATTAACCGCCGTTTCACTGAAGTTACTGCCTAACTGCAATATTCCTATTTTTTTAATCAATTATTTACAGTTTGACATTTAAGTGAAATTTAAGGTGTCTCCTACCTTTGAAATAGATTGGAGCCATTTCATTCCCGAAGCGTGTTATCATTTATAAAATCTAAAAATACATTCCAGATTATATTTAACATTATTACAATATTTAGCTAACATTTACCTGGGGCCATTCAAATATTTATGTTAATTTAATATATATAAATATATACATAGGCTCAAGCATGTGGACTGTAAACGTCCGTATTATTTAATATTTATATTTCTTCGCACTGGTAACAAGGCAAAGCGCGGCATAGAGTTCCGCCAATTGACACGCAATGCCTCAAATTTATTGGAAAATGAGAAAGAAAAAAAATATCTTTTACTCATCCTTTACGCAACATCACTATACAAATTCTCACGATGCCGGAAAGATGCGATCTCATTCGATCAAAGTGACCGCAGCGCATTTACGACGAGCAGTTGACCTAACCCTTTCGCATTTGATTGTGCCGAGTGCCGACGTATCTAAAACGTAATACCTTTAATAGTTTCCGTGCTAACGTGCTCTATGAATAAGCCATAGAACAGATAGAATAAGTGGGTAATTTGTTTTGCACATCGAGACCTAGATTATAGGATCGATTTATAATTGAAAATTGTAGTATTTATACTTCCAGAGCAGTAATTTACGAAGGCGTCGCTTATTAATTTTCTTTCATACTGACTTTTGTGGCTTCGTCCCTCGGTGGAGTGGTAATAACTTAAAGTTATGACATATATACATGACACCATGTCATCAGCTTATGACTGTCCATTGCTGCTTGTAAGCCTCCCTAGAGTTTCAGTAGAGCAAGTCACTTTGCTCTATGATACCATATCGTTGGTTAAATAGAAATGAGGTATAAATAAAAAAAAATCTAATTACTTACTAATTTGTTAAACTAAAACTTGACACATGTCGTGGCGAAGCAGCACAAGCGTGTGACTTTAAACGACATGTTGTGGATTCAATCCCCGCTCATTTCATGTTTTCATTTCTTTGCTCTGGTAACAAGGCAAAGTGCGGCGTTGAGTTCCGCCATTCAACAAAGAAATTTATTTCTTTTTGACACCTATTTTGATAGATATAGATTTCTTCAAACTTTAACGCATGTCCAGTCACAAATGAAACGAACTGATATAGTCAATATTACGGTTAACTAAGATATATTGAAACGACACTCGCGTTATCTAATGCAGTTGGGGCATAATTCCATCATTAGCAACAATCTCAATTTTTAAACATTTTAAATTTCCCGCTTTGTTAATTTATATATAACATAATAATGTTATATATAAATTAACAAAGCGGTAAATTATTTGTTAATTTATATATAATATAATAATTATGTACTCGTCTTCTGCTTACCTTATAGCCTTCCTCGGTAAATGAAGTATAGGCAAAACAAAAGTAACATTTCAATGCAATACGCAATACTTGAGATTATCGCGATCAACCATAGAGAATTATAATATTTAAATGGATAGATTTTTACAATATTATCATATATTTAAAGCTTTCATTTCTTCGCTCTGATTACAAGGCAAAAAGCAGCGTTGAGTTCCGCCACTCTACACGCAATAAAGTGGGGAACAGAACGGAGTGTCTTAACACTAGGTTCCCAAGTTCCATCTGTCTACCTCGCCAAGTGCGGAATACAGCGTGAAGCTCAATTGTTAAAAATAATATACAATATATATTACATATTAAATATTCGATAAACCTTATTTTCATAGTCAAGCTTCACTATTAGTTATATATTGATAGGGCACAAACTACGCCCGTATACTGAAACAATGTTTTACATAAGCGAGGTCAAACGGTCGTTTTTACGAAGATCGTTTGAACGAGTTGCAGTGTTTCGTGCATTTTGCTTGCTAGAACAAAATTAAAATAACATTGTATATGTTGTTATTTTTTATAAATTCTAGCTTTACACATGGTGGAGAAAACTTGGGAACCTACCATTAGGACTGTGTTCCGTTTCCCACTTTTCGCTGAATTTGAGTTATTGTTTACTGAGTGGTGTAACTCAACGCCGCAATATGCCTCCTTACCAGAGTTAATACTTAATATTTCATTTCCACGAGTGAGGATCGAACCCAATACGCCAGGATAGACCTTTGGATAAAAAAGGTTTTTTGCAAGTATGTATGTATAGGCAGAAAGTGGGAAAAGGAGTGTCTTAACACTAGGGTTCCTAAGTTCCCTCTGCTCACTCTACTATTTGAGGGATATACAACGTGAACCTAAAAACAACAATATATATATATATATATATATATATATATATATATATATATATATATATATATATATATATTGTTTCATTATTATTTCTATGACACTATCAAAATTACACTAGCTATTCACTCGTACGTCATTAGGTTCGAAGTCACATCTAAGCGATAGACTAATTGAGGTGACATTTGCGACGATGTCACATTCCTGTAGTGTAAATATCAAGTGTGGTCCCAACGGCTCGTGTCCTATCTAGGTTAGACAGCTAGTGACGGCACCGTTACTTAATTGTACCTTGCTTTTACAGTGGTTTTTGAATATTTCAGTTTTTTTAAAAGTAACATTTGAAAGAAAATATTTTAATATTTTTTCTTTTTTAATCACTCGCAGGCAAAGCCACAGGTAAAAGCTAGTATAATTACAATAAAAAGACCTTATGTATACTATAAGTAACAATCATAAAATTATATAACAAAAAACTGATAACAATCGTCACTAAAAATATTAACACCGTAGAAAATGTACACATTATAATATATGTTTGTACGAATAAATTCTATTATTTTATTGCGTCACGGCATGAGAAAATTACCAACGTAGATTTAATTTGAACAAAAATATACAAACAATACTTATATAGTGCGTGTGATTATTTAAGGAAGCAAAGTCCAAGTGCCAACGACAGAATTAGCTGTATATACTCGTATTTTCCACGTTTTATAGAACATTTGTATTTCAGCTCATTTGATTTCGAGACTATCAACTTAATTATATTTTTTGTACTATATCCCGCATACAGTAGACGTAGGCAGAACGTAGTGTTAAGACACTCCTTGTCTACACCAAAGCCAGAGAAAATAATATGGAAAAAAATAATTTCAATTTCAAATGAAAATTGAACTGGCTAACAATGTTACTTTGCTGATGATGACAGGAAACAGCTTGAAACTGAAAATGTAATAAAAAGTTATTTTATTTATTTGTTTATTTTCTTAGCTTCACACTGTATCCCGCACGAGGCAGGGTAGGCAGAGGGAACCCGGGAACCTAGTGTTAAGACACTCCATTCCACTTCCGTTCACCACTATCCGCCGAATTTGAGGCATTGCGTGTTGAGTGGCGGAACTCAACGCGCTTTGCCGTATTACCACAGCGAAGAAATGAAACATGAAATATTTTAAATTGAAAATATTTCATTTCCTCGACTGGGGATCAAACCTAGAACCTTTAATTAAAAATGAAACGCTTGTGCCGCTACGCCACGACAGGCCTCAATATAGAAGACAGGCCTCAGTATAGAAGTAATCATACGCAATATTCAAAAGAGTAGGCACCAACAACGGACAAAGCGTTGTGTTTATGTTCAGTACAAGAACAATGATATTTAAATTTCAATTACGTTTATATTGTACAAAGGGATGTAGCGAATATTAAGAAACAAAGCAATTTAATGTTGCTCTTTATAATTGGCCAATGGCTTATTTATGATGCCTGTCGTGGCGCAGCGGCACAAGAGTGTGATTGTAACCGACAGGTTCTGGGTTCGATCGAGTCGAGGAAATGAAATATTTAATATTTTCAATTTGAATATTTAATGTTTCATTTCTTCGCTCTGGTAATAAGGCAAAGCGCGGCGTTGAGTTCCGCCACTCAACACGCAATGCCTCAAATTCGGCGGAAAGTGGGGAACGGAACGGAGTGTCATAACACTAGGTTTCACTTCCGTTCCCTCTGCCTACCCTGCCTAGTGCGGGATACAGCGTGAAGCTGCTTATTTATTTTATTACCATTATTATACTTGGGGTAAATTAAATATAATCCAATATTTACTTAAAATATAACTTGTTATATATAAAAAGTTAGTAAACTTTAAGGAGATGTACATATTAAATAAATAAAACATATTTTATCTGTGCTGAAGTACAAACACTTAATTGTCAATCCCCCCAATGAGAATTGAACCCGCAACTGTCACACTCACTTACTCAAGTCAAAATATAAGATCGCTCAATCTATTGTTGTATATTTTTATCATAAGTACTTATTTATGTCGTCTATCGGAAGTAATTCTTGGCTGAACGCAGTCAGTTCGTCAGTCTACTGACACATTAACGCAATGTTAGGGTTATATTACACGGGACAAAATTAATTCAAAAATCCAATGAATATAGATCCTATTGAACATTATTAAAGATAAACTTTTATTGGACTATAAATTCTTATTAAGCGTTTGAACTTGTAAAATAAATATAATGAAATTAATATTTTAATAATAAATATGGCGCAAAAATATTGATAGCTGCAAGTATTAGAAAAAAAATGACTGAGGCCGTTAATTTCCCCGGTCCTGTAAGTCGTACGATTTCCGTTTCTCTACACGCAATAATTCCAAATTAGACGAGAACCAGAGTGCTCTGTTTTCTATTTTTACCTACTAAGTTGTCTAGTTTAACCTAGTCTTTTACGGTAAAAAACTAGAGTACTTAGTCATATTTACTTAAGACTAAAGTACTTAGTCATATTTACACTAACAATATAAATACCTCTGTGGCAATCGAATCAAACAAACGTAAATGTGTCATCGCAGCGCAAAACATCAAGTTCTATATTATACATACGTATAACATGAATATATGTTCATATGTTGGTTTTAAACATTAGGCTAATATATATATATATATATATATATATATATATATATATATATATATATATATATCTATATATATATAAGTTCTATATTATACATACGTATAACATGAATATATGTTCATATGTTGGTTTTAAACATTAGGCTAATATATATATATATATATATATATATATATATATATATATATATATATATATATATTGGCCAACGTATATTGACATCCCTATTTAAGATACAGTTTATTGACACTTCACCTATCGGCATTTGGGTAGTTACATAAGTTCACTCGAGTCTAACGTATTGAATAATTAGCACATGACGGGGCATTACTACATTTTTCTTTTGTGTAGGCAAATACATTTATAATTTATCAGCGGCCCGCTGGTTCAAATAGAAATAGCTATAATAACTAAAATTTTGAATGATATGACATATTATAAGTTTTACATTGAAAAAAATTCACATAACAACGAATATTTATCTTGTACAAATTGTACTAAAATTCACGGTATATCATATATACTTATTTGCTGTTTAGATTGCGATAATACTAAGTATATGTTTTAAAAATTTCTTCAAGATCATAATATTTTTCGTAAATTAAATATGTAGCGGTTAATAACTATACTATCGCGCGATATTACTGAGCTATCTTTTTAATTTATATACTCTACTCAGCTTCACGCTGTATTCCACACATGGTAGGGTAGGCAGAGGGAACCTGGGAACCTAGTGTTAAGACTATCCGTTCCACTTTCGTTCCCCACTTTCCGCCGAATTTGAGGCATTGCGAGTTGAGTGGCGGAATTCAACGCCGCACTTTGCCTTGTAACCAGAGCGAAGAAATGAAAATAATTAATATTAAATTTGAAAATATTAAATGTTTCATTTCCTCCAGTGGGTATCGAACCCACAACCTGTCGTTTACAGGCACACGTTTTTGTGCCACTGCGCCACGACGGGCTTAATTTATATTATAAATAAATATAATTCTTTATAACAGACGAAGTCAAGGACTTGATGCTATTATTGTCATAAAAGTCATAATGCGGCCATTTTGCGGCTAACTAGGTTTATGCGGTTTGAGTATCTATATAGAATATCCTAACGCTTAATACATTTTATGACTAAGAATTACTTGAGAATTTTTGAGTAAATATATATAATAATTTAAAAAAAAAAAATAATTTCCTTACTATGGTTTAATATTTGATTCAATTTAAAAAATAAAGAAGGTCAAAAAATATCAAGTCGTGTACCGAAATCGAAAGAAATTAAAAAAAAGATTAACTTAAAATTGTTTTCCTTAATACGGCCTTTATATCTCGAGTAATATGAGTCGCAACATACTTGGCAAGTACCTAGCATTTCCTGCGCACTGGCCGAAGAAAAGAAAATATTCACGTGCTCTTATACTTGGAACACTGCCCTGTTTACACGCTAATGTCAAATACAAAGGCAAGGGTATATTAATGTCTGTCATAATTGTTAAATATTAATTGTTTTGTATACATTTATATTTAGATCGTAATCGGTTATAATTATTTATTATAAATTACTTACAAGGAACTGCGTGCTACTAGCTTTGTGCGTCAGAATTATTTAGAGATATGTCAATTTTAATGTAAAGATTCAAAGCAGGCATTTGCGGCGCAGCTTAGGTAACTAATTCTTTTAGTTTTTTCTTTATTTTGATATGAGACGAAGCGCAGCGTTGAGCGTCGCCATTCAATGTTCAACATCTCGTATTTAGTAGGAGTAGGAGTGTTTTAATACTAGATTATCTATACAGTAAATCAGTTATGTGGAATAAAGCATAAAAATAAAAAAAGTTTAATAACAGATTAGATTTTCACTTGAGGCAAGACACAGCGTGGCGTTAGCTGTCAGAACTCAACGACACCTAAAAACCTTACAAATTCGCGCGGAAAATGGATAATTGATTGCCTGAGTGAACACTATGTTACCAGGAGCAGGCAGGAAGATCTTGGTGTTAAGTATTAAGATACTCCGTTATACCCTAGTATGTACAGATACAATGTGAAACTAAAAAAACATAGATAACGCTTTTATCGTCAGGAGTCTCTTGTTTTTTTTTTTATCTGCAGTTCTACAAAAGCAAATAGAAAAAAAATATTTCTCCAACACATACGTGACATGTACAGACAGATAATTTTTCAATGCTAAATACTTACTAATAATAATACTTACTCTCGTAATAGTCCATGTTAATTTTTATTAAACTTTCTCCCGCACTTTGAGATTGCCTTTTTTACAAGAGCCGTGGGCGTGGAGCAATCTTTGCGATTGCCTGTTGATTTATGTAATAGCCACTTGTTAGATATAAATAACAAAAGTCAAAGACAACCGCTAATCTTATAGTAATTTGAAGACTTCATTCACTTGTGCAAAAATTGTAACTTTAAACAAATGGTGCTTTTTAAGTATTTTTTAAACCTTGATATTTTTAATTTTACATTAATATTTGTATTGATAATACAAGTTATTTAAAATTAGAAAAATGTGTAGAGAAAGTTTTTGTTTTTAATATTATAAAAATGATAGGACACTATTTATAGAGCTTCACGCTGTATCCCGCACATGGCAGGGTCGACGGGATAGCGACGGAACTTGGGAACCTAGTGGTAAGATTCCGTTCTGTTCTGTTCCTTCGCGGATCTCAACGCCGCGCCTTGCCTTGTTACTAGAGCGAAGAAATGAAAATATTAAATTATATTTCTAATAAAATAATTTCATCAGAAAATATTAAATATTTCACTTCTTCAAGTGGGGATCGAACCCGCCATCTATCGTTTTCGGTACAGTCACACGCTTGTGCCCCTGCGCGACTATAGGCCTTTATTTATAGAGCTAAAGCATATTTAAAATCTACTCACGTAACGGAGAACGGAAGCTTCCCTATTTGATCTATAACGATGGATTGACAAACAGTCGTTGATGTCCACGGCTTAGAGCTTAAATAGACCTCACTTCCTTTAGTGACGGGTCTCTTCATAATATATCGTGCTTTAAATTATTTTTGAAACGTATAGAAAACTAATAAAATATAGTAACCGTTGTATCCTTCGATCTTAATCACATGTTCTTTAATATGTCTGTATGTCTATTTCAAATTCGTAAGTGTTTTGTTAGGAAAATAAATATTGCAATTGGTAATGGGTACTGTAATAAAATATAAGAAGTTATTTGAATTTCGTTATATTCAAAAATAAGTATACCGGAAATCAGCTCTACAGCGAGAACAAAGCTTTGAATTAGGTACCATCGCCCAAATCTAATATCTCCATCTCTTTAAGAAGAATGAAGAGCAGCATGTCTTAACACCAATTTTCATCAGCCTACTTTACTTTTGTGCAAATTAACATAACTCAGCTTCACGCTTACCGCACATGGCAGGGTAGGCAGAGGGAACTTGGGAACCTTTATTGTTAAGACACTCCGTTTCGCTTCCGTTCCCCACTTTCCGCCGAATTTGGGGTATCGCGTGTTGAGTGGCGGAACTGTGTCTTGTTACCAGAGCGAAGAAATGAAGAAAACATTATATATTTAATTTCAAAACATTAAATATTTCATTTCCTCGAGTGGTGATCGAACCCACAACCTGTCGCTTGCACCACAACAGACCTCGTGTTGACATAATATTTAAAATAATCTATTTTTTAAATCAAATTACAAATATCTTATCAAATGACAGCTTTGCACTTAGAACTGACATTGTCTAGTAAAATTCTATTCAACAAGTATTATGTACATTTTATAAGCTTCTGCTGCCATCATTATACTATACTTAGAAACTACCTAGACTTAATAAAAGTTACAATTCACTTTACTCGCTTATTGAAACATCTATTTCTGAGATAAACGTTTTACAGCTTAATTTATATAATATATGAGATATATTAATTTTATTATATATAACTAGTCTAAAATGGAAATATCCATATTTTGCTTTGTTCATAGAAATTTCCAGAAATCCACTATTAGTGCCAGTTGTGACGCAGCGGCACAAGCGTGTGACTGTAACCGACTGGTTCTGGGTTCGATCCCCACTCGAGGAAATGAAATATTAAAATTTTAATATTTCATTTCTTCGCTCTGGTATAAGGCAAAACGCGGCGTAGTTCCGCCACTCAACACGCCATGCCTCAAATTTGGCGGAAAGTGGGGAACGGAAGTGGAATGGAGTGTCTCAACACTAGGTTCCCAAGTTCCCTCTGCCTACCCTGCCCTGTGCGGGATACAGCGTGAAGCTGAGTGAGTGAGTGAGTGCTCCTCTACGCTCCCTAATATGTCAAATTTCACCTCTAGTATTTTCGTCTGTAGGTACGTAATTTTGGGCAAATTATAAGGCGTAAATCGAAATTAACAATGGTAACATTGTTTTATATATTAAAATGTCATACACGTTTTTGTAATCGTATAAAAAATAATTATAATATACATATTTTTTAAATCTAATTCTCACAGGCATACTCATACCATAAATAAATATATACGTCGCTTTTACTCGCACAAAAGATATAGAGAGAACCTAATGTTCAGACACTTCGTTCCCCACTCTCCTACTTTTAAGACATAAATAAATTGCGTGTAGCACGGCGGAACTAAACGCCATAATATGTAAAGCTAAAATAAATACCAATCCCGCGGCTTTGGAAGCAGCATTCATCAAAACGTATATTACAATATCACCAGAGTTATGTAAATTGGTCATTAATTATATCACACAAGGCAGACTAATAAGTAAAGAGTACATCAGCGTTTACCGCGATCGGAACACTCGCCAACTTTTCCCATAATTACACTTACACGAAACAACGTTAGAAGGTTATTAACGAGCCAATTATTACATTATAACCTCCTTAGTTGAGTACCAAATGTATTTAAGACTTGTATCTGAATTAAATTCTAGTCAGTCGTCGGTTTAAAGAATAGCTTTCTTCACTAACGACGAGATCACGACTTTGTTTAATAAAATGTTAAAGTTAGTGGATGAAGATGTTAATGTATCTATATAATTTAGAATTTTAATTATTCCCATAAGTATTAGCTGGCTCGATTAAACGAAGCACTATTAATAATTATCTGCACAACATTTTAGTATGTTCAGTCTTTCCTTTAATTTTATGGCTACGATACTTTAGACGTAGCCCAATGTTAGTGCGTAGGATTAAAATGCATTTCAATCATATTTATCGCTATATCGATATGATTTCCAGTGTCCTGAAGCCGGTCGTGGCGCCGTAGCACAAGCTTGTGACTGTTAACGACAGATAGTGGGTTCGATCCCGATTAAAAGAAATGAAATATTCAATATTTTCAAATTAAATATTTTATGTTTCCATTTCTTCGTTCTAGTAACAAGGCAGAGCGCGGCGTTGGGTTCCGCCACTCAGCACGCAATGCCGCTGGAAAGTGGGGAATGGGAGTGGAACGGAGTGTCTGAACTAGGTTCTCAAATGCCCTATGCCAACCCTGGCGTATGCGGGATACAGCGTGAAGCTGATTCAGTATTCACTCTACTGAGTATTTCCATTTGTCGAGTCGAGTAATTTGATGCCTACAACAAAAAAAAAACAAGTTTTGTGTACACATTTACAAATTTAACACACACGCTTAAAATCCAAAATAATCATCCTCAAAGCCTATACCAACATTATCACATAAGATATAAGTCAAAACGACAACCTCGTTTTTCCAAATCGGTTATAACTAACATAACATATTATTCAATAGTCTGCACTAAGTAAATTTAATAGAATATCCAATTTGCTTGCGATTTTATCTGTACCGATGATATCTATTTGAGTAAAGCCAGGTGGCACAGATCGTTTTAACAGTATATCGGCGCTGTACAGGCACAGCTTGGCTACAGCTAGTCCTGCCGTTGACAAGCCCTTTCTCCGAGCAAGTGGCCGGCATTTTATTTACATATTTTATAAGATAATAACTAAGTAATTTCAAACGTTTGATTTCTTGTTATATTTTATGTCACGTCACATCATTCTATGTCACTTTTGTAATTGTATATTTAATAGTACCTATAATACTTTAATGTAACTGAATAACTGGTATAAGTTTTATCAAACTCGGCAAAAACTGATTCAATCTGAGGATTTTTTGTAAAATATAAAATTACAATATATTGACCGACGTATCAAAATTCGTTTCCCACATAGTCTTTTTTAACTATGTATAACATATTCGTACATATATATTGAGTGACGTTTTATTCAGCTTCACGCAATATCCCGGACATGACAGGGTAGGCAGAGGGAACTTGGGAACCTAGTGTTAAGACACTTCTTTTCATTCAATTTGAAAATTGCGTGTTGAGTGGCAGAACTCAACGCCGCGCTTTGCCTCATAACCGCAGAGAAGAAATGAAAACATTAAATGCATTTCCTCGAATGGAGAACAAACCCACAACTTGTCGCGCTTACAGCCTGTATATTATCTGGTTTAGCCTGAATTCGTAACGTACAAGCCTACACGACACGTCACACTCTTCCACAATCAAAAATAGCAACTTCAAAGTCAATTCATACTTTAATTAAACAAAGAGTTACATTATATAACTGTTATTAAATAACTGGAACTCTTTTAACAATAGTTTATAGACCAGATTAGAAACTACACTTTTACCAACATATTTAATAAAATTAAAATTAATCATGTATGTCATTTGAAATTAATCACGTACATATACAGCCTACGAGAGTTAAAATATAAGATATTAACGGGCATCAATCAAAACGCTTGTTATTGTTAATATGCCGTTATATTATGAACCTAAAAGTATGTCATGGCGCAGGAGCGGCTGTAAATGTGACTACAGGGCGAGGTTTTGGATTCGATCCCCACTTGAAGAAATGAAATTTTAATATTTTCATTTTCTTCGCTCTGGTAACAAGGCTATGGGCAGTGCCTCTCAGCAGAAAGTGGGGAACGGAAGTACATTACGCATGAATAATATTCCAGACTAGAGTCCATTTAAAAATACGTTTCGTTTCCAACTTTACGCCGATTTCGAAGCATTGCGTGTTGAGTGGCGGAACTCAACGCCGCGTTTTGTCTCGTTTAAAAAGAAAAGAAAATATCATAAATCATAAAGTTTCGAGTAGGAATAGAATCCACACCCACGTTTACAGTCGCATGCTTGTATCCCTGCGCCACGACAGGTCTCAAATAATATATAACATCAAAATGTAAATATTTTAAAAGTACTGTAGATGTTAATTTAGAAACACGTGTTAACGCTAACAAAGGTCAACAACAGGCGTACACGATACGCGTATATTTACGTAGTTAGGTACTTCTTTCTTTCTTTCTTTCTTTCTTTCTTTCTTAGCGGCACGCTGTATCCCGCACGAGGAGGGTAGGCAGAGGGAACCCGGGAACCTAGTGTTAAGACACTCCGTTCCACTTCCGTTCCCCACTTTCCGCCGAATTTGAGACATTGCGTGTTGAGTGGCGGAACTCAACACCGCGCTTTGCCTTATTACCAAAGCGATGAAATGAAACATTAAATATTTAAATTGAAAATATTAAATATTTCATTTCCTCGACTGGGTTCGAACCCAGATACTGTCGGTTACAGTCACACGCTTGTGCCGCTGCGCCACGACAGGTACTACAATACGATATTAAATCATTTAAACTATTTAAAACGTAATTAAACAGTTTTATCTACGTATCGTAGTATCTCAAGAATAGCATTATAAATATTAAGATAATTTCAAATACAAATATGTAAAGTGATGATAATTAAAATTACGTCTCATATTTTTTTTAGTTGGTCAGAGCACTTGGAAGGTATCCAAGAGGCGCGGGTTCAAATCCTGCTTCGTTCAAATTGTTATACTTTTTAAATTTAGTATTTTTTTTTTCCTAAGTGTGGAATAACATTATAAAAATAGTAAAATCTTTATAATCTTATTTTATCTTAAATACGTAACGAGAAGTAAAAAACACCTTTACACTTGATTAAGTACAACTGATAAATACAAAACACTAGATACATATTACCTCGACTTATTACGATGACATTTCAACTATTGCATTTCACGTGCAACGCCTATTAAAAATAACTACAGTTGAGTTTCACTCGCAAGCTTACTTTCATAGACTTGTTATTAATTTTAAGCATATAACATTTAAATAGGCGTGTCGTGCGACAGCGACTGTAGACGCGACAGGTTCGGGCTTCGATTCCCACTCAAAAACACGAAATATTCAAGATTTTTATATCGTCGCTGTAATATTAAGGACACAATATACAATGCCTCAAATTCAGCGAAAAGTAGGGAACGGAAGTGACTCAATGGGAACAGAGCAACTTATAATAGAGAGGAGAACTTATCCCAAGTTCCCAGGTAACCTCTGCAGCATGTGTGGAATACAGTGTAAAGTTGATAAAAAAAAACATATTAATAGAGAAACTAGCCAAGTTAATATACCATGTAAGCAGGTAGTAGTAGAAATTAAGACAATTGCGTAATTACAACCGATGGGAGGCATCAATCCGAGAGGGAAAGCGATCATCGACGTAGATTAATGAAGGCACCGGTGGCATCGCCTTTATTTCTAACGGTGAAGATGATTGGAGTTCAAATCCATTTATATGGAAAATGTATTCATATTTAACACAGCTTTCCAAGTCTCGCAGTCACAATTGATATTTTACTTACATTTTGAATGCATCATTACTCTATGACACGATCTACGGTGGAAGCCGGCGTACGTTTCTATTCCGGCGGCTTAGTCAATCTTTTATGATATAAACGTTAGGAAGATATATTGAAAATTCTGATCACAACCAGTACTGTATACAATTTATACAAAATATTAAGAAAAAAAAATTGATATAACCAATTTCTACGACCAGAGGCCGTCGTATGCTAATGTAGGTTCAATTTAAAGCGAGTCATTAAGTTGTTTACTTAGTAGCAAGCATAAAGCACGGCCGGTGAGTTCAGCCACTCAACACACTACGCCTCAAGAATACGGAATAAATAAAGAAAGGAGTATCTTAACACTAAGTTCGCTGGTTCCCTTTACCTAACCTATAATTATAAAATGAATATAAATTAATAGTGCAACATTTTTAATCACGCGTTAATTTAAAAAGTTAATATCTACTTATATTTTTTGAGATAAAAACTAACAATTACCTAAAATATATCAATTACACCAAACGAACAAACACACCAAGGAAACTTTCCCAACTAATGAGATGTTGGCAAGTGGCAGTGGCAAGTGCGAACAGCCTGAAAGCTTCCTACGTGAAAGTTAAGCGTTCTCTTTGATCTGACCGCTGGACGCTTTGCACTTTTTATTGCCCAATGACTGACATGTATTGATCAATCTAACTTTAGTTACACGTAACTACAATTTAAATTTTAGTAATTACTAGCTTTTATCTGCGATTTTGCCTGACTTGTACATGACAGCTTCAATTTGTATTCCGCACATAGCAGGGTAGGCAGAGGGGAGTTAGGAACCTAGTGTTAAGACACTCCGTACCGTGTCCCACTGTATATGACATATAATTTACTTCAAGTGTCTCAACAAACTATGGTCGCAGTTACGTAGAAAATAAATCTATGTAAAATTTAAACCCTTCTTCGATAAATAAATTAACCGATACAAAAAAGATAATTAAAGTTATATTTGATAGTATAAAATGAAAAATGAGCAGGTATGTTGTAAGAAACTTATAACTTTTTTATAACTCTTAATAAATGTTACGATTGAATCATTTTCATTGTCTATAAAAGATTTTTATAGATAGATATAATACAATTGTAGCATTGATTTTTTTAGCTTTACGCACTATGTACATATCAGAATAGGCAGAGGGCACTTGGGTTGAAGTGTTAGGAGTACCTTCCGTTTCCGTTTTTCGCCAAATTAGAGGCATCGCGTGATAAGTGGCAGAAATTAAAGTAGCACTTACTAGAAAATATGAAATATTTCATTAGAAAATATTAAATAACATAGAACCCACAACCTGTTATGTTAGTAACACGCTATTCCCCCTGCGCCACGACAATACTCAAAAGAATAATTATATCATTTTCTCTGTTTTTTTTATAGCTTCACGCTGAATCCCGCACGAGGCAGGGTAGGCAGAGGGTACGCGGAAACCTAGTGTTAAGATACTCCGTTCCACTTTCGTTCCCCACTTTCCGCCGAATTTGAGGCATTGCGTGTTGAGTGGCGAAGCTTAACGTCGCAGTTTGCCGTATTACCAGAGCGAAGAAATGAAACATTAAATATTTAAACTGAAAATATTAAATATTTCATTTCCTCGACTGGGGACTGACTGTAACCGCCATGTTCTGGGTTCCAACCCAGAACATGGCGGTTACAGTCACACGTTGGTGCCGCTGCGCCACGACAGGCCTCTCTATGTACTATGTAATTTAAATAAAATTATATATTCCAAGTCGACACGTCTTCGTAATCATGAAAATGCAACGAAATAATGTTTAAAAATTACTTAACTTTCACAACACTTTACAGGTAAAGTAAATAGGCATATTAAAGATACGTATCTTTAATATGCCTATTTACTTTACCTTCATACATACATATTAATAAAATGTTTGACTGAATACTTATAAATATCACGCTTCGAAAAAAATGCGTACCGAATACGTGTGATACAAAGCAAAACGCGGCGCCTGGAACTAGGCGTACCACTCTATACGTTCTCAAATTCGGCGGAAATTGGGGAACGGAAGTGGGAGTGTCTTAACACTAGGTCCCTTCCCAAGTTTCCTTGGCATACCCTGCGATATGCGGGATATAATGTGAAGCTGAGAAATAAAAAATCACAATAATATATAGATTTATCGACAATATTTTATTAAAATACAAAAAATTTCAAACTAAATAGAAAACATTGGTAGATTAGTACAAAATGTTACATACAGATAGGTATAAAATAAGTTTTTAACAAAGACTTATGACCTTGCACGACTTCAGCCAAACGTTAAGATGCAAAATGGAACAGATTAACTATAAACTATTTCATATAGACCAGTTCAATCATAAAACGTTTTAATAATAAAAGCTACATACTTCGAAATTCTTATACGCTTGTTACAATTTATCTATGTCGTTATAATTTCTAAGTTTCAATTATTATTATTAATATTTTATGGAATATTATTATTGTGGTAATAAAAATTTTCTCAAGCGATTCTCATTATTTAAGAAGATTAAATCGATAATCAGCCTAAAGGGCACCACAAATATTTAACACCCCCATAAATAAAGACAATAGTAGCTCAAAGCAATAGAAATTCAACAAATCGAATCCCGCAAAACCCATAAAATTCGATAAAGCAAATATCGATTAAAGTTATCGCGTTCAAAATTATGAGCTGTCACAGAAAATTATATGAAAAGTTAAAACATCGATAACCAAAACCATAATCCTCGTTTATGCACACCAGTAAAGACTCAATCAGTGTCGTTACGAAAACAATAAAGGTATAGTAAAATGGACATTATTGTTTTCCATAAACTGCCTAACAAGCAATAGATGTCAGATAGCCGCCGTTATTGCTACTATAGCAACTCGATATGCTGTCGATGATTAAAGGAAATCCATATTATAAGTAACAGTAACGATATATAATGTGGAATCGTCCGCGACAATGTCCAGTGCACGTGAGGAGATAGGGACAAATGGATCCGCCGCACTCGCTAAAATATTAAATTACTTAACTCGATTTCGAAAGTTTAATTAAAGTAACGGACACCTGAACGTGAATCGTGATGCTAGTGGAAGCATTTTAACTACCAATTTATATAAGCAAGAAGTACTTGGAGAATCGTACAGAGAAAAATGTGTCTATTACACGGAGTAATGCTACTGACGTCTGGTTACCTTCGGCTCCGAACAAAAAGACACACAATTATGACCTTTAAGCTATGGTCAGTCCGCCCACATTTCCATAGTCCGTCTCGCTGAGCGCGTGTACCGCTGGATTTATTATTGCGATTCAGCTTATCATTTCACTTTCAAAATCGTGTCGGATTGTAGAAATTGTGTGGGAGACGGTCGTAGGGTCTCGAGGCAGATTGGCCGGCTTTCCCTAACTCACTCGTAAATAACTTATGGATTTCAAATAACATAACTGTTTAGATTGTTTAATGCCACTGTATTTAGATTTAAGATCGGTTGTAAAATTTTAATAGGCTCGCCAAAGATTTAATGGTACAATTGTCGGAATAGTGATAAAGTGATTGAAGAGATATCAATAGAAAGTCAAGTGTCTCGCGGTTTTATTTAAAACGGTCAAGTGCACTTAGGCCGTGTGGGTGATGAATTATTGGCTATTATCTTAAACTATCGAGTAACCCACAGATCTTATCCTACAGGATTACGCTTATTTATTTGATGTAACTATTCAATTTCACTTTATCGTCACCAATAAATTGATTTCGATGTAAATAATTCATAATTTTATTATGTTCACAATTTATAAAACGGACGGAATTGTTCTAATTGTAATTAAAGGTATTTAATTTTGTTTGATTGTTAAATCAATACTTAATTCATCTTAAATCAATAAGTCAAAATGTAAGTAGGTAAAGTTGTCGCGGCATAGATGAGATGTCTTCGACCGAGTCGTTCTTAGTAAATCGATAATTCAGATAAACGTTTATAGCAAATTTCTAATACAATAATTACTATTACGCGCTTGTTTCTTGATTTAGTCTGATAGTACTGTGGAATTAGTCATGTAAAAAAGGGTGAAATGAGGAAACTGATACTCTACTCAACTCTAATCACCTTCACGCTGTATCCCGCACATGGCAGGGTAGGCAGAGGGAACCTAGTGTTAGGACACTCCGTGCTACTTCCGTTCGTTTCGTAAAAAATGAAAACATTCAATATTTAATTTGAAAATATTAAATATTTCATTTCCTCGGTGGGGATCGAGCCCACAACCTGTCGGTTACAGTCATACGCTAGTGCCGCTGCGCCACGACAGACTTATGTTCAAAAGAAATAAAGAAAATGTAATACAATTGCATTTAAAATTCATGCATATATTTTAACATGTGACAAATTACACACCAGTGTTGATACAATAAAAATGAAAATTCAAAACTGTATCGTATTGTGAAAAATTGTATAATATGAGCGACGAATGCGGAACGATCGTTTTTCCAAGGTTACAATGTGTCGAAGAATCATATAATATACATACATATACTAAAATACATGTTGGAAAATCAATATTTATTTTTTAGCCTCACTCTATCCAGTCCAGGCAAGCCTTTGTGATGTTTTTAGAGCATAATTAATCTATATTTATATATGATAGTAATAAATAAAATAAAAATTGATCTTACTGAAAAGTATTCGAGACATACCATAAATGGTGAAACTCAAAACCGCGCTTTGTTTTTCAAAGCATGGAAATAAAAATGAATATAATCCTTCACCTGAAAGAAAAGAACCTGTTACCATCTCGTTTACAGTCAAATCTTTGCGTCAACCGTATATCTATAATTTATATTGATAAAATCAACAAAATTGAATACAAACTCCAGCAAACCAAATACGTTATCAATACAACCCCCTGTCATAAAGTCGACCGTACAAAATGTATGAATACGACCGCTAAACACTATGTCTAGCCAAAGCTTTTCAGCCCGTTCGTAATAACTGAGCCAACGGATATGGTAAATCAACTTTCGCTGATCGATAACGGACAGGAGTGTAAACGCGTATAGTATCTGATAGCTATATAAGGGTAGCCTGGTCATTTACGTCACTTCAGGACTACCGAGTTGACTGTACAGATGAAAGTGTACCAACAATGGTGCGGATTGTACTTAATAGTTTATAGCAGTGGTTCCCAATGTTGTCTGGACTGCGAGCTAATAGATGGGTATCTACTACAAGTTTCCAAATTTGGCACCCACCTCTGGGAATACGCTACCAATATGAATTGACGAAAAATCAAACAAAGTTTATATACATCCATGATTGAATTAAATAATTAAACAAAAAAGTTAAATTAGTGGGAAACGGAACGGATTGTCTTAAAACTAGGTTCCCTTGGGCCTGTCCTGCCTTGTGCGGGATACAGCGTGAAGCTGAATAAAAAGTTAAATTATGTCAATAGAAATATAAAATTGTTTTATATGTTTCAACATTAAATTACATATTTTCCGTCGGTTGGCGACCCATAGTTTGGATAGCCCTGGTTTATAGGATACATTGTAAAGTGCAGCTTTCGCATTTAACTGTGAGAAAACTCATGTATGAATGCCCATTACCATTGTATGGCGATGTTTAGTTAGCAGCTAAATAAAATAACGCTTGTTTTCATTGAATGTTCGACTTAGGCTGTGTATGCCTATATAACAATATATCGTAGACATAGAACCTCTCTAGTGAAAGGAAGAATAAATATACAGACTATTCATAGGTACAGGTTGGAATTTGATAACAATTACAATGGTTGCATCTCCATTTGGATCAAACTCTAAATTGATGAAAATTCTCATGCTAAAAATATATTAAAACCGGCAATATTTAAAAATTAAACAAAAAGAGCAAAACGCACTGTTGACCACCACGTCCAACAGCGGTATTTAAATTCAAGAAACATGATTCAATATAACCAAAATTGCTTATATTGTTTAGTTAACTTTAGAGAGAAAAGGTAAAAAAATACACTACAGTTATTACAAAAATATCGCATATCCACATATTATGGCAATATTATAAGTGATTGTATATTCTTATAAGATTTAACCACATCACTATGACAGTCTTCGCTCTGGTAATAAGTCAAAGCGCGGCGTTGGGTTCCGCCACTCAACACGCAATGCCTCAAATTCGGCGGAAAGTGGGCAACGGAAGTGGAATGCAGTGTCTTAACACTAGGTTCCCGGGTTACCTCTGCCTACCCTGCCTCGTGCGGGATACAGCGTGAAACTAAAAATTTAGCTTCACGCTAGAACCTAATGTAAGGGTTACGCTGCCACTTCCGTTCCCTATTCTACGCCGAATTTGAGATATTGCACTTTGATTGTCGGTCTCAACTCAACGCCACGCATTGCCTAGTAACCATAGCGAAAAAATAAATTATTTCATTAACTCGAGTGGGGTTCGAACCCACAACCTGCCTCCACGACAGGCTTCAAATTATTGAAATGAATTATATTTCTTTTCCTATTTGTGCAACAAAGTATTTTATTATTAATATTAAATTATATTGAGGCCTGTCGTGCGCAGCGGTACAAGCGGGTGACTGTAAACGACAGGTTGTGGGTTTGATCCCCACGTGGGGAAATGTAATATTTTCAAATAAAAATTTAATATTTTCAACAAGGCTAAGCGCGGCGTTGATATCCGCCACTAAGCACGCATTGCCTCAATTTTGGCGGAAAGTGGGGAACGCAAGTGGAACGGAGTGTCTTAACGATAGGTTTCCAAGTTCTCTCTGCCTACGTCTGTCCGGGATACAGCGTTATGCTAAAGAAAGAAAGAAAGAAAGAAAGAAAGATTATTATTAAACAAAACATCAACTACACCACAAATCACTATCACCACAAATTAAGGACAGTACATATCTGAATAATTTATAGCGCCGTTCAATTGGCATCAGTCTTGGTATCTAAATTACCATATAATAAGAAATCAACGGGAGCCCGTAGAAACTACTGGGTACACTTTAATACGATATATCCGATGTAATGTATCGTTGCAATTGATTTATTCATGCGACAACATAATAAATACGTAGCGATTAACATATTGCCCATATATAGTCACAGATTTTACTATTGCATTTCGATTAGAGGCTGGGATTGGTGCGATCACTTTTAACGTTAAATATATCTGTTTTATTTTTGCTATGGTATGAGGAAACTGATTTAATTTTAACATGACCTATTATATTACTAATATTATATTTTGATCAATATCGTTACTAGAGGGAACTTGGGAACCTAATTTAGATTCTCCGTTTCCTACCTTCCGCCGAATTCGAGGCATTGCGTTTTGAGTGGCGTAAATCAACCAGATTGTAGAAATAAAACTAATACTTCATTTCTTCGAGTGGGTATTGAACCAACGACCTGTCACGTTTACAGTCACGGCGAGCCTCTTTTTTTAAATTATAAACAAAAGGTTAGTACCAGTAACACTGATTTTGAATTGTTATTTACACTGTACCTTTGTCATTGTATTGCATGATAGAACAGAAACAACTTAGTTTAAGACACTTCGTTTAAGTTTCAACAGCTTTAAGCTCAGAATGCCGGAACTTAACCACGCATTGTTTTACCGTAGTGTTGACTGATGCACATATATTAACTTAATATTTATAATAAAATTCTGTCTCAAGAATTTAGCGGGAATAGATACTGAGTGACTTAACACTACGTTCCCAAGTTCCTTCCGCCTACTTTGATATGTACGGAAAATAGCATAAAGCTTTAAAAAATAAAATTAAATAAAATAATTTAAAAACACATATTATACACTAAAAGTGCAAGTATACTCGTAAATATTATGAAAAAATCGTAAAGATTATAAATATGAAACTGAATTCTCACTTTCCCTATAACGGACACCAGGTGCGGTGAGCCGCGTTTAATTATTCTCTCGCTGTGCTTACTACTGGTTCTCGACAGGCGAGTTTTAAACATAAGAAACTAGTTCAACTTTAGTAAAATCACATTTTAAGATTCTAACTTAACCAACATAGATTAGGCAATGTATTTCAATAATAAAGATTAAAAAAAAATATTAAAATTATATTTGAAGAAAGACAACAACAACTAAAAATAAATAGTAATTTTTCATCGTTGTCCTTTTTTTGTATATCTAAAGGTACTGTAAAATTGCATTAGCCGGACTTTTCAGTAGACACTTTTGTTATTACAGTTCTAATGTTGATACAGAGAGATCTGCTTACTAAAAATTGTGTCTTTTAAATTAAAATATCAAAGAAGAATGGGCAGTAGAATGCCATAATCTATAGAACACCGCTCTGATTACAACAACGTTTGCGCTATGTCTCACATCATAAATAAATCGATACGTTAATCCCTGTCAGTATATACATTTCAAACGAAATAGTTATTGCATAATAATGATTTATGATTACTTGTAGTCCTTTTATATAAAATATTTTTAAATTGAAATGAATATTTAGACTTTCTATACAGATTTCTTGTTTCTTTTCTATTATTTATTTTACGGAAAAGATATTAATGTATCATCGATTAATTTAATTATATTAATATAATTATATTAATTTCTCGAATGAGAAGCCTCCAAACTCACAAGGCACCAATAGTAGAGTTTGACACCTAAAGCTCAAGCAGACAGTGAATGACCGATTGTAGGAACCCCGAGCGATACCTCCGCGAGACAACTTGCTTTCATAACGATAGTTAAGGCCACCGTCCATTAAATTAAGCAAGCATTTATACTATGACGAAATTTATATATACAAATCTTATTAATATTAATAATATATATGTGACTGTAAACAACAGGTTATAGGTTCGATCACCGATCGAGGAATTAAAATATTTAATAGTTTAGGTTTCCATTTCTTCGCTTTGGTAATAAAGCAAAGCGCGGCGTTGAGTTTCGCCACTCAAAACGCAATGCCTCAAATTCGGCGGAAAGTGGAGAACTGAAGTAAAAGGAGTGTCTTAACACTAGGTTCCCAAGTTTCCTCTATCTACCCTGCAATATGAGGAATACAGTATGAAGATGAGAATATATATTTGTTCATTTTTATTATATATAATGTTTATTTATTTTACTTTTCTGAACCGGTCTTGGAAGGAATTCGCCTTTTCTTCATTACGTTATTCAGTCTGTTCACTTGAAACAATGAAACCGATTTTGCATATTTTTTTATTTTTATTATTTCCCTTTTTTTATATTTTGTGCAAAAAAAAAAATAATATTATATTATAAAGTGTTGTAAAATAATAATTAATGTTATTTGAAAATTATCTTTTCTTGGATTTTTTAAATTATTACATAATAACATAAAAGCATTTTTAAAAAATAATTGCGTAACTGAGTTAAAACTTGGTGTATATTACACATATTTACACTTATTTATTGTAATAAGTACAATAAATAAGTGTAAATATGTGTAATATAGTAGAGTAGGTACCAGTTATAGTATTATAATCAGTAGAGTGAAATACCATGAAACGTATGAATATATTAGCAAAAATCATATCAATATCTGTCTATGTGATTTAAAAATAAAAACGATAATCGGCGACATTACAAAAATTGATCGAGAACCATCATTACCTGTAATTTATTCAATCATCAAAGATGCCTCTGTAATCCATAAAATATAGAAAACAATATATTCATCGTTCTCATAAAAAAATAATAAAACAAAATAGAAAAATAATAAATATTATATCTAAAATATATATGAAAAAATTACAGAAACGCCATTTTACAATGAGCAAGCACCCTAAGCTGACCCACTTAAAACACTCCCACAGCTACAACAGCGTACCTCCAGGCGTTACACCACAACCGATCAAAGATAACCCCTGACGGAGAGTTGGGAGAGCTTTAATTGTCGCGTATAAGCGAAGCGTTCCGCCGATATAGGTGAGACCGTCCGATTAGTACTTACGTACATTTTCAATTTAATTCGCTTTTCACTTTTACCCGCCATGTTGTGCAGTAAAATGAATCAGATAGTGGTGCGCTGAGTGTTATTTTATTTTGTCTTCATTAAAATTATCTATTGTATTGTATTTTATATAATGAGGGGATATTACGTCTCTAATATCACAGATATTTGTTTAACTTTTCCTTGTGATAATTCAATGTGGTGATATGTAAATGTTCACCTGAGAATTATATTTTTTTCAGCTTCACGCTGTATCCCGCACTTGGCAGGGTTGGCGGAAGTACATGGGAAACTAATGTTAAGACACTTGTTAAAAAAAACATAAAATATAATATATTTAATGTGTTTTATTTCTTATTTCTACTGAAATAAGGATCGAACCCACAATCTGTCGAGTTTACAGACACAAGCCTGTGGCCCCGCGGCTGATCTCCTAATATTAAACATGATAAGTAAAATATAATAAAAAAGAACAATAAATATTTCTTTAATAAAAGGCCTGTGGCGCAGTGGCACGACCATGTGACTGTAACCGACTAGTTCTGGGTTCGATCTCCACTCGAGGAAATGAAATATTTAATATTTTCAATTTAAATATTTAATGTTTTCATATCTTCGCTCTGGTGCAAGGAAAAAACGCGGCGTTGACTTCCGCTTCTGACTCAACAAGCAATGCCTATAATTCGGCGGAAAGTGGGAAACGGAAGTGGAACGGAGTGTCTTAACACTAGGTTCCCAAGTTTCCTCTGCCTACCCTGCCATGTGCGGGATACAGCGCTTATTATCCACTTATGTTCAGGTCACCTTACGGTTAGTTGTTAGTTGGTTCTAACCATATGGTTTTTATAATAATTTTCAGACAGACAGACATACATTCACAGAAATAAAATTCGAACGCACAACTATCGCTTTAACAATGTATTTATTGTGTAACTGTATTGCGCAACTAAAGCGATATAAGAGAACGAAAAACAATATATAAACGAGTCAGTATCATCACATCAAATTGTTATACAAAATATTGTTTTAATTAACGAGCGTAGTGGCGTCTGCACACCGCTTGTTGAGATGTTAATTAATATTTATTGCTTGTTACTGTTGACTGGGCCAAAAGATTCATATATAAAATGTTTTTGCCGTGTGATCCCGGCTTAGAATAGGATCACCCTGGTACTGATGGTGTCGTAAGAGGCGACTAAAGTGCGTGTGGTAGAGTCATGTTGCCAGTAATGGCAACACGCATGGGCAGACTCGACCGGATTATTACCACCCCCGGCATTTAAGACCGGCGTTAAGTAGTGGCTTTGGCCACTGCATTTCACATTAGGTAATGCCGGGCCCCGGTGCCCTACCACCTTAAAGGACTCCTCTAGAGTTACACGGGGCCGTGGGCGACGGTGATCACTTACCATCAGGTGACCCGTACGCTCGTTTGCCGTCTTTTCCATAAAAAAAAAATGTATATTTCTTTTTCAGCTTCACGCTGTACGGCAGGGTAAGCAGAGGGAAATTGTTGTTGAGCAGCAGAACTCAACGCTGCGCTTTGCCTTAAATTATAATAAAATTTCTTCGATTGAGGAATAAATCTGTCGCGGTTAACCACACGACACGCTTGTGCCCTTGTGCCCCTGCGCCACGATAGACCTCTCTAATAATATAAAAATAATTGTCATAATAAATAAAAATCAATATTTTATTAGCGCCATAAAGTACCTATTCAGTAAATCAAGGTGACTGATAAGCGTGTGATAGTGGATATAATAACTATTAAGTTACTATGATACGCTTATCAGTGTATTAGTCAAAATGTATATAGAAAATTGAACTCCAATTCATGTCTTCTAAGACATAAAGGTGCTTCTTTCATCACATATGAAGGAAGCACCTTCAGTACATTTCCGAGCAGATGTTGTTGACACCAACGCGGTATGTGATATATTACACTATTCAAAAGCCGGCTTATCTGAAATAAACTGTACTACGACTTTGGCACTATATCGAAAATTACTAAAGTTAATATATAAATATTTTTTTTTTCGAATATAAGATCAATATCTAATGAATATCCTATTTTTCGGAATTGACAAAACCTAATACCAATACCATTAATATAAAAATGTTTTTGCGATGAATGCTGTTGTAGCGCAAGGGCACATTCGTTCCCCACTTTCCGTCGAGATACTCAGCTTCACGCTGTATCCCGCACACGGCAGGGTAGGCAGAGGGACCTTGCGAACCTAGTGTTTAGACACTCCGTTTCCCACTTTCCGCCGAATTCCAGGCATTGCGTGTTGAGTGGCCGAAATCAACGCCGTATTTTTGCCCTGTACCAGAGCGAAGAAATGAAAACATTAAATATTCCGACGAAATATCTACATAAAATACAAATAAATATTTAACAATATCATTATATAGCGCGTCGGTGTCCAATTATTGTTTGGTGAAGCGTTTAGCGCGCTGGCATATTTTGTTTCGGCACGGTATATCTAAACGTACCTACATGACATTGAAATCGCCAGCTAGTGTGAATTAGCTCAAATTACAAAGGAAGAACGTGATACCTAAAATATATATAACTGAAAAAAAAAAAATGACCTCACAATTTTCAACATATCGCAGAGAAGTTTTATAAATAAACACGATAAATATTTCCTTAATACTGCAATGATAAAAATTAATTTTAAAATAAATAATAATATTTACAATAGGCGTTTTACACGTATGCCTTAATTTCATCGATGTCATTTGCTTGTTGACAATCCGCCTATTTTAAATGAATCATATACATCGAGTTGGAATCGACCCCACTACCTTACATACACAACATATATTCCAACATTGGGATATTTCGCCATAGCATGTTTAAAATAAATTTAAAAATATGTGTGTATTTTTATAATAGCGCCACGTAGAGTACGTCATTAGAGACACGCCCACTGTGAACGGGATACGAGAAGCGTTCATCTAAAATTATCAGTCGTATTTTTACCGTATGTCAATGCCATTTACAATATGTAAAGTATGCAAGCAAATTAAACATACTTGTACAGTACATCGTTTAGTATCTTCAAACATTTTTCATGACATTTTATGTTGACATAGATATTTCTAGGTGAGTGGCGTAACTCAACACCGCACTTTGACTAGTAAAACATTAAAAAAAACCGTGAAATTTATGCACTGCGCTCAATGGGCGACCATCAATATTCTATTTCAACAATGACCCACTTTAAATCTCTAATTATAACCAACACTGGAAATCCTTCATTAAATATTAGAAGATGAACATAATTTTCTGATTGCTTTTTCAATTAACGATTGCATTGACAATTAAATTAATAGCATTTAATTTTAATGTGTTTTTTTTTTCTTTAGCCGTATTTCACTTCAGCGTAGTTGGCAGAGGTTGCCCTTAAAGTTGAAAAGCTTAATAAAAGCATAATTTTTGAGACATTGCATTGGGTTAACACAGGTAAGAAGAGACGGAGTCCAAACCTGCGTTTAGTCTTAGCAAGGAATTAAAATAATTACGATGAATGATGAATTAATAAAAATGAATCCCAGTGGGATTCAATCATATTAAAAACTAATAGATCTTCTACTTATTTCTAAATAAACATAAAAAAAAACAAATAACGAAGCAGGATTCGAAGCCGCGTCTTTTCGAAATCCGTCCAAGAGTCGCAGGATCATATACGGCTACGTTAAAATTTTTATTCGCTTTCTAAAGAAGTATATTTCTTTAAGTCAATCAGATCAATATTTTAAAATTAGTTAACATTATGTTAAGAAGCATTTAATTTGCTTCAGACATCCGTAATATATTTTAGTTTAAATCAGGTACGTGGTGGTTAACATTGGAGGCAACAATAAAGTATGATTGTTATCAAAGATATCTACACTATAATATCTTATATAAAATAAGCATTAACACATACATTTATTTACTAGAGTGGAAAACAATTGTTTCTTTTTCAAGGCCGGCATAAATTTACTTTTTAACATTGAAATACATCTTCAATTTTCAACACTTTAGATAATTGGTACAACTTTGTAGAACAAAAGTTAGTATAAAAATAATTTATTAAAAAACATAAATGTCAATGAGGCATTGCGTATTATTATGGTAAGTGGGGAACGCAAGTGCCTTAGAGGTTCCCTGGTTCCCAAAGCCTACCCTGCTATGGGGATACAGTGTACAGCTATAAAAATATAACATAACAATAAAAAATAATCTGAAGTATATATTTCCGACATAAACTATGTTTAACTGAACGCACGGGTTCCTTTCGGTAGTGTTTTAGCTTGAAATTTGAATATTGACACGCTCATTTTCAGTCACCATTTAGGTATTATGCTTACTTACTTACTTACTTACTTACTTAGCATCACGCTATATCCTAGCGGGGTAGGCAGAGAGAACGGAGCGCCAAACGCTACGGTTAGGTATTATGCTATACCTAATATTTAAAATGCAACATACTCTAAAATAAGTTTATAAAAACGCCGAATTCAAAATTAATTTAACAATATTCCAGTTGAAATCATTAATATAATCGTTTCCAGTTCCTTTTGCGCTTTTTTCAATTTCAAAATTACTTCACACTGTGCAATAGATGATCTCAATTTTTTTTTGCAAGAAGATTACGATTTACAACGAATAAATTGGAAGAGCTACTTTTTTGGCATCTTGACTCACATTTTTAGCATAAAATTAAATATTCAGCAATATTATAACAAGTATGCAAATATGTCAAAATATAATTTCAATTTGTTTTGCATAAACGGAACAAATTAAAACTTTTTCGACAAGTATTATTGGAATATGAGATTGATTTCCATATTAATATAAGAATTTATCTTTATCTGTCTACTTTATAAGTATGAACCCTATACTTTGACATAGCAAGGCAAACAACTATGTTTATGTTAGTACATTCCGTTTTTGACTTTTTGTCTTAATTACAAGACATTGCTCATTGAGCGGCGTAACTCAACACCGCATTTAATATTTACCAGAACGGACCAGTGAAACTTTTTGGAAATTCTACATTCCCAAAGTCAAATTCGATCTTAGACCAATCAGAGTCATATTGTCCCACTGTGCCACTACCGTCTTATAACCGTACTGTACACATATGTAAAACAAAACCGTTAATCTACAGTAATTTTGATTAAACGGAAGCTATACATAATCAAAGGCACTGTGCTAGTCAAATTACTGGCAACGGGTGTTCGTTGTCGTTATATTTAGACATGCTTTCGATTTCTATTCACTTTTAAAGGCCACTCACTTTTTGTTAGTTTAAATGTGTCGATTGTACTTGCGCTTAGCGAATGAGAAATTTTCTGTATAATTGCAGCCACATTTAGAGACGTTAATTAGCGTTTTATTGACTTTAAATTGTACATATTAATTTAGGTGTTTGAGGATGTTTTTACAGTATTTATTTATCAACATATATTATATCAAATTATTACGTAATAAATTGTATAATAAATTATGTTAAGAGGCCTGTCGTGGCGCAGCGGCACAAGCGTGTGACTGTTACGGACAGGTTCTGGGTTCGATCCCCAGTCGAGGAAATGAAATATTTAATATTTTCAATTTAAATATTGAATGTTTCATTTCTTCGCTCTGGTAATAAGGCAAAGCGCGGCGTTGAGTTCTGCCACTCAACACGCAATGCCTCAAATTCGGCGGAAAGTGGGGAAGAGACCAACACAATGGGGTATTATTAACAAGCCGGAAAAAACACATACCAAATAAAATGCTCAAGTATTAGTGCAGTGCAACGCTAAAATATAACATCGATTTAAATAAATCGTGGATTTTTTTTTAGTATTGGGGGCAATGAATTATTATTATTCTTACGATCGGGTAAGAAAGCGCGCGGCGTTAAGTACCACCACTCAACACATAGTACATCAAATATTTGGCGTTACAACTGGAACTGAGTGTCTTAACACTTAACAACTTACGTAGTGTTAAAACACTCACTCCTTACTTTAAACTAAATGCATATAGCATAAAGATTTTAAAATATACATTAAAATTTCGTTTTGTTTTTGCACAGTATGTGCTGATGTTTATACAACTGTAACTAATTGACTTTTAAATACAAGTCTGATGAAACAATTGTTGTTATTATAATATTGTAAACGTTTTACACTCATGTGCATTGCACCATGAAGATTTTTTTATAACATTCTTAAAAGAAAAAAAACTGACTCCATAGTAGCGGAATTTAAAAGTGATAAAAATAAGTACGAGCGGTATATGTGAGTTCGATTTAATGCATGGAAAATACTTATATTCATCATGGCATACAAAATCTAACGAAGAGTATACAAAGAGGCAGAGGGAACCTAATGTTGAGACTTCCCGTTCTCTACTTTTCAACCGAATTCAAAACGTTGCGTGTTGAATAGCAGAGCTCAACGCCGCTCTTTGTGAAAATATGGAAAATTAAATGTTTTATCAGCTATCACGTAAATGGAAGGGTAGGCAGAGGGAAATTGGAATTAGTAGTGTTAAGACACTCAGTTACGTTGCCCACTCTCCGTCTAGTTTGAGTAATTGCGTTTTAGTGGCGGAATTTAACGCCGCGCTTCGCCTTGTCACCACAGTGAAGAAATGAAACATTAAATACGTGACGTTAAAATATTAAACAGTTCATTTCTTCGAGTGGAGATCGATCCCATAACATATCGTTTTCAGCCGTACACTAATGCCCCTGGCCTACGAATGTTTTAATATAATATTATCTCATTTTACATCATTAAAAGCACAAAGTAAGGATTAGAGACGTAAATAATAAAGATTTAAAAATAATTGCCCAATTTCTAACAATACATGAGAAATTTCACACTCACCAAATTAACTCATAATTAACTATTTTATGATTCATATTATCGCGTAGGCATAATATTATATTCCAATTGTCATTTTTTATTATTTTTTAAACTAAGTCATAATTTGCGACTCGTATTACGGATGTGGAGATTTTCTATCCAAAATTACCTTCTTTCTTATCATAGGATAAAACAGTTAATTTAAAGAAATAACATATTTATTTATTAAAGTTTTAAATTAACAAAATATCTAAACAAAATACTTAACAAAATACAAAAATTCTATTCGAGGTGTCAATAATAAATGACCTTGTTGCTAATATTACGCTGCCAATTTAAAAAATCAAATTTTGTAGACACGGTTAAACCCATCATATGTCATCTTCAACACGGTCGGATTTGACACGTCGATGGCGTGACGTGTGGCGCCATGCCGTAAATAACGGGACATCCGTCACTGACACAGTTTCTTTGATAAAAATGATAGTAAAAGAACATAACATACTTGTTATAAATTTGAATAGATTCATATTTAAGTATGTTTTGTATACTTATTTTAGAGTTAATTTAGCATTAACATTTTGTATAAATATATTATATTATAAAACAAAATTTAAATAAAAGAAAACCATTCTCCATTTTATGCTCAAACCCGACACATATCATGATTGGTAAAATTGAAAGCTGCACTTAATCAGAGCAGTGAAATGATAATAAATAACATCTCAAGCGAGAATTAAACCCACAATTCCTGTCAGAATCTGTTGTAATTCACCACAATGGCAAAAGTAGTTAATATTTATCAATTCGTTTTTATTACAATTATCATAAGTACATTTTCCTTTCATTTGTAGGCATTGCATGTGACTTTTTTTGCATCAAGCAGGTAAAGTACACATACATATTATAAATTCTAAATTTAACTATCTGACAGACAAAATTGTATATAAATGAAGAGGTAAAAAATATTTTTCCTATATATTATAATGTGTATGAAAAATAAAAAAGAAAAAGGAATATCTCAGAAAAATTACCATTCATTTTTAAACCATAAAAAGAATAAACTTTATGGTTAGGACAAAAACTAATGTAATTAAATGGATTATTGTAAGGCAAATTGAAAACGAAATGGACAACACTTTTGCAATTATTATTAAAATGTGTACAATATATTGAATTTGTTTGATGTTCCTTAAATTTATAAGAAATTAAATACATGAGGCCCATGTCTTTGTATATTATATATGAGACCTGTCGTGGCGCAGGGGCTCAAGCATGTAACTGTAAACATAGAGGCTGTGGGTTCGATCCCCACACAAGAAAATGAAATGTTTTCAATTTGTATATTAAATGTTATTTCTTCACCCTGGCAACAAGTCAAAGTGTGGCATTGATTTGCCACTCAACTCACCTCGGCCTCCCCTGCCGTGTGTAGGATACAGTATGAAGGTAAAAATAAATGTGTTTGCATCATTTACAAATAATTTATTAATACTGATATGGGGACTTCTACCCTAAAATCTTTATCAGGAGTACACCAATACCTCGCTTTGCATCAGGGTTACGTTCAAAAAAACATGACACAAAGTGAAAAAATATGTTCTATAGCAAAACCATTTATTGATCTAAGATAGCTTCGAGGCTTAAGAAAATACTACCTAAACTTTAACAAAGTAAAATTTTCATTCAAACAAAAGTAATATACAAATAATATATTCAATTAAACAAAATAAACTACATATTAATTTAATTTATGAAAGTTAAAATCAAAATGAATCTATTATTAAATGGAGACTTCATCCTAAAATCTTTATCAAGAGTACATATTTTATACAACAATAATAAAAATTGCTATATGAAATAATGTAGTCAATGTAAAAAATATTGATAACAGTTATCCTACTTTGACCTTTACTCTTAAATATTCTCATATGAGGCTTTTCACATCCATTTATTAACTAGTTAATAATGTTATATATAATCTATACTTATAAATCTATAACTGACCAATTTCTGTATATGAGAAAGATATATTAAAAAGATGAAAGAAGGGATTTTTTTTAAAAAAAATTGCCAAATCATCTTTTCATGTTTGTTTGTGTGTTTGTACATGTTAATTTCAAAAACAGCTAATCAGAATTAAATGCGGTTTACACTATAGTATTTTTACCACCTTTCTTTAATATATAGTGTTTGTTTTGTTTTTTTGAATCCACACACTTTCGCATTTACAGTCACGTGGTTGTGCTGTAGCACAACAAACTTCAACTTTCATATATGAAACTAATTATACTACTCAAATAAAACAAGTGCAAGAGATCAATAAATCTACATTCAATGCTACAATAGATTGAACAATTGTAAATTATAATAGACAATAGACAAGGATGTTTAAATATTAGTACATGTTTTTAATGATTAATCAGAAGTTAGGCATATTAGAAAGACCACTTTCACTGTCTAGATGAAATATAAATACTCACTCTTCTATTAGAGTTAGTGCAACATAGTCTCCAATTAAAGAGGATATGTGTAGATTTGATTTGCACAAGAGATTTTTTTTTTAATTGCAGTGCTCTGGTAACAAGATTGAGCATTTTTCTTTCTATCTTTTCTTGTCTTAATACTAGATTCCTTTTACCTAAATAAGCATAAGTGTATTTCCAAAGCTACTCACCCATCAGTAGTCACTGTGTTCAAAGACAAAGCTTCAGGGAATGTCATCTGGTGATCGATTTCTTCACTTTTCGTCTCTTCGGGTAATTCTTGAGCATCTTGAACGTCAGGGTCCATTGCTGGTTCTTTCTCAATATCTGGAGATTTCTGTGAAACATTGTGGAGACCAGAAAGATCGACGTTGTTGTTCCCATCCTCGGTTTGAAGAGCTTCAGATACCACCAAAATGAAGAAAGCACAACTGAAAATTAAAACAGAACAATTGTAAAAAAGTCAATTAATTAATTTAAATTATTTGGTTCAAATAAAATATCTTAATCATATTACCTAGAGAGCACTGATATAGTCAGCAAAGACGTATAAATTACACACAGCCCACCCTTCATCGTAATATTAGTGAAATATCCACAGTATAGTTCATTTTGTGCGTAAAATTAAAACATATTCACAGCGTTTTCCGAACGAATATTAAAATTTCACAAATAACTTTAACCGCGCACTATGAGAATATGTAATTCATAATTCATACTTTGTTATACAAAAAAAAATAACAGCTGTAAATCCCGAACAAAAAAATTGGGAGACATGAATATACATAGTCCACGAACATTTTCATTTAATTTGACAGTTAATAAATTCCAAGTGCGTTACGGTTGAATGATCGATGTCTGGGGCGATCCCATTGGAAGAAATTAACCAATATAATCGATTATATAACACCCGCCAATCGTAATAAAACATTTAACACAAAGCCTTTTTTATCATTGGTTATTTTTCAAACCATCTTATACGTTCCTTTACAAGCAGATGTCAGTGTAGCAGATGTTTTATTTCTTAATTTTAAGTTATATTTTTTAAAACAAATTTCTTAATTTGATAAATTTACAAGAATATATGTTTTTAATAGTTAAATACTTATCAATTTTGTTTTATAGATTGCCATAAAATAATTTTAAAGAAAAATATGACATTTCATATAAGCCTAGAGGGCGCTTATTATGTCATTTCTGTTTCGTATCGCTTGCGGCATCCACATCAACATCCTATTAGTTTAACGTATACTTATTACAAATAATAATGGAGGCTTTATACGCGATACCCTTTAATGTACTTGAATTACCAAATATTAAAATAAAGAAGCCATCATGGTTACAGCCTCCTTCTGCTATGACAACGTTTTCTTTGGTGTTATTTTCATATTTCTTAGTGACAGGAGGTTAGTCGGTTCCAATTATCATTTTTATAAAGTCAAAATAGATTCTAATAAGTAATTTTGCAATAATTTCTAGGTATTATATACGATGTGATAGTCGAGCCGCCAAGCGTTGGATCTACGACTGATGAACACGGACATAGCAGGCCGGTAGCGTTCATGCCGAATAGAGTAAATGGACAGTACATCATGGAGGGTCTCGCTTCAAGCTTTTTGTTTTCCCTCGGAGGTCTTGGTTTTATCATATTAGACAGAACTCATAACCCTTCAACACCAAAACTGAACAGGATTTTGCTTATATCTGTTGCATTTTTGTGTATTCTTGTTTCGTTTTTCACAACTTGGATTTTCATGAGAATGAAGCTGCCAGGATATTTACAGAACTAATTGTTTAAATTAAATTCCAATTGTGTATAAGTTTGAATTATATTTTTACACTGATCAGATTTTCTTTTAAGAACATTTCCTATATATCCAAGTTTATATAGTTTTTAATTGTATGTCACAAGTAGATTAAATAATGAGAATGCTTGGTAATTTTATAAATTATATAATTAGTTGTTACAAATAAGAGCAACATTAAATTAATATATTTTACTTACCCTTTTTTTTCTAATTACAACTAAAACTTCAATTATATATATTTCATTGTTTATTACATAAGTTCTTACAAATTAAAATACATCCTATAAAATATTTGGCAGTTTTAATCAAGTACAATTTTCACTATAAATAAAATTTCAATACATCACAACGCAAACATTGAGAATTCAAACATGTATACATTTTTCTACATGAAATAATTGAACTAAGGAAGACAATATAAAATTAATGTAACAATAATTTCATAAAAATTGAGATTAAACTATCATTTAATATTCAAATACAATAATATCAAAGTTGAGTTTCATGTTTCTTCACAGTCTTATTCTGAATGAGCTGAAAAAAGAAATTTATTATAAATATAATTTTTTTTTCAGCTTCACGCTGTATCCCACAGTAGGCAGGGTAGGCAGAGGGAACGGAAGTGAAACCTAGTGTTATGACACTCCGTTCCACTTCCGTTCCATTTATATTTTTTCCCATATACCATTTGTATGCACAACTTTTTTTAAGCTGGCGGTGAAAAACTAAAAATATGATTTCATATAATGGACATTATATAAGTATTTTAATAATTCTCTATTAATAGTCTGGATGCCAACAGTTGATTTAATTACTTATTCTGATAAGTAACATAATACTGCTAGGTAAAATAACAAAATAAACTACTAAGTGCTTTTTAATACTTCCTAACAACATACTATGGTAATATAATAGTTGAGAGATTTTCTGTGATTTCACATTTTATTAATTTATAATCATTATACATAAGATTTATGTATGTATATTTCCTGAGAGATAATTCCCCAGGTTTTACTTACTGGCAAAAATCTGAGCTTTTATCAATGATATGTTCAAATTCTGCAAATGACAGTGCACCATCATCATCCAGATCAGCTTCTTCTAAGACATTTTGAACCAGTTGCTGTATTTCTGAATCACTTAGCTTCAACTCGGGACCACATAGACGCTCAATGACTTCTCGCAAATCAGATACTCCAATCATATCATCCCCATCAAAATCTAGAAAGATATATTGAATCCTATATATAAATAGTATTCTATTAAAAAATTCTAGTAAAATAAATAGTATTCTCTCTTGCCAAACGATAATTCTTACGAGTTGTCTTTGGGTAGCGGAAATTTGTAAAAATCTCCCTACAGAGATGCTAACAACATAAATAAGTTGTAACAAGCGTATAAGAATTTCGACGGATCTTGGTGAGAATGAATGGCTTAGTTGGTCAGAGCGCTGGAACGGTTTTCCAGAGGCGTGGGTTCAAATCCTGCTTCATTCAAAATTTTTATACGCTTTTCAAATTTAAGTTTAGTATTTTCTGTCCTAAGTGTGGAATAACACTTTAAAATCCTATATATACTTACTTACTCAGCTTCACACTGTATCCCGCACAGGCAGGGTAGGGAAAGAACTTGGGAACCTAGTGGTAAGACACTCCATTTCACTTCCGTTTCTCACTTTCTGCCAAATTTGAGGTATTATGTGTTGAGTGGCAGAACTCTATGTCGCGCTTTACCTTCTTACCAAAGTGGAGAAATGAAAATATTAAATATTTCATTTCCTCTAGTGGGGATCAAACCCATGACCTGTTGTTTACAGTCAAACACTTGTGCCACAGTGTCACAAGAGGCCGTAGGCCATATATAAAAGTAGAAACTTATCAGTAATCGGTGAAGCTTTGTTAAAACTGTCCAACTATAAAATTCTCTAATAATTTGTTTCCAATAATAAGAATTTAAATAAGCACTGTTACTGTGTAGCTGGGGCATAGCAGCTATGCCCCAGCTGTTTATGAAATATTTTTGATGTAAATTTAAAGAGAAGTGTAGATAACAGCAACATAATGCAAACACAATAAAATACTTTTATATCACAACTTACCAAAAATTCTAAAGGCGTGTTCAGCTTTAACTGCCTTTGGTGCGCTTTCACTGAACACTGACATCATGTCTAGAAAGTCCTCAAACGTACAATCACCATCATTGCTGGAACTGAAAACTTTGCAGATCCTATCCCTAAAAGGATTTACTCTCAGTTCAGGGTATTGCAAAACTTTAGCCATAGGTAACTTAGCATTCTTATTGTGCCCTACTTTCTCTGGGGCCAGGGCTTTGAATTTTTGATGTGCACTAAAAAGCAACATTTAGAAATATAAATAACAAAAATAAAATAACGTAACACAAAAATATTTTATAAACTTACTATAACACTTCCTTTTTTGTGAAATATGTTAAATCCTGAAATGAGACAAAGAAAATTGAGTAATTTAATAGTCTAGTGAATAGAATATCACAGAGAGCTCATTCGTATATACCTACTTCATAATCTTGAAGCTCTTCTTCAGTAAATTGACTTTTACCCTGGCCCATGTTAAATGTGATAGTATTTTTAACACTTCAAGTAATAAAGTTTTAGTATTTCGTAAACAAACACCAAGCGACAGATCACAGCTTGGAAGTATCCGCCCAAAGCTGTCAATGTCACAAGTGTCAACTTTTTTTTTTTTTTGAGAAATTCACCATTGTAAATGTGAATGGTGCCTTTACAAATAAAATTATATTGGTACAGTTGATTTAATCTCACTGCTTACTGTTTTTGTATATAAGTATCTTAATAACATTGCTTTTTGTTTGTTTTTGAGTTTGAACTAGAGCGGTCTATCGTCTGCTTTTATTTTATCAGTTAATAACATTGTGTAAAATATACTGTTTCATCTCTTTTGCATTTAATTTAATAATTTAGTACTGGTAGATTACATTTTCACAGATTTCGTGAAATTAATAACCTTATTAGAAGAAATCATATTTCAGGTAATTCAATGTAATATATTATATATGACACTGATAGTGTATAAAATCTTTATTTCACTTGAAATATATAAATATTTGGCTGATTAAACGAAATTAATTCATTTATTAAATATTAAGTTAAGCATATATGTTTATTACTTTATTTACTATATAATATCTAATTAGGTATTTTAAATTTTTCAGAACAATATAAATTTAAATCCTTCTTTTGTAATTCGTTCCTGAAAACAATATTTTGTAAAAATGTAATTTTTATATACAATTTGATTGTTTTAACAAAGTTAGTTGTGAGAAATATTTGTAACTAAAACAAATGTGCAAAAAAGAAAATGAAATTGTTTCGATAACGTTTTAAAAATGAAATAAACCATAAAGGAATACCATTGAGGCCTGTCGTGGCGCAGCGGCACAAGCGTGTGACTGTAACTGTAACCGACAGGTTCTGGGTTCGAACCCAGTCGAAGAAATTAAATATTGAATATTTTAATTTTAAATATTTAATGTTTCATTTCTTCGCTCTGGTAATAAGGCAAAGCGCGGCGTTGAGTTCCGCCACTCAACACGCATTGCCTCAAATTCGGCGGAAAGTGGGGAACGGAATTGGAACGGAGTGTCTTAACACTAGGTTCCCGGGTTTCCAATGCTTACTCTGCCTTGTGCTGGATACAACGTGAAGCTAAAAAAAATTAGAAAACTAAGGATTACCATTTTGTCTGTTTAAAGGATATAATGATTTTTTTCTATACGGTCCCCCTGGCAACAATTCGCACAGTGCTTGGTATTTATTTTTGCATGCCACTGTTTTCCAAGTGCGATATTTAGTAAGTATGACACATGACATGTTTACATTTCTCTGTGGATGTCCTGGAGCCCAAGCACGATACGTTGTGCAGTCTAAGCTTTTTTCTAAAATATAAATACAAAAGAAAAATGACAGAGTTTTTTGTACTTTTTTTCACTGCTAAAATGTTATTGCTTACAATAGTATGCTACAGTAATATAATAATTATAATATTATTCTGGTTTCTTAGCTTTTTATATAATATAAAGCATGATAAATATGTGATAACAAAATGTATATAAGAATAGATCCCGTAATATGTGAAAATATTTAAAAAGATTTCATATACAAACCAAACATAAATTTATTGCTATTCAAATTAAGAAAAATGTTATAATTATTGTCTAATCATGAACAATTTATGTATACCGTTATGAAATAAAAAGCTTCTATCATTATTCCTCCTCATCCCAACGTATGCTGCATCCACACTTGCCGCAACCAGCGCCTGCGCCAGCGCATCTGTGCGCTGTTCATCGGAGATGTCCGCTAGTATTGCACTTATATTCTTGCATTGTGCTAAAGATTCAGTATAGTTTAGCTTTTTTGGAAAAATCAGGAACATTCCAGTTGATGGCACGCAGGTAGAGTTTATATTTGCTAAAAATATTATTAAAACAGATTGAATGTTTTACAATGGCATTCGACAGTCACATCGTCAAAACGATTTTCTTCGCACTCTCCTTATTAGACAATACGCGGCGCCAATAAAACAAGACAAAATTATACTATTTATTGAATTGAATTACACTTTTTATTTAGTAATCTCAATTACTTTCTTGTTCTAATAAAGAAATAACTTTTAAGATAAAATCTATACATTAAAAAGAAGAATTTGATTCAATGAATTAAAAAATTGTAGCAATCTTGTAGAACTTACTATATTTAACTGACGTAACTTTTTTATTTATCAACATATTTCAATAAAACAAATACAAAATGTTAAAGGAAGATTGTCAAAATGTAATAGTGAAAATTCCATTTAAATCTGGTTAGCCGGAACAGAGATTAGCGTGTACATACGCACAGCAAAATAGACAAAAAAATTCAAAAAATACTATTTTGACTACCAATTACAGTTACAAACGCCCTTTATATTTTTTAAAATATATCTTTCATGTACAGACATTGAACAGTTACAAGTTTATTATAAGTCTAGTTGTATTGTATGACAATTATCTTTCTTTTCCTTTGTATATACATTGCATTTCAAAAAAATTCAGGCATCTTTTAAATTAATATTTTTTATTTTATTTATTTTAAATTGAAATATTTTTATTCAAAATATGAAGTTACAAGCTTTGCGTTTTGAACTTCAAACAATTTACTACCAGTTCACTAAATTTACTTACTACCTCAGAAGAATCGAGAAGAGAAGAACCGGTGCAAGAAACCCAGCGGAACATATGTATTTTTTTATCAAAACTTCACATCATATTATTATGTGACAATTGAAATAGCCATAATAATTGAAAATAATAATTGAAAACAATAATTTTATTCCCAAATTTCTATGCAATACATATATATTTTTTTCTTTTCATCATATTCTACTAATACTTACGTAAAGGATTAGCATATAAACTATAATAATCGTATCTCGTATCATTACTAAGAGATAGTTCTCCTTCCGCTTCAGCACATTTGAGTAGTTCACAAGTATATCCTGAATTACTGCCATTCAAACTGTGTGGGCTGAAATTTAAAGCCAGAGCCTTTTTCTCGATGCCAAACCTTTTGCAGCCGATTAGAGAAGTGAAATTGGCCCTGGCAGCGATTCCTAGCTTCGATCGTTGACATTTCTTTATTAAATGATATTTAGGCATAGTGATACTGTTAGTAGAACATTTCATGTAAGCTGCTATCTGTACAATGAACACTAGAGATATAATTGTATAGAACATAATTTTAACAGTATTTACGAATATTTTTAATAGAAAAGACAAGGCAGTTTAGAGTAGAAACACTTTACGATAACTTGTATATTTATTCATAGGCTACAGATAGAAAGCCAACGCAGAAATAAAAAAATATATAGTCGTACGGTGAGTTTCACTTGTCATACTGATGGCCGTATCCTACATAATTCATGTTATCCGGACTGAATATTAAAATGAGCTCAATTTCCCTGTCAGTCGTTTGTTGTAAATTGTAACGAAGTCACATAATTGGTATGGGATTTGCCTATTATTGAAACTATATTCGTCAACATTCATTTGTTTATCCATCATCGAACATACTCCTGCGATTTATTATTTTTTTGAGAAGCCTTTGCCATTCATTATTAAATTCTCAATATTCGAAATTCTATACACTTGTTACAGCTTAATTATGTTGAGGAGATTTTTATTTATTTACAAATTTCACTTACTCATTCAGCTTTACGCTGTATCCCGCACATGGAACTTGGCAAAGCTAGTTAAGACACTCCGTTCTGTTTCTGTTCCCCACTTTCCGCTAAATTTTAGGCATTGCGGGTTGAGTGGCAGGACTCAACACCGCGCTTTACCTTGTTAACAGAGCGAAGAAATGAATACATTTAATTTTTAATTTAAAGATATGAAATATTTTATTTTCTCGAGTAGGGATCGAACCCACGAGCCCACGACCCATCGTTTACAGCCACACGCTTGTGCTGCTGTGCCACAACAGGCCTTACAAATATCCGTTGCCTAAAGATAATTGCTTTGAATGATAATTCAGCAGAGATTGCTATTTATTAAATATTTTCAACAATGTAAAAATATTAATCCACTCTTGGGAGTGGGAGTTTTTTCTTTCCTTTTTAAGAACACTTTTAAATTGTTCAAAACTATTTAATTTTTGTTGCACGGGGCAGGGTAGGCAGAGGGAACCCGGGAACCTAATGTTAAGACACTCCGTTCCACTTCCGTTCCCCACTGTCGAATTTGAGGCATTGCGTGTTGAGTGGATATATATATATATATATATATATATATACTATAATATATATATATATATATATATATATATATATATATATTATATATATATATATATATATATATATATATATATATATATATATATATATATATATATATATATATATATATATATATATATATATATATATATATATATATATATATATATATATATATATATATATATATATATATATATATATATATATATATATATATATATATATATATAATATATATATATATATATATATATATATATATATATATATATATATATATATATATATATATATATATATATATATATATATATGTGTGTGATATATATGTAAATAGCAATTTGCAGCAACAGAAGATCGCTTCTAAACTACAGTCCAGATTTTTTTATACGTATAGTATTTATATATGATATCGAAAATCAATGACGTGTATTTAATTTTTTTAAATGAAACCTCATAATGTTATTAAATTAACAATTATAAAAAAAAACTGGCTATATTTCACGGATACCGTTAAGAAAAGCGTCAAACATCTAGACGGCTTCTTTTCAAACCGTTGTCAACTATTTGGAAATGTCATTTTATTTCACGAATCTAATTCTTAATAATTAATTTTACACATCTAGTGAGTAATTTATTTATAAATAAAATGGGCTGTTTTTATTCAAGACGTATCGTGAATGAGGTAATTCGACAAATTTATAAATTCCGCGTAGATTTTATAAAGAATAAAGACGAGACTGAATTTGCAGTGGTAAAAAAGCTATAAAGTTGATTAGTATACGATTACGTATTTAAATATTTCAAAATTAGTATATTTTTATCGTTCATTTTACTTGCTTAAGTTACAGAAATATCTAAAGTTGTAGATATTGTTGGAAATAGTAGAAGATAATACACTTTTTAGTTGGATGAACATCACCATGCACCTCATTTAGATGTGTACCTACTTAACTAAAAGTGTAATTCTAGATCTTTCTGCGATTCAAACTAGTTTTTCTTTAGACAGAGCAATAATATTTTTGGAGCCATATTCATAAATATAATTTTGGCTTGGTTAAATATAAATACGTTAAAAATCATCCACTACAAAGAATATTTCACAGTTTAGCGTTCTACATGACTAAGCTATAGGTATGTAGAACGCTTGGGATTGCAAGCGTTAGTTTGTTCCTTGGTTCGTTGGATGATTATCCAGGTGAATATGTTACATCGATAAAGCTGAAAAAAAAATTACTACTATTTTTTAAAATAATAACCGGCTTAATTCACAAGTCTAGTTCCATTTACCTAATGTCTAAAGCAATATTAGATTTTAAAAAACTGTGTAAGTGATAAGTAAGTATGTTTTTATTGTCCGATTATTTTAAATGTTATCTGGCTCAAAATTAAACGTAAAATTTGGACTATATGTACAGGAAGCTGCATTGTTATATTTGGTTATTGTTTAACACGGTTTCACGGTTTCTTTTCAATTCGTTTCATAACTTTTAACACGCTTTTTTTAAAGTGACATCTGTAACAATGGGCATAGTTTTTGAGATGGCCTTGACACTTCTCTAGTATTTTTTTGAATAATTTTATCGAGCCCAATTTTGTATGATTTAAGTTTTCGAGTAGACACCATACTATGGGGGTGGGCACGTACCACCATTTCTCCTATTCCTCCAGCTATGTTGCATTAAATATACTGAGAACTTAATTTTCATTCTAGCATGAAGACAATACATACGATATGACGCCAATAAAACATTTGCCGGTCATCTTTGTAAGCGGGGTGCCGGGTGCGGGCAACCAGACGGTGGCGCAGACAATATCAAATATAACCGGATACACGCTGATAAGACCGGGAGAGCTGGTCAGGGCCGAGGCGGAGAGAGACACGCCCAGAGGACAGCTTATAGCGGACAAGTTGAGAGCTCAAGATGATATACCTGATGTTTGTATCATTTTATTTTCGATTGTTTTAAAATAATTATTTTTTTATGTACATTTTTTAAATTATTCTTATTAACATATCTATTCATTATTACGCTCGGAATGCCATAATTTATAAACTGAATTGAACTAAATTAATACCTTCACTATCAACTACATGATGTGTAGGTGAATATTCAATGAAAATAAAAACACCAGAGATATTTTTTTTCTATAATATCAGAAAACCATAATTGTGTTTGGATAATATTTATCAGAAAATTTCAACATAATTTATAATACATTATTAAAATATTATAAGATGAATAGCTTCACAATGTATTCTGTTCAGCACGCTCACGAAAAGCCACGATACTTTCAAGTGTCAATACAATTTTCCAATGTATTTTTTTTTTCTTTTTTTTTTCGCACGAGGCAGGGTATGCAGAGGGAACCCGGGAACGTAGTGTTAAGACACTCCGTTCCACTTCCGTTCCCCACTTTCCGCCGAATTTGAGGCATTGCGTGTTGAGTGTCGGAACTCAACGCCGGGCTTTGCCTTATTACCAGAGCGAAAAAATGAAACATTAAATATTTTAAATTGAAAATATTAAATATTTCATTTCTTCGAACCCAGAACCTGTCGGTTACAGTCACACGCTTGTGCCGCTGCGCCACGGCAGGCCTGCACTTTGCAGTTTTCTTCCAAATCATCCGTTCTACGTAAAAATGTTAGAAATATAAAATATCAACCGCATTATCTTCTACAACTTATACTTTTTTCATTTTTCTCGATAATTATGGATAATTATGGATAGCATAATTATTGAAATAAACGCATAAAACATTTAAACATATAATTTTTGTTAATCATAATATTTAAACATCATATATTCTGACGCACAAATACATAAGTATAATATATTTCATATAGAAATGAGGTAAGGGCCAAACGGAATCACCCAAAAGAAATAAAATACCTATAAATAATAATAAGTTAATCTTTGGATTTACTGCAATCTTTCAAAAAGTACAGATTCTTCATTGTTGCACCAAATCAGCATTTTATATATAGTTTTGGTGAAAGTCGATATTTTTTTATATAAGTACTATTGATTTCTACCAATATTCGCTTCGAATGTTATTAATTCTGGTAATAAGGCAAAGCGCGGCGTTGAGTTCCGCCACTCAACACGCAATGCCTCAAATTCGGCGGAAAGTGGAGAACAGAAGTGAAACGGAGTGTCTTAACACTAGGTTCCCGAGTTCCCTCTGCCTACCCTGCCTCGTGCGGGATACAGCGTGAAGCTAAGAATGTTATTAAAGTTACTTATGCTTCATCAAATTAATATATTTATTGAACAGCAATTAACGGTGGATATCATCAAAGAAACAATGCTTATGCACCAAGATTCCAAAGGGTTTATCTTAGTGGGCTTTCCAAAGAATCATCGTATGTCGAATATCTTTAATAGACAAGTGAAATGGCCCGAAAAGTTGGTTGCCTTAGAAGTCGATAATGAGGTAAGAAACATATTATGATAACGCTTTACAATAGTTACGTAAGAGTCAAAATAAAATTTCTCTCTCTCTCACAGCTTCTCACGTTGTATCCCGCACATGGTAGGGTTGGCGAAGGGAACTTGGGAACATAGTGTTTAGACAATCCGTTCCCGCCGAATTTGAGGCATTGGGTGTTGAGAGGCGAAACTCAAAACCGCGTTTTGGATTGTACCAGAGCGAAAAATGTAAACATTAAATATTTAAAATTGAAAATATTAAATATTTCATTTCCTCGAGTGGGGATCGAACCCACAACATGTCGGTTACACTCACACGCTTGTGCCGCTGCGCCACGACAGGCCTTATATATAAGCTATTATAATAATAAAATGTTATTTATATCATTACAATATATTTTATCTTAATTCTTAGAATTGGGATTCAACATAATCAATATTGCGTGAAAGATAACTTGGAAATAGGTCAAACGTTAAATTTAACACGTGCAATTATCTAGCTCTCTTCTTAGCTTCACGCTGTATATCCTGCACGAGGCAGGGTAGGCAGAGGGAACCTGGGAACCTAGTGTTAAGACACTCCGTTCCATCTCCACTTTCTGCCGAATTTGAGGCATTGCACGTTGAGTGGCGGAACTCAACGCCGCGCTTTGCCTTATTACCAGAGCGTAAAAATGAAACTTAAATATTTGAATTGAAAACATTAAATATTTCATTTCCTCGACTGGGTATCGAACCCGGAACCTGTCGGTTACAGTCACACGCTTTTGCCGCTGCGCCAAGACAGGTCTAGCTCTCTCTTATGATTTATGTAGATCTAGGGATAGTTCGTACACGTGAGTGGGGAACGAAGTCCTTGTACCATAACGGCCTCTACATACGTATATATGTATATATGTATGTAAGTATACATGTATATATGTATATAGGTGATTAAGTCATTTATTTAAACAGGTCGCAGCAACACGCTTACAAAGTAAATTGTCAGAGATGGGCCGACCAGAGTCGGAGATAAGTGCTGCGAGGCAAATTGTCAAAGAGGCTGCGCACAAAGTTAAGAATGTACACAAGCGTTTTGGTGGGCATGTTGTGACGGTATGCAATTTTATGTCTCTCTCTCTCCCTCTCTCTCTCTCTCTCTCTCTCTCTCCCTCTCTCTCTCTCTCCCTCTCTCTCTCTCTCTCTCTTATATATTTAAATGCATCCGGGACTGTAATTATATTATTTGGAACACTCTATGCACTTTGATTTTACCTTGAACTTATAACGTTCTTATCATGCACTTATCATACACTTACTTAGTACATACCATGTACTCAACATGCACACACTCACTTGACGTGCTCTCTTTTTAAGCTTAAACATATTAAAAAAAAAAAATTTCTCTTTTTTTTCAGCTTCACGCTGTATCCCGCACTAGGCAGGGTAGGCAGAGGGAACGAAAGTGAAACCTAGTGTTATGACACTCCGTTCCACTTCCGTTCCCCACTTTCCGCCGAATTTGAGGCATTGCGTGTTGAGTGGCGGAACTCAACGCCGCGCTTTGCCTTATTACCAGAGCGAAGAAATGAAACATTAAATATTTAAATTCAAAATATTAAATATTTCATTTCCTCGACTGGGGATCGAACCCAGAACCTGTCGGTTACAGTCACACTCTTGTGCCGCTGCGCCACGACAGGCCACATATTAAACATTACATGCTAAAATCAAATTTTTACATTAAAATATTCTCCATTTAGGTAACATTTCTATAAACATCACGTTCTTCACAGCTGGACAGCAGCGGTAATCCAAAAACCTTAGCCAATACTCTGAAGGAAATATTATCAGACACTATTGAAAAGACTCGGGAAGAAGAGGAAATAGATCGACCTCCGACTGTGACGTCAGCCCCCGCTGTTGTAAGAAACACCCCTCCACAAAATAGGTCGATACTTCCCTCCGAAGTTATAGATGCGATTAATTGATTTTATATAGACGCGTACATACATTTGTTACTTGTGTTATATGTTCAAATTTATTATAATAAATGTTATATTTTTATAAGTTAGTTGTTTTTTTGTTTCATTTTTTTTGGTTTTTAGCTTCACGCACTCAGAGGAAGCCCTGGAATATAGTGTTAAGACACTCCGTTCCAATTAAATACTTCCGTTTCTCTCTTTTCGAGGAATTTTGGAGATATTTGTTTTTGCGTGTAACGGAAAGTGGGAAACGGAAGTGGAACGGAATGTCTTAACACTAGGTTCCCGGTTCCTTCTGCCTACCCTGCCATGTACGGGATACAGCGTGAAGTATTAGTAGTGGAGTAACGGAACGCAATGCTTAGCCTCATTACCAGGAAATGAAGAGTGGATCGAACACACAACCTATAGTATACAGTCGCATGCGTGTGTCCTTGCGCTACGACTGGCCTCAATTTTCCATAGTTAAATATATAAATATAAAATTGGCTTCTAAAGTCCATAAGTTATTTTCATTGACGATAGAGTTATAGAGAGGATTCAGAGGATTCATTACTTTTCATAGTTTGTTTTGAAAAGTTTCTACAATGTGAACTACATATTTTTTGTATTAGGGATCGTGCATGTCTGAAGGATCGTACATGTCGACATGTCTGAATTTTTTTTTTAAACAAAAACTATTGTTAAAAATTTAAATTTGAATAATTTAATTGTATTTAAACCATTATAATCACTTGAATACGTATCCGATTCATAACAGAAAATTGAGAAATATTTGTTCATTTATTAGACTACTCCTTTAAAAATTCAATACTTAACCTCTTATATCATACCTTTCTCACAATGTCAACTAATACTGGCCGTAATGTCTTTTTTTTCTTCTAATTTTTAAATAATCAAAAAATGCTTCACCGTGACAAGTGACATACGTCGTTGTCGATTGTCACAGAAAAACGCATCAATTTTTAAAACAAAAATCGGTCAGTGCATTTGAGGTCAGTCTTCGTACAACACCACTATTGAGTTTCAGTTGGTCGTGTAGACTGAAAAAAAAATAGCCACGCTGCGCAAATCAGTCATAAAAGTCATGAAGATCAAATTACGTTAGTAGTCAAAACTCATAAATAGTTCAAAGTTACCGTCATTGACAAATATTATGTCCGTTTATGAAAGCTTCTTGTTTATTATTTTAATAGGCATCTATATTAATGGATACTTAAACATAAATAGACATATTATTTATTTATAATTATTTCTTGTTTATAAAATAACTGTTATTATAATATGATAGCAAGAGATCGTTTTCCATCCACATCTTCAACGGAAGACAATGAAAGCGGAAACGATTGGGAGCCGGAAGTACGTCCGTTAATGCAGCCTCGATTGCCTCCGCCACAGGCTATTATAGTAGGGTCCGTACGCAAGCGAAGAGGAAACTTGCCGAAAAATTCAGTGAGAATCCTTAAAAGATGGCTCTATGACCATAGATACAATGCCTATCCTAGTGACGCTGAGAAATTAGCTTTAAGCCAGGAAGCTAACTTAACAGTATTACAGGTAATGATGAAGTACTTAGTGTACTTTTAATTAAATTTATTTTTATTATTTTTACATATCTTGATTGAAATGCTTTAAATATGCGTATTATTTAATAATTATTTTAGATGTCGTCGTATTTTCTATATCTAGTTTTGGAAAACGCGTCATAGACCTCATTTTTTAAGAAATGTTCGGTAATATAGTTAAATACTAGTACAGCTTACTTATTTTTAGTTAACTAATAAATTTTATACAATATATAGTATGTTGAATTTAAATTCAAATACGTTTGTCGATGTTATATATTTATATGTACGTACATCGCTAAGATTTTAAATTAAAGTTAAGGAAGATAATTGCGCAGTAAATGTTAAAGTAATGTTAATTAAGAAAGCGTACTACACTGTCCAAGAATATTTGAATGATAAAAATGTATTTGATTAAGGTCATTTGAATTTCATGCAGGATAGTCACCATTGTATTAAACAATGAATCTGTAACTATTCAATATTGAAAAGAGCAACTGTTGAGTTTCTTGCCGGCTCTTCTCAGCAGAACTGCATTCCGAGCCGGTGGTCATTTTATGTTTGTGACGATTCAAAAGTGCTTGCTAAAGTCTATTTGAATAAAGAATATTTTGAATTTGAATTTAAACATGTTGTACATTTACTTTTAAAGTTGCTCATGCTCATAAATATTATAATATATGTTATATATTATTAGTCTCAATCACAGTTTGCAAGATATTATTCTTTATATCAACACAAAAACATTTAAAATATGTATTTAAAACATTTACAATATTTAAATTAACATAATCAGGATTTCATAGGTTTGCAATTGGTTTATCAACGCTCGCCGTCGAATCTTACCAGAAATGATACGACGGGAAGGGCATGACCCCTTAAAGTATACTATATCACGTCGAGGCCGGAAGCATCCAGGGCTAGGGGTCCATTCTATGGGGATGGGGGGACAGATGGGAGTTGGGTCCATGGGACCCATCAACATGGGCGTCGGTCCCATGATTGGCCTTGGCTCTACATCCACAACGAGCATGATGATGGCCAATAATATAACAGTTGGTGGTTGGGAGGGAGTTGAAGTACAAGTATGATTTAGTCTTTTCTTTGTTTTTGTATCGCTTTTATTTTAATGTTACTTTAATCTTCATGATCATCATGACATTAGCTTTTTTAATATTTTAAATTAAATATTTAATGTTTTCAAGTCTTCGCTCTGGTAATAAGGCAAGGAGAGGTACAACTCCTCAAATTCGGCAGAAAGCCTTGTTACTAGAGCTAAGAAAAATCATTAAATATTTAATTTAAAAATATTAAAAAAATCGTTTCTTCGAGTGGAAATCGAACACACAACCTTTCGTATATATAGTTGCAAATAATATAAGATATTTTACATTAAACTTATACTTTAATAGAACGTTGTGGGTCATAACGGAGTGGGCCATGACTACGGCGATGGCTTATTAGTGTACCAAGAGAGGGACGCTATAGGGGAAGCTGAAGAGGGCTACTCTAGCGCGATCAGCGAGGAAGAGGTGAAATACGACCCCTCTGTATGGCAATCCGTCATCCGTTATGGACCAGACCAAAGTTTACATTCAATGGACAATAGAAGGTAATTTACTCTTTTTCTTACATATATCATTCAGCTTCACGTTGTATCCCGCACTTGGCAGGATAGGCATAGGGAACTTGGGAACCTAGTGCTAAGACACTCCATTTCTTTTCCCACTTTCTGCTGAATTTGCCGCAGTGCGCGTTGAGTGGCGCAATTTACCACATAATAATAATAATAATATTATCTGGTAAATTCCGCCATTTTGAGTGTCTGGCATACTTGGGTATAGACCCAAGTCAAGTGAACATAGACTGGCAAGTACTCCATCGTGTCGCTGTGCACATTGCCTGGCTGTATGTTCGAAGTTGGAATAGATTTGATAAATATATCTATAAATCTATTGTATATATGATAAATTTATTTATTTATCTACTTTGGCGACGCGACAACGTATATATTTTAAATATTTCTGTAGATATTTTAACTTACTTTTTTAATATACATTTTTAATTGTTTTATAAAAACATAAATGGAATGGACATTTGTTTTCAGCTTCACAACATGGTACATGGCAGGGTAGGCACAGGGACTTGGCAGCCCAGTGTTAGGACACTGAGTTCCGTTCCCCACTTTCCGCCAAATTTGAAATGTTCGTGTTAAGATGGCAAAATGTAACTCTTCACTTTGCCTTGTAACCAGACTGATGAAATAAACATATTGAATATTTCATATCCTCGAGTCTCGGGGATCGAATCCATTACCTATCGCGGTTTTACAGTGGCCAAGACAGGTAGGTCTATTTATTTAATGTAGATGACGATATATTATTATAAAACAATAAAAAAATATTTAGGAAGAGGTAAAAACATTTTCTTATATGTAACATGATTTTGAAATGTAATAAAATGTTCTTTTTTTTTTTAATTAATTTCTGCTATAATTATCGTTAAATCATTGTAAAAAATTTACTGCTGTATTTAGAAATATTGCGTATATTAGACAATACAAATTAATTTCAAATACTGCCAATAGCTCAGTGGTGACAATGGCGACAGAGTGTGAAGAAATAGTAACCGGGGAGCTCGACTCGTGGCACCCCCAGGGTCCCCTGGCCGCCCGACAGGTGAGCCCGCCTCCACCTGTAGCCGTGGAGCTGGAAGTCGCTACGACCGACACCTGGTGTCATACTTAATACTCTATAATGTAAACAAACTGTACAACCGTATGTATGTAAATCGTAGCATTATTTGATGAAGCTGTAATTGAATTAAGGCTTTTTAAAATATTTTGATTAAGTTGAGGCCTGTCGTGGCGCAGCGGCATAAACGTGTCGCTGTAAATGATAGTTTGTGGGTTCGATCCCCACTGGAGGTAAAGAAATATTTAATATTTTCAAATTAAATATTTAATGTTTTCATTTCTTCAATCTGGTAACAAGGCAAAGCGCGGCGTTGAGTTCCGCCACTCAACACGCAATACCTCAACATCGGCGGAAAGTGGGGAACGGTAATGGGATGGAGTATCTTAACACTAGGTTCCCAAGTTCCCTTTGCTTACCCTGCCATGTGCTGGAAACAGCGTGAAGCTGAGGAGGAGAGAAGAGAGATATTACACATACATGCGCATGGTTATGGGTTTATTATATGGTTTTAAAATCTCAATTGATACCGGATATGATTAAGGTCTATGGTCTGGTAATTATATGAGATGAGTAAAAATATATACAGTTGAAGGCGACGTTGGTGTTAAAGCATGTTCTAACGTCGGTCCGTTGTAAAGACTCTAATGTGTATTATATTATATATTATAGATTAGTTTTTGGTTAAACAAAGTGAATATAGTTGTTAGTTTGATTGATGTAATAAATTTTTAAAAAGTCATACGTCTTTTTTTATATACGTCCTAAAGAATGTTTTAACGCCGGCATCACCTAAAATTGTATCCTTTTTTCAAATTGTGAAATTATTTTTTTTTTTCAAAAAATTCAGTTAAAATAAACGTTTAGGTGGTGCCGAGCGAAAGGGAAGATGGCGATCAGTTTAAGTGTCTCTACTTGTTGGTAGAGACTGCGGTCGCTGTGAGACAGCGCGAGAAAGAGCAAGAACGGATTACCTGTTAATTAAAGTCTTTTTATTTACGTTTTTATGTTATGAGGCAGTCAGAAAATTTGTTGTCTGCGTTTGTTGTTGTCTCGATCAAACGGATTTTATTTTTTAGCTTCACGGGAACCTGGGAACCTATTATTAAGATACTCTGTTCCGTTCTTTACTTTCTGGTGTTTGAGACATTGCGTATGGAGTGGCAGAACTCGGCGGCGTGCGTATCTTAACACCAGGTTCCCAGCTTGTTACCAGAAAGAAGAAATGAAAATAAATACAGTGTAAACTCTTTATAACATTATCCTTTATAACGGTAAACTCTACCTATAAAGTAGAAGTGACCACAACTTGGTTGGTTTGCGTTAAAATCCACATATTGATTGTTCACTCCATATAACGATAACTCTATATAATGTATAGTTCCTTGAGTTTCGTAGAGTTTACACTCTATTCATATATTATATCATTTCAAGTAGAAATCGATCTTATAATCTGTCGTGGTTGTAAGCGTTTGCGCTAGCGCCGTGGCGCCCCATAGGCTTCAACATACAAAATATAATATATAAATTAGTGATCTTTTATAACTATAAACTGGAAAACTATATCTAATAATAGTATTTTTAATTTAAAAGATATTTAAAAAGCTCGAGTTAGAACTATTTAAGAAACATGTAATATAAGTTTTAAATGCGTTTTTCTTTTCATAGTCGTAAGAGAACGGAGAAGAATATTTTTTTTATAAGTAAATAGCGATATAAGAGTATATGTAAACGAATGATGTTTTATTAATTTAAGTAAAATTGTAATGTTCATTGTGCCTTGTAATTCTTATTCCATGAAACATTATAGACGTAAATAGATACGGAGTTAAATTACATATGTCCGTGAAGTATTGTATACCTCTCATATTTGGTCGGGTAGGCAAGGTTAAAACACTTCGTCCTTGTTAAGTTCTGTCGTTGCTATTTATTTCAACAGAAATGTTTCTCCAAATGCAAATCGCCCGTGTAGAGTCAGACATTTTCTATATGCGCTGCTGTCATTTTAAATCTGTTAATTTTGCAGCTTCGCGCTGTATCTTGCATATAATAGTGTAGGTAGAGGGAAATTGGGAACCTAGTGTTCCCATTAAGACACTTCCATTTCACATATTTCCCAATTTGAAGCATTCTGCGTTGAATGGCGGATCCCAGCGCCGTGCTTTGCCTTTTTACCGGGGCAGAGAAATTAAAATATTACGCAACATTAAGAAATCGTTTGGGGCGTGAAGAAAGTAAAGTTACCCGAAATTCCTATAGGAACAGGATGTATCGAGATTTTATTTACATTAATCCTCGCCGACGAAGTTCCCATTTAATATGTCTTAGTGATCTAATAGAAGCGTCCAAAAGAAGAAAAAATATATAAAAGAATTTAACTGATGAGTTAATCTGGATCTTCTTTGTATGAATCAGAGATTTATAGCTTGTGAGAGAAAATGGTAAAATAAAAAGCATATTACATTCGTATATTTTATTTTAACCGTTTAGAATATTTATAAATGCTCGAATTAAAAATTGAATTTCCTTGGTTTTTTTTCTACTAAAAAGCCATTGAAGCCTTGATATATCTTTACCAGGCTCAATTCGGGAATCATTTCCTTATTTATTTGATAATATATCTATTTTAGAATGAGATTATCAACAACATACATTTACTTAGATTAATTTAGGTTTCTACGCTTTAGTTTTTAATGCAAAGTCCACCAACTCTTCTATAACCAAGGGCACACTTGGGAACACCAATGAACCCTGTTGCTCCATTTCCTCGTTTTTCATGAGCTTCAGTAATCACAATGTAACACAAGATACTTAAAATTATTAAAAATATAATTCTGTATATGTAATGCATATTTTATGCTGATATATAGATTTATACGATACCAATAACAAACTAAATATGATGTCCAGAGAGAGAGTTTGTCTTACTTACTAGATTGTTTATAAATTCTGAGGTCAGGTCAAATGTATATTGATATCGCTCCTTACGTATGACATTGTAAGTGTATTAAAATATGAAAATGTCCGTTAGTCACAATAATTTCTTTTGTAATTGTTGAATTTCGCAATGTTTTCAGGATTCGGTGAAAAGCGTCTTAATGCTGAATGAAATTACACTTGGCAACCTAGTGCTAACACAATCAATACACTCGCTTTACTACACTTCCGTTCTCCACTTTCCGCCAAATTGAGGCATTGCGTTTTGAGTCGTGGAACTCAACGCCGCGCTTTGTCTCTTTCTAGTAACGAGTTAAAATATACATTTACCTCGAGTCGGAGTCATGTTTTCAGTCAACTGGACATAGGGAGAGACTTATTATTATTTATTTTCTGTTTGTTGCCTCAGAGAAGTTATTTCTGGCGACTGAAATGTGAAAGTCTTCAGATATTCTAATAATGTAATGGAAATGAAAACAATTAAATAAAAGATCAATTATACATTCAACGTTTAATTTCAAATTAAAGTATTAAGTTCAATGTTTCTACACTCTACATATATATATTTAACACAACTTTTTAAACAATTCCAGTTGAACGTTTTCCAGGGTCAAGGGTTCCCGTAGGCTCAAGAACATTTTAGAATGCGTTAAAGGGAGGAAGTTCATACTAAACCAAATCCAAGTAATTGAATTACTTACATATTAGAAAATAATAAAACTATTTTTTATTTAGTCGCTAAATGGGACAGAGGTTTTTTTATTAGGCAAGCGACTTCAAATCTGCTTTGGTTCTCCTTTTAATCAAATCTTAATTATATCTCCTTAAGATATACTTTAAAATATTGTAATATTATGACCATTGACAATGGACTATTTACTAAGCAAGTTTACAAAATCTACCAACTCTTTTGTATCCAAAAGGGCAATTTGAAATATAACTTCCAATGACCATTTTATTTATATCTGCTTTTATCTGAAGGTTGTTGACGTCTTGAGGTATCCCATAACAACACAGAACACTTAAAATTAAAAATAATACAATTTTAAATATATGCATATTTAATGTAAGTATTTCCAAAACAAACGAGCTTTCCTAAGATTAGTTTGTTAGAATGTGTTTGTTTAGAAATACTTAAGTCAGGTCAAAATTATATTAGAGACGGTTCTTACGTAAACTGCACTTGGAGTACAAAAATATAGACAAATCTGTCCGTACTGTCTGTGTAAAGATTTATTATGAAACTACTAATTCATTTTAGATAGATCTCAGAACATCAGTATGACATTTTAGCTTTCAATTAACTAATAATCTCTACGTAAGGTATTTAAGGAGAACAGAGTGACTCAACACTAAGTTCCCCTGTTTTGTGAGTGATAAGGCGTGAAGCTAATAAATAAAGTTAGGGTTTTCCATGAGTTTACTCAGCGTAACATACAATGCATTACCATATTGTCTACGGCTGCCGTAGCAGTTACATGGGTATTGTCTCCCAGAAACATTCCACAAACATTTATTACTATTTTTTTTTATTTGTTATAATGTGTTATAACGTATGTGAATATGATCGATTTGACTCTACCGAAAGATAAAAAACAAATCAAGGAAAGCTGGGACAAGAGACTAGAGGTAATGTAAATACTCGTAAACATAAAGATAAACTTCGTGATCTGTCTAGAGTCAATTATATTTATCATGACATGGAAACTTCTTACATGGCTAGCGATATGCACCTACTTTGTTCTTAATTCTTAAAATATTGGATGGGTATATTAAGAGCTTTTTAAATGATTTTTTTTCTTATTAAAAAAATGAATAATTCTATTTTAAAATTGCTTTATTCATTCAAAACTAGAGTTATTTCAATCAATGAAAAAATGGTTCCAGGTAAGCTTACTACTTGATTGATCAATGGCATCGGCAGCACCTTCAGCATTTATCTGAAAACAATCTAAGCATTTCATATAGTGAACAAGTTGAGGGTAGTCGTGGAGCAGAGTCACTAGTGTACGACTGTACGTGATAAATTCTGATATACTGATTTTGTTAGCTTCACGATGTATCCTGTTTAAGGCAGAGTAACCATAGGGAGGGAACCTTGTTTAAAACACTCCGTTCTTATCAAGATACTTCCATTCTCCGCGTTCCGCAAAATTTGAGGCATTGATGAGTTTCACTCTGCGCTTTGCCTCAAAATACATTATTATTATTAAGTTTCAGTACACGTGAACCTTACCTAAGCTGAATTTTATTCTAATTGATTTTAATGTAATTAAAGTTTCAGATCCTCTGCCTGCCCTGCTAGGTAAGATACGTCGTGAAGACAGAACGAGACCCCAAGAGCACAAAAACAAAGTTTCTTATAAGAAATCATTAAATAAAAAAAAAAGAATTATTTCTATGCCGGCCATTTTATAGTTATAATTTGTATACTCCTCTTGAAGAAGACGTTGGTGATTATAATAAGTAATGTTCTATTATCAAGAACACTCTTTTCGACCAAGTCTCCACTCTAGAAAATTAAATATTTAGTATTTTCATTTCTTCGTTGTGGTAACGATGGCGACAAGAAGTGTCTTAATAGGAGTAGAGAGTCTTAACACTAGGCTCCTTAATAGTCTACTTACATGTATAGAAAAAAGAGCTTAAAACTAAAAAAGAAAATTTTATTTTTAAAAGTTTTTTGTAGCTCTTCTTTTAAAATCACACAAGATATAATAAATAGTACCTTACCTTACTTAATAATATATATTATACTTTCAACCGTAGTTTTACTCGTGGGCATCTAAACCTTTGTTTCGTTATTTATCGTATTTTCAAAAAAAAAAATGTTAACTTCGTAATGCCAGCCACGTTAAACAAAGTTTGTATCATATCTACTAAGACTTCTGCTTGAGTTGTTGGCAAATCCAAAGCTAAAATATCATCTATAATTTCTGAGTTGTATCAAAAAAGGTTTAGCAGTTTCATAATAAATATTTACACAGACTATACGAACAGATTATATATCTTTAGTACGTTCAGTTCAGTTTATGTAACAACCGTCTTTTATATAACTTGACTAACCTCACTTAAGCGTTTATAAACAAATACATACGTTCTGTATACGGTCAAATTAGTCCGAAAAAAGTTCGTATGTTTCCGACATACATTAAATCTAAATATGATTAAGTTTAAAATTATATTTTTGTTAATTCTAAGTGTTCTGTGCGGTTATGGGATACCTCAAGACGTCAACGAACTTCAGATAAACGTGGCTGTTAATTCAATGCTCATTGGAGGTTATATTTCAAATTGTCCATTTGGATATAAAAGAATTGGTAGATTTTGTAAACGTGCTTAGTGAATGGTACATTTATAATGGTGATGTTGCAATATTTTAAAGAATTTTTCTTAATTTAGTTATAATGGTAGCCAAAGTATGCGAACAGCTTTGAATTATTTTTTTGATCTCATCAACGTCCAAAGCGCTTAAATAACCAATATATTTTATATGTTTGTAATATAAATCATTTATGTTATATTATTAACTCACTAGGTAAAGTCTATTTATGTAAAAACCATAACTAAAATTAAATAGCGACAGGCTATCAAGATATTACTATGGACACACATCTCACCTACTGTACAAGAAACTACTTAAAGATCATTCCCGAGCCCACTGGAACATTCAACTGGAATTTTACAAAAATTGTGTTAAATGATATGTATAATGTCGGAGATATTGAACTTCATACTTTAATGTGAAATTAAACTTTAAGAATATAATTACTTTTTTTATTTAATTCTTTGCGTAAGTATTATAATATTAATAGAATAAATTAAACAAAATGTAAATAGATATCAAATTAACAATTTTTATTGGCTCTTTGTAGTTTTTTTTTTCAATCATCTTAATAAAAAAATTAGCATTTGTATACGGGAAATTACAGTGAATACTTAAAATAAAAAGCCTACATTTTAAGTAATCAATAAATCACAAAAAACGGTAACTATATTATATTTGCAATCATGCCTAAGTTACTCGCTTTCAAGTATATAGTATCAGTACTCTCCTCCACCTATCAGTCGCCTAAAACAACTTCTCTGAGGCAACAAACAGAAAATAAGAAAAAAATAATTAAAAGAATTCTCTGCTCATCTAGAAAGTAATGTTTATCGAAGAGACCTGTCGTGGCATCGCAGTCATAAACGTTTGTCCACAAGAGTGTAATAATATAATAATAATAATAATCTTTATTTCATCTCACAATACATCTTAAAAAAATACAGAAACCAGTGGCGAACAATAAAAGCTAATGTGAGAGACTGGTGTCCATACTGGGTATACACCTGTATCACAGATCACCAGGCACTCACCCTAGAACTAACAATAAGAGTGGTTTATTATAGAATACAAATAATTAACAGTATAGACCTTATACTACTTTAATAATTAACTATTATTTTAAATATGGTAATATGGTTATGTGTGTTAGTGTGTGTGTGTGTGTGTGTGTGTGTGTGTGTGTGTGTGTTTGTATATGTGAGCATGGGCGTATTATTTGGAAATTACGAATAAGTTCTCTGTTTCATCATAACTACAACATTTAAGCCATGCTGTTACAAGTTTTTTACATTTATTTCTAGATATATGGTATATGGGTAAGTGTTGGTTTATTTTATTATATAGGAAATCCCCAAGGAATGGATAGATGTTTTAAAATTACTCATTGGACAAATAGTTTTTGTTCTTCTGGAAATCGCTTTACTATTAGAATCATACACAATATCAGAGTGTTTTTTTAAGATAGTATATAATATAAACAATTGACGTACAGTTAAAACACCACAGAGTTTATATAGTGCCGATGTTGAATATTGAAAGGGAAGAGAGTATCCAGTTTTGAGAACAGATCTTTGGGCGCGTTCAAGTGTAATTAGTGCTGATTTGGATACACCACCCCACAATGTGATGCAATAAGAAAGTATTGACTGACATAGGGCACAGTATACCTTTCTTAGTACTGTTTGACTTGCAACATTTCTTAATGATCTAAACACAAAAATTAATTTACGAGTTCTCTCTGTAAGCTGATCTATATGATATTTGAAACTAAGTGTACTATCTAATGTAACTCCTAAGTATTTAATTATAGTGACATTTTCCAGAGATGGGCAAGAGCAGGTATTGGAGCTCATGGCATTACAGGAATGGATCACTAAAGGAAAAGGTTCAATTCTGGAATTTCTTATCATGGTGAAATTAATGCATTTTGTCTTGTTCACATTGAGCTTTAGTTCATTTTTGGTCAGCCAGAGAGTGACAGAATTTAGCCCTAATTGCGCGGATTCGTAAACTTCCTCCCACGTATTGGCACTAAAAAGAAGCGCGGTGTCGTCAGCAAATGCAATAATTTTTCCATTTTTGAGCTGTAAATCACATAGATCATTGACATAGGTGAGAAAGAGAGTGGGACCCAAGATACTGCCCTGGGGGACTCCGCGGTCAAGTAAAAGATCCTCACTAACGAACCTATCAACCCTAACTCTTTGGTACCTATTAGTTAAGTAATCTGTAAAGAGGTCTAGAGGTATACCGCGTATTCCCAGACGCTCAAGTTTTCCGATCAGTATAGGTACAGAGACCGTGTCAAAGGCCTTAGCCAAGTCCAAAAAAATTACTAAAACCTTTCTTTTACTATCCATGTTTGTCACTATAAAATTAGTTAGTTCAAGTACAGCGTCACTTGTTGATTTTTGGGACCTAAAACCAAATTGGGATTTAGAAAGAAGGTGGTTTTTTTCTAAATAATATGTGAACCGTGAATTAATAGATCGTTCTAGAATTTTTGAAAATGACGTTAGTATAGAAATAGGTCTAAAATTAGTGACACAGTCTTTACTTCCATTCTTGTGTATAGGAATAATTTCGGCTCGTTTAAAATCCACAGGAAAAACACCAGTTTCAAAGGAAAGGTTACATAGAAAAGTGAGTGCAGGAGTTAGGACGTCTGCATAACGCTTAAGAATTGAACTGGATATACCATCTCGACCAACAGCACAGTCATTTTTAAGATTATTTATTAGCGTTCTAATTTCTCTATCATCTACTGGAATAAGGCCAAAAGACTTAGGGTTAGTACGTATGTATTTCAGAACATTGCTGATGGGGTACTTAATCGATATATTCGCAGCTATATCTTTTCCTGTATTAACAAAGAATCTGTTTACAAAATCAATGGAAGCTTGAGGTGTTTTACGGTCAATTAATTCTATCGCATTAGTTCGTAGTTTGTGCGTATGAGTAATGGATGTAATAACTTCCCAGAGTTTTTTATTATTAGGTGCATTACTAAGCCTATTACTGTCATAGTCGCGTTTAGTTCTTTTTAATAAATCACTACAGAAATTTCTATATCTTTTATAGGTTGTAATAAATATTTCATTATTTGGATATCTTTTTGCTTTTTGATGGAGTTTATCTCGATTTTTTAGACAGCGCAAGAGTCCAGGAGTCATCCATGGCTTTAAAGTAATTTTTCTACATGAAGACTTATTTTTTTTAGTATTCGAGGCCAGGACGGTATTAATTTTAGAGAGAAGAAAGTTTGTTGCAAGGTTAACGTCACAATAGGTATACAAGTGAGTAATATCCAGAGATTTCATAGAAGAATCAAGATTCTTGTAATTTATAATACTAGAAGATTTAAGTTTAGGCACTCTTTTGATATTAGTTTCAAGGATTAGCATAACCGAGTTATGATCTGTAACAGAGGTTTCAGCTACAAAGCACTGTGCAGGTAGGCGTGTTTTGAGAACGATGTGGTCCAAGCACGTTTTAATGCGAGTTGGTAAGCGATGCGCAGGTAGCAAACCGTGCATTGCAAGTAGCTCCAGATAAGTATGTGAACGTGGGTCCTCGTTTTCTTTACTAATGTTGATATTAATGTCGCCTGCTAAAATAACATTTTGGAATTTCGAGCATTGTTTTAAAATTTGGTCTAAAGATTTGAAGAAGTCCACAGCATCTCGAGTAGCAGGTGGCCTATATATAGCAATAACGATCGTGTTACTATTAATTTCTAAAGTTAAACAATTTGCATCACAGATATCTGGCTCTTTAGAAACCAAATTTAATTTTTCTTTGTAGTAAACAGTGACCCCTTCATTTTGGCTAAAGTTACGTGTAGTGACTATTGAACTATAATTTTCAAGATAGGGAACCAAGTGAGATGAGAAAAGCCAGCATTCAGTTAAAATTATTATATCCCAATCAATTTTAGACCGTATCAATAACGCGTGAAATGAGTCAAAATTACACGAGATACTTCTAATATTTTGTGACATTACTTTGAAAGTAGACTCTGGTTTGAAGATTAGTTTTGAACAATCATCAATATTACAAACCCTAGACTCCGCTACTGTGATAGAATCAATTTCACTATTTAACTTATTATGATGGCAATCGAATTATGTCTATTTGTTGTGAAACAAATGAAAAGCTGGTATGTCAATAACTTTGTAAAATTGACAAAATTGAGTGAATGCAGTTCAAAAAAGAAAATAAAATAGTAGAAAAGTAAGTAATATAATATTCCCGGGATGTATAATTTGAGTACAGAATGGATTGCTAGAAACTTAAAAACCAATAAAAACAACATCTGTTTATGAGATTTGCATGTATTGAAATAAGTATAACTTGCTATATGCTCGTGCGAATAAGATCGCTGTATGTACAGTAATGCGATAATGATTAAATAAAGAATATGTGTAACTATATAGTGTTTTTTATTTGGTATAATAATTCTATATTTGATATTTTGAGTATAGTATATAAACTTGTAATGATATTTGGTTTGTGTAATAATTCTGTAGAGTGTATTAATATAAAATAAGGCAAATAATAAAATGTTGCAACAAAATTGTGACTTTAACTTAAGGCTACTACAACTTAACTTAACTGCTAGCTCAAGTCCAAAAAAGCCTAGTCACTTGGAAACTAACGCAGAGAGATCTTCTTCCTTTTCAATCAAAATTCTCGGCGAATTGTCTTTATGCTTGAGGAACACTCTTCCATTTGAAGTCCAGCAATTCTCAAAAAGGTACTTTTTGCTAAACTGGCGAGCGAGGTAGTGCACATGTCTATTTCTCGCTGTTAGGGACTCAGATATATATATAGGCCGGGACTGATATGCCAAAGAAATAATGTTTGTCGAGAGTTTCTTATCTTTATGTTCTTTATTGTAAGTTCGGCTCGATTTAAGAAAATTGTTCTTTGTAATTTGAGAGGCAAATCTCACCACTATTATGCTACTATTTGCTTGTTTGGTTTTAACACGATGAATATGAAATATATCTGAGTCCAGAACCGGATGTTGTATGGTTTCTCCAATAGTTTTTACAAGTTGTATTAATGTGGAAGTATTTTCGCTTTGTGAATAAGGAATGTTTTTTATTTCAACTGTGGACAGCTTTGAGGATCTTTCATGCTGATCCAACTTACTCTCGAGTATCTCAACGCGTTTTTTATAAGCTGTATTCTCAGTCTGTAGCGTTTGGTATGCAGCCAACAGATTATCGTACTTGCAGGATAGAAATTCTATACTATTTTGAATTTCCATATTTTGGCTTGAGATACTTGCCATTTGACTAATGATTGACTCGAGTTTTAGAATTTGCCGACCTTCAAATTTTGTGAATAACGTTTGCATTTCGGTCATAACGTCAGTCAATGTAGTCGGATGTTGATCTTGATATAGTTTTCGCTTAGTATTTCTAACCGTTACATTCACAACATTGGGCGATTTTTCAAAAATATCTGTATCATTAGATTGCAAAGCACTTATTCGATGAAGATCCGGCATAGAATTTGTCTGAGAGCTCGTAGCGGACTTCACTGGTGTGCGAGGAACTGACATTGTTAGGTTTGCTGCTTATTTATAGTAAAACTTCGTAAAAGTAGGCCTATTTAGTCAGCTGTCGGGTGATTAGGGCTGCAAGGGGCGTGGCAGATGCATAAATTACAATTGGCTATTAGACTCATCTCAAACGTCGTTCTGGGGGTAAGGCCACACAAAAAGTGAAAGTAAACACAAATAAAATATGTTGATCTTTGTCTTAAATAGTGCCGTCCTACTTACGATGTAGTCTGAGATTCTTTAGAGGTTTATGGACGCCTGGTACAAGGCAGCGATTTACTGTAGAAATTATTTATAAAACTTAAAATAAAAACAATGAATTTTACACACGTCTATACTGTTTGACCGTCGGAGGGCAAGAGGAGGAGGAGTGTGACTGGAAACAGGCCATATTGTGGCTTCAAATCCAACTCAAAGTAAATGAATTTTTACATTTCCCCATTAGTTAATAGAACGAGTCAAAGCGCGGTGTTGAAATCCACCACTTAAAGCAAGAACCAGATTTCGGCGGAAAGTGGGAAACGGAAGCTTATTAGTGGAAGCGGAATGTTTTGTTGTTTTAACACAAGAACGCCCGGCTCCATTTGATATGTGTTGAATCAAAAAAATTAAGCTGTATTCTACACAAACCAGATTGTACCTGGGAACCTAGTATAAAGTCATCCTGATCAAGACACTCCATTAAATTCTAGTTGTGTAGTTCAGCAGTTGCAAAAGATTTTTTTGTGAGCGTTATACATAAGAAGCGATACTAATATATGTACATTTGACCTGACCTCAGAATTTATAAACAAACGACAAACTCTCTCTCGACTTCATATTTAGCAAAACTGAAGAGAGCCAATAAAAACTTTAAAAGTTGTTAATTTGATATCTATTTACATTTTGTTTAGTTTATTCTAATAATATTATAATACTTACGCAAAGAATTAAATAAAAAACTAATTATATTCTTAACGTTTTAATTTCACATTAAAATATGAAATTCAATATCTCCTACACTCTACATATTATCTAACTCAATTTTTGTAAAATTCCGATTCAATGTTCCCAGGCTCAATGTCCCAGTGGGCTCGGGAATGATCTTCAAGTAGTTTCTTGTATAGAAGAGGAGATGCGTGTTGTACGAAGTAATATCTTGACAGCCTGTCGTTATTTATTTTAGTTTTGGTTTTTAATATAAATGATTTACATTACAAACATACACATATTTTTTTATTTAAGCGTTTATTGGACATAGATGAGCTCAAAAAAAATTATTCTAAGCTGTTCGCATACTTTGGCTGCCATTTTAACTAAATTAAGAAATATTCTTTTAAATATTGCAACATCACCATCATATGTAAATGTACCATTCACTAAGCTCGTTTAGATGCATATTATGCATATTTAGATTTAACGTATGTCCCGAAATATACAAACTTTCTTGAGATTATTTTGTCAGGATGTGTTTGTTTGTAGACAAGAAAGACTTAGTCAGGTTAGTCAATTAAAGACGGTTGTTGCGTAAACTGCACTTGGAGTACTAAATATATAATAAAATCTGTCCGTATAGTCTGTGTGAAGATTTATTAAACTATTAAACTGCTAAACCTTTTTTAATACAACTAAGAACTTATAGATGACATTTTAGCTTTGGATTTACCAACGTCTCTTTACAAGGCAGAAGACTTTATAGATACGATACAAACTTTGTTGAACGTGGCTGGTCCTATTTCTATCATTGGGCAAACCCAATATTTTTAATTTTATAAGTCAAGCTCTTAAGCTGTGGGGAACGGAAGAACGGAGTATGTCAACGTTAGGTTCCCAGATTTCCTTTACGTACCATGCTATGTGCGGGAAACAGCTTGACACTAAAAAATAAAAATTGGATTTTCCATTATCCCATCAACCACAGCATACAATGGATAACTTGCCGAAGTTACTTGGGAATTGTCTCCCAGAATCGACAAATTTAATTTTTTTTTATTTTCAATATTGTGTTTTAGACATGTTCGATTTGATTTTATGATGAAAGTGATATAAAAAACAAATCAAGGAAGACTGGGACGAAAGATTAGAGGAACTATAAATAAACATAATGATAAACTTTGTGATCTGCCTAGAGTCAATTATATTTATAATGACATGGAAATTCATTACATGACTAGCGATTTGCATTTACTTTGTTCTTAATTCTTAAAATATTGGAGTTATATTAAGCGTTTTTCAATGATTTTTTTTCTTATTAAAAAAAATAAAAATATGTCTATTTTTAAAGTGCTTTATTCATTCAAAACTAGAGTTATTTCAATCAATGAAAAATTGGTTCCAGTAAGCTTACTACTTGATTGAAAATGGCATCGGCAGCACCTTCAGCATTTATCTGAAAATAATTTAAACATTTCATATGTTGAACAAGTTGAAGGTAATCGTGGAGCAGAGTCACTAGTGTACGATTGTATGCGACAAATTGTGGTATACTGTTTTAAATGAAATATTTAATATTTTCAATTTAAATAATATATTATAATATATTTAAATAATATATATAAAATAAAATTTTATTTTAATATTTTCAATTTAAATATTTAATGTTTCAATTCTTCGCTCTGGTAATAAGGCAAAGCGCGGCGTTGAGTTCCGCCACTCAACACGCATGCCTCAAGTTTATTTATTTTATTATTTATTTATTTAAGTTCGGCGGAAAGTGGGGAACGGAAGTGGAACGGATTGTCATTACACTAGGTTCCCGGGTTCCCTCTGTCTACTCTGCCTCGTGCGGGATACAGCGTGAAGCTGAGTAGAGAGAGAGTACTGTTTTAAATGAAACACATTTAACCGGATTAACTTTACAGCAGTCCGTGGTCACGGGTAGACTCTACCCGTGACCACGGACTACTGTAAAGTGTTTGAAACGTCGGGTTTTCAAAAAACATGTTTCAAAATAAAAGTGTTTCATTTAAAATGTGTAACAATCGCGAAAATCAAAGACATTATTATGTGATATACTGTTTTCGTCAGCTTCACATTGTATCCTGTTCAAGGCAGGGTAAGAAAAGGAAGAATAACACTTCGTTCTACCATCAAGATTCTTCCGCTATATTTGAGGCATTGATTGTTGAGTGGTGAAACTCAAGGCAGCGTATATATATATATATATATATATATATATATATATATATATATATATATATATATATATATATATATGTATATATATATATATATATATATATATATATATATATATATATATATATATATATATATATCGTTCTGTACATGAGAACCTTAATTAAATTAAATGTTAACCGAATTAAAGTTATAGATCCCTTTGTCTACTCTGCTATAGGCGGGATACATCGTCAACAAAACAAGAGGAGAAAAAAGTTTCTTATGAGAAAGCATTAAACAAAAAAAACAATTATTTCTATGCCAGTCATTGCATCGTTATAAGTTTTGTACTCCTCTTAAAGAAGATGTTGGTGATGATAAAACGTAATGAATCTTTACGTTTTATTATAAAGAACATCTTTTCGAACAAGTCTCCACTCAAGGAAATTAAATATTTAGTATTTTCATTTCTTCGCTCTGGTAACGAAGGCAAGCGCAAAATTGACTCTATGAGCGATACTTATAAGAAAAAAATATATTTTATTGACAATATACATAATTCAACCGTGGCTTTACTCGTGAGTATCAAAATCTTTGTTTCATTATCTATCGTATTTTCAAAAAAAGAAAAGATTTTAATGACAGTTTAAATCTTTGATATTTTCGACTTTTCTATTCGTATAATACACATTATATAGACAGAGACTCTTTTCTATTTCTCTAAATCACAGTGAATATTTGGTTGGAAGTGTAATGTTTTATAATAAGTAGTTATATAAATGTTACCCGGTTCATTTTGCTGGGCCAATGATCGACGATTTCTTTATAAATATCCGGGGAAAACTTTACAGGTTTGTCTATATCGTCCACCGGAGCTGGGTCAACCAATTTTTTTGGTGCTTCAAAATAGATAATAATCTGGAATATGTAGGACTTGTTATAAGAAATTGCTGTATTAGAGCAACTGCTTTCGTGTTATCACTCACTCTCTCACACAGCTGCGCGCTGTATCCCGCACATGGCAGGGTAGACAGAGTGAACTTGGGAACCTAGTGTTAAGACACTCCGTTCCGTTTTCCACTTTCCGCCGACTTTGAGGCATTGCTTTTGATACAAAATGGTGTTATAAAGATCTAAACTAAATGAAATTGTTTTTTTTTTATCGGGCTATATTGAAATTCTGATACTCTAAATAACACTTTAAATACGCTTGTTATAAAAAAAAATGGAGAAACTTCTCCAATAAATAATTCATTATTATAAAATGGCCGCCCCAACAGAGAATATGTATATATCACATTACAAATTTAACTTAGTTATCAAGTTTTATCAACACTCACATCAACAGGCGCAATTTTCTTCTCAAAAAAAATGCCTTGCCTTTTGTCCCGCGGAAATTTAGACAATAGGAAACCTTTTGTAGAACCACCTCTAGCCAACATTGCCTTTTTAAGTAATTCCATTACAACGTCGTTTGGTACTGAATCGTCTAAAAATCGTTGTATAATTTCTTTTTTTTTTTCTCTCACTTCTCAGATTCACGCTGCATGCTGCACATTGCAGATTAGGCAGAGGGAACTTGGGAACCTAGTGCTAAGACACTCCGTTCCACTTCTGTCCCCACTTTCCGCTAAATTTGTGGCATTGCGTGTTGAGTGGCGGAACTCAATGCCGAGTTTTGCCTTGTACCAAAACGAAGAAATGAAAACATTAAATATTTAAATTGAAAATATGAAATATTTCATTCTTCCCCGAGTGAGGATTTAACCCGCAACCTGTCGGTTTCAGTCATACGCTTAGACCGTCGCGCCACGATAGGCCTCTTTGTATTGTTAGCTTCTGTTGTATCTCGCATATAGAAGGATAGGCATAGGAACCCTGGGCACGTAGTGTGACACGCTGTGCCTTTATTGTATAATTGATTGAATTTATTCAAAGTCATAAAATAATATAAATATATATATATATATATACATATATATATATATATATATATATATATATATATATATATATATATATATATATATATATATATATATATATATATATATACATACTGAAAAATCCATCTAAATCTAGCTATCAACCCACAATCCGCTCGCCAGTTTGATTGCATTCTCATGTTGAATGGCGGCAATTAACGCTGTGTCTTGTGTTTACATCTACGGCTTTTTTGCTTTTAGATTAAAAATTGAATAAATTTTAACTGGTTCTACATACGTCGTTCCATAGCTGTAATTAAACATTTAGTTCTATCCGAGCCGGTGTTTATCTCGTCCCGTAGTAAGCTTCCTGTCAAGAGATGTGCTAACCCAAATTTTGATGTGATTTTCTCAGATTGTCCACTCACGACAGATCGACTGCCCAGCATCCAAACGATCGGTGTTTTGCTCGAATCAATTTGGGGCTAAAGTCGGGATATCAAAACGTTTTTAGAATGTACATTACATCTAGAAGATTTTACCAGTGGCTTCACTCGTGTGGAATTAGTATTTGTAAGGTTCCGGCTCTCAAAAAAGCCGAACCCTTATCGGAAGTATTTAATAACGTTTCAGGTTACAAAATAAAAAAAAATACCTGTTTACGAAACGCTTTACATCTAGGCGACATACACTGCAGAGGACATGGTGGGCTTTTCTCAATAACTTCTTCCTCGCACGGAGAACAAATATTATCATCCATTTTGGTAAATTATATATTTTTTTAATTAATTGGGCATAACTATAATTTTGTTTTAGACATATTGGTATTATTTAATTTTGTAGAAAATATTCTTATTTTTCAAATGTCAGATATTATGTACTGAAAGAGTTTTGCTTTGTGCTATAATGATGTTAATTGTTTAATAGGATATATATATATATATATATATATATATATATATATATATATATATATATATATATATATATATATATATATATATATATATATATATATATATATATATATATATATATATATATATATATATATATATATATATATATATATATATATATATATATATATATATATATATAACAAACGATGAGGCCTGTCGTGGCGCAGCGGCACAAGGGTGTGACTGATCCCCAGTCGAGGAAATGAAATACTTAATATTTTCAATTTAAATATTTAATGTTTCATTTCTTCGCTCTGGTAATAAGGCAAAGCGCGGCGTTGAGTTCCGCCACTCAACACGCAATGCCTCAAATTCGGCGGAAAGTGGGAAACGGAAGTGGAACGGAGTGTCATAACACTAGGTTTCACTTTCGTTCCCTCTGCCTACCCAGCCTAGTGCGGGTTACAGCGTGAAGCTGAAAAAATATATTTATTTATATATATATCAAACTTAAGGAATACCTGATTGTTAAATATGCATATATTGTTAACGAACCAACATGGCTAATATATAAAGAAGTGGGAATCTCTCAAAGAGATAAAGACCCTATACACCTTATAGAACACTGTCGAACACCATCGGATAAACAGAAGTTTAGAAAATTGTTGCTCATTCAATAAAACTCGATTCAACATAGGAACAAGCGTTGTAAGTCTATGATGACATGTTTATAAAAAGAAAAAACAACGAAAAATTTCTAACTAACTGTGAATAAAACAATCATTTTTTTTTAATTCATCGGATTGACGAATAATATAAATAATATTTTACTATGTTAATTATAATGGAGAAGAGAGAAAGAACCTAGTGCTAAGATATTAAGATACTTTCTTCTCCCATTTCTGCTATTTTCATTCGAGCAAAATATATAAAGCCCACTTATTTATTCTTGCGCTAAGCTTCAATTTCGTCTATTCTTTATTTCTTCTAAAAATAGAAACACCAACTTCTCAATCAGAAAAGTAAAAAGAAAGAAAAATAATAATAATAATTTTATTGAATAATATTATATAAATACATCTTCAAGTACAGATACAATACAATTTAATTTTGGTTTTCAAAGTTTTTGTCCACTAGATGACAGACTTTTTACGTCCTCCAACCAGATTTGAATCTCAAATCAAAGACATTTCTATAGTATTGTATTATCACTATTGAACATGGAGTACTGAGGTTTTTCCAAACAAAACATACCAGCTCTTTTAAATCCATAAGGGCAATTGTTATTATAATAATTAGCGATCATTTCAGGCAAAACTTCTACATAATCGTCCAATGTTCCATTGCAGCACAAAACATTAAAAATTACTAAAAATACAATTTTTAATATTATATACATTTTTTTTCGTTTCGACTGAACTATATGTCTTTTCGAGCTATGATATTGAGAGAGTGTTAAGATTCTAAGGTCAGGGCAGATTTATATTGAAATTTTTTCTTACGTAAGCCGTCTTGGTGTGAAATTAATTTATCGTAACGTAATACAATATTAGTAATTTAATATATTATTAGATAATGTTTATCTGTCTGTAATCATATTAAAATTGCTATTAGAGTATGAAGTTTGTAGAATAAATAGAGATTGGTTATATTGAATTAAATATCGGGCAGCTTCATGAATGTCAATGAATGATTCATTTATAGCTGTATCCCGTATATGGGTATATGGCAGTGTAGCCACAGGGAAATTGGGAACCTAGTGTTTTTTTTTTTTTTTTATTGGCCCGTTTCTCCTCAGGCTTAACCAGAGACCTTTTTTACTTAGTGCTTTTATTATGTTTTTGTGGATTAGTACATTAAGCGGAAGTGATTGTACAATTTTTTAAGTGTATTTTATTACAGGTCAGGGGTTTTACATGTCTTTACTATTTCAGTTTTACTAGGTATTAGGTACGTCTTAATTTATGTTTCTTTTTAATATTTCTTCTAAGTCTTTTTACATTACTTGCGTTCCTTTATCACAATACTTATTTTATAAAATACATCTACTTTATGTTTGCTTTCATTTTATAATACTTCTCATTAATGATTTCATTTGTGACTATATATTTGTTTTACAGCCAACATTTATGTACATATTTATCTATATCAGGTTTACCCAAAAGTAGTAGTATAATAACAAATTACAGGTTACAGTATAATAACAAATTACCACAACAGGCCACATCCTAACTGCATCCATAATGTCAGCTAGATTAACAACATATTATTTTTTTTTCCAAGCTGTCTCTGGTAATTCACTATACTATTTAGATGAATATAAACAATTAAGAAGAGAGAATTTATTTCAGTCCATGCATAGCTATTTAGAATTAAACTCTCCTTAGCAAAAAAATATGATTGGCCTATTCAGCAATTTGGTATTAGATGCTGCTCTAAGGTGAAAACGATATATTTATATAATAAATAATCCAATGCGGCGTTAAGCTCCGCGCTCAACACGCAACGCCTCAAGAATTCTGCGGGAAGTGGAGAACGGGGATGTTTAATAGGAACCGAGTGTCTTAACACTACGGTTCTCAAGTTCCCTCTGTTTTACCTGTTATGTTCGAGATATAGTGTCAAGTTACAATAAAGTAAATCTAAATAATCATAAAGATAAACTCTATGATCTGCTTAGATGCAATTACATACAATGACATGGAGATTTATGATATTACTAACAGTTTGCTCCCACTTTGTTTTTTACTCTATTTTAAGAGCATTTCATGTGAATTTGCTCAAAAATTGGCCAGGCATTTACAGTTCTAGAGCCACTTATTTTTTTAGCGGTTTATTTTATTTAGCTCTTTAGCTTTAGCAAGTATTAAGACATCCCTTTTCCCATTTTCTGTTGTAATTTCGAGACATGTGAGTGCGTGGCGGAACTTAACGTCGCGTTTAATGTTATTACCACAACGAGAAAATGAACGAAATAATTCATTCCACCGAGTAAAAATCGAATCCAGTTCCGTCGTATTTACAGTCACACGCTCGAGCCGCAGCGCCACAACGGCCTCAAATACATTAATATTGAGGCACAAGCATGAGATTGTAAATAGGACAGGTTCGATCCCCACTAGAGTAAAGGATGTATTTCATATTTTCAACTTAATTAATATAATAATTCGATGTTTTCATTTCTTCGTTCTGGTAACAAGGCAAAGCGCGGCGTTGAGTTTCGTCACTCAACACGCAATGCGTCAAATTAGGCGGAAAGTGGGCAACGGAATAGAGTATCTTAACACTAGGGAACCTAGTAGAAGAAGTTGCCTCTGCCTACCCTGCCATGTGCCGGATACTGCGTGACGCTGAGTGAGTAGTATACGTAAAAAACTATATATACTTTAAGTCAGAGCAATGGTGGTATAACCATGTACCCAGTTAAACATTAGTTTTACTGGAAGAGGTTACAGCGGCCTTGGGGTACAAATAACTCCTAAAATGTCTGGTGCAGAAGGCAACGGGCAACCACTGCACTATTTTCCCATACAAGTCGCTGTGGAAACACAAGAAAAAATAGTGAGTTGGTCATACGATCTGCTTAACAACCCGCGCCGTATTGCGTCGGGGGCAGACGGTGAGAAATGGGCTATCGGCTGCACGACTGTTGATGACCAAGCATCACGCAGAAATACTGCTACTGGGCTGAAAATGCGGAATAGCCAGAGGATAGGCACTTGAAATGTTCGTGGACTACTGCAGCAGCAAGGACTTACCATTGTAGAGAGGTAAATTGTGAGATGCCGTCTGAATATCTGTGGGTTGAGCGAAACGCATTGGAGAGTCTGCGACCACTATCTATCAGAAACACAGGCCATCCATTTTTCTGGCGGTGATACCTTGCAGTTGCAGTTTGCGGTGGATTACCGCAACCAAATTCATGCGACGGAGACATACATCCTGCGAGAAAGTGAAAGAAAGAGGATAGACGCTCTCAAGATGTGGTGCTGGAGGAGAGAGCTCAGTGTCGTGGACTGAGCACAGAAAGAATGTATCCATACTTCAAGAACTGAAAGTGAGGCAACATTTTTCTTCCATTGTCCAAGCCCGTTTACTTAACTTCTTTGGGCATGTATCTCGCAGAGAAGGCGAATCCATCGAGCGTCTGACAGGGAAAAGTAGAAGGGACTCAAGGGCGCGGCAGATCTCCGATGCGATGGATCGACCAGATCAAGGTGGCTACGGACAGCTCCTTCCATGAATTTGTAAGGAAGGCAGCAGTGAGAGACGAATGGCGGCGGCTGCATTCATGTCACAATATTTCTCTCAATTTGATCGCAGCGCAAATAAATAACAATATTTTATTATCATTATTTTAATTCAAATCGTGCGCATCAAATAATAAATCAAAAGATACCAAAAAAAAGTTTTGAAGTGTGCATAGAATAATATACATTTTGCGAATTTATTAATATACATCTCATAAATGTTATTTATCAAATTTATACGATTTAAAATTGCCTTAATTTTGAATGTACATTCAAGGTCAGGTGTGTCACCAAATTGGTTCATTGATTCCAATGCCCATTGATCCTAATACAAAATTCTTACAAATTTACTTTATGAGAAAATATTAAATATTTCATTTCCTCGACCGGGGATCGAACCAGAACCTGTCGGTTACAGTTACATACTTGTGCCGCTGCGCCACGACAGGCCTCAGGTCCTCTTTTATAAAGACACCTTACATGTTGCAGGTGTTCTGTTAAAATTTCCACCTACTTCAAAAACACCCATTTAAAGAGACAATTAAGCAAGCAACAACAGTATTTGTAACTGTATCTTCTTGACATACATACTCGTATATAAAGATAAAATAAAAGAAAAAAAAAATAATAAATTTATTAATTACATAGAAATGATTCATTATCCATTAAATAAAAACATCCTGTAGTACAGATAAAATACAATTTAATTTTGACTTTTTTGAGTTTGTTTGTCCTCTAAATGAGAGACTTTTGATGTCCTTCAACCATATTTGACTCTCAAATCAGAGACTTTTCTATATTATTACATTATCACTATTGAACATGGTGTACTGAGGTTTTTCCAAACAAAACCTACCAACTCTTCTATATCCAGAAGGGCAATTGTAATTATAGCTCCCGATAATCATTCTGTCCACACTTTCTACAGGCCCGTAATCGTTCAATGTTCCTTTGCAGCACAAAACACTTAAAATTACTAATAATACAACTTTAAACATAATATACATTTTAGATCGCTTCGACTCAACTATTTCTTTTCAAGTTACGATATGAAGAGAATGTGGTGTTATAGAGTTTAAGGTCAGGGCAGATTTATATTGAAAACTTTCCTTGCATAAGCTGTCTTAGTGAATGATAATTTATATCTAATAATATGTATATATTATTAGATAATGTTTGTCTGTCTATAATTATTTTAAAATTGTTATTGGGGCCTGTCGTGGCGCCGCGGCACAAGCGTGTGACTGTAAACGACAGGTTGTGGGTTCTATCCCCACTCGAAGAAATGAAATATTTAATAGCGAGCGAAGAAATGAACATATTAAATATTTCAAATTAAATATTTAATATGTTCATTTCTTCGCTCTAGTAACAAGGCAAAGCGGGATACAGCGTGAAGCTGCTATTGAGGGTAAGAAATGTTTATATGAGCTTTAATAGAATAGCTAAGATACAATCAATAAAGCCTCAAGGCTTGGCTATATTGGATTGAATATCGGGCAGCTTAATGAAGGTCTATGAAGGACCGTACATATTGCAACATGTGTAAAAGATATTTCGGTACTGTTTCTGATGATAATTATTTTTTTCTTCAAAACAGAAAATATTTAAATAAATGTAAGAAATTAAGAGTCTTTTTTTCATTCCGTGCATATATGCTCTATAGAAGTAAACTCTCTGTAGCTAAAAACAATGGTTGGTCTATATAGCAATTTGGTGTCATTTGTTGTTTTAAGGTAAAATAATATGTTTACATAATAAATGGTCTAACACGGCGTTGAGTTCCGCCACTCAACACGCAATGCTTTAGAAAATCGTCGAAAAATGAGGAACGAGGAAGTGTTTTATTAGGAACGGAGTGTCTTAACACTGCGTTCCCAACATTCCTCTGTCTACAATGTAAAACTAAAAGAAAAATTAAAATAAAAACAAAACAAAGACAGAGAAACTAACTCTAAATAATCCTAAAGATAAACTCTATGATCTGTGTAGAGGCAATTACATACAATGACATGGAGATTTATGATATTACTAACAGTTTGCTCCCACTTTGCATGTACATATTTTGTAACATTTAATATCAGCAACAAGAGGCACTTACAAATCCTGCTACGTTAAAATGTGTATACGTTATCTAAATGAGTATTAATATACGTTTTAGACTCAGCTTCACGCTGTATCCCGCACATGGCTGGGTTGGCAAAGGGAGCTTGGGAACCTATGGTTAATTCACTACGTTCCACTTCCGTTCCCCATTCGTCCCCCAGTGGGAAGAAATGAAAACGTTAAGTATTTAATTTGAATATATTGAATATTTCATTTCCTCGACTTGGGATCGAACCCACAACCTGCTTGTGCGGCTGCGCCAAGACATGCCTCAACATATACGTTTTATTATAGAAATAAATTAAAATGCAAATAAAATAAAATAACAGAGTAATTTTAATAATAATTTTATTTAAATAAATAACAACACAATAGGGATGTTGAAGAACGAATGATATACTAAGAGGCATACATATTTTTCCGTCTCTTTTTCGCGCAATTTTTTTTTCCACGATCTAATTAATACTAGACAACCAGCTGAGGCGTACAATACGCGTTGCCATAGCAACGTCGCTTTGTACGAACGTGTGCACGTTTTGTCAAACATGTGGTAGTGCAAGCAAAAACTAGATGAAACTTGGCTATTTTGTAGTTTAAGAAAGCAAAATAATATACTTTTTATATATTTTTTTAAATAATTTGGTTATAAATATAAAATAACAATATCTTTGAACGGGCGAAGCCTCGCGTTTTGCTAGTTATATGTATAATTTAGCTATTATTTAAAATTATCTACATAAACTATAACTGCTTCAAGTGTCATACTCCTCCGCTTGTGAAATTCTCGTCCCTTTTCTAAACAGTCGGGTAAAAAGGGGTACAAAGTTTTTCATTCACGTATTAATATTTAAATTTTTAAAATACTCATATATGATTATACTGATCTATATTAATATAATGAAAATAAATAGTGTATACTGTCTATCTATAGTTAATATATATATATATATATATATATATATATATATATATATATATATATATATATATATATATATATATATATATATATATATATATATATATATATATATATATATATATATATATATATATATATATATATGTATGTATGTATGTATGTATGTATGTGTATGTATATATATAATTAAAATACTTCGCGTGTCCTACACATGGCGGGGTAGCCAGAGGGAAATTAGGATCTTACGGTTAAATTCTTAATTTAATATAACAATCTCAAGAATTCTATCAACATCTCTATCAGCTTATCGATCGTATGCTTAATACTAAGTTTCAAGCGACGAGCGGGTCCAGGATCTGTACGACTTGGCTAAAGATGGAGTCCACTGTGTCTTCAGCATTTATCTGCAAATATATATTATAAAATTTAATATTCGTTTCTCACTCACTCAGCTTCACGCTGTATCCCGCATATTGAAGGTTAGACAGAGAGAACTCGGGAACCTAGTGTTAAGACACTCCGTTCCGAGTGGCCCGACTCAACGCCGAGTTCTGCCTTGTTATCAGGCAGACGAAATGACAACATTGAATATTTAAATTGAAAATAATTAAAATATTAAATATTTCATTTTCTCGAGTGGGGATCGAACTCACTACCTGCGGCTTTTAAAGTCACGTGCTTATGCCCCAGCGCTACGACGGGCCTAACGCTTTCTCTTATTTAATATATATATTTTTACATTCTACATAGTGAGCCAACACACGCAAGGTACATATCATAGAAGGAACTTGGGAACCTACTGTTCAAATATTATGTTCCTAAATTTCAAGATATTGCTTGTCTATTAACTTTGTCTTTATCTCAGCAGTGTGTGAAAATGGAAATATTTAATTTCCTCTAATTAAAATTGAATTTTGTTGAGGACTGTGTGGTGTTGTTGGGGCAGCGTGACACAGCGTGTTGAGTTACGGTGTTGAGTTCCGCCACTTAACACAAACAGCTAAGCAAACCCTTTTTTTACTATTTTTTAAAGTGTTACTGATCATATTTAGGAAAAAAAAAAATACGCTACGCTATATATAAATTTAATCTAGAGAAAATAGGTAATTGGGTTATTTAAATGAGAACGAAATGGCCTAACGTTATATCACAAAGATCCCTCTGCCTATCCCGCCATGTGCGGGATACAGCGTGAAAAAGAAGCCTTACCCGTTTTAATTTAGCCGGATACTGAGCGAGGACTTGGTCGTTGTTTTCCAAGAAGGTCTTGAGCCTCAGTTTGATGGTGTCCTCGTTGTCGTCGGCGCGGCCGGAGCTGGCGGCGCGGCCCAGCAGCCGCGCGGTGAGCGTGTCGCAGGACGCCTCGAAGTAGATGATCACCTGGTAATTACTTTCATTTATTAATTAAAGTATTCGGTATAGTTTAATTGGACCTGTCGCGGCGCAGCGGCACTGTGTGACTGTATATGCGACAGGCTGTGGGTTCAATCCCCATCCGTTACAATGAAATATTTAACATTTTCAATTTAACGTTATCGTTGATCTGGTTACATGGATAAGCGCGGCGTTGTGCTCCGCCACTCAATAAGCAATGCTTCAAATTCGGCAGAAAGTAGGGAACTTAACGGAGTGTCTTAACATTAGGTTCCCAAGTTCCTTCTGCTTATCCTGCTATGCACGGAATACAGCGTGGAGCTTTATAAATAAGAAAAAAATAATTTATTTTTATCTGTGTAAAAACAAATAATTATATTAGCTTCAAACTGTATCACGCACTTAGCTGAGGAGGCAGATGGAATTACACTAAATGTTACTGTGGAATTAAGTGTGACACTACACTTGGGTATTAAGTGCTAAGACACTCGTTTAATCTTAAACTTTCCTACTTTGATGTCTTACGTGTCGTGTGGCGGAACTCAACGCCGCGTTGTTTGCAAATTTTTACGATTAGTTTATTTATAATTCCAATTAGTTGAGAGACTTACGTTTATTGTATTAGTTCGTAGTTTATGTAAAACTAATTGTGCAGATCCAAAAGTGAAAATATAATAATTCACTGAAGAATCAACTAAACAACATTTGAAGAAAACCTGACCGAAAAACATACCACATAATAGTAAAGGTAAGTATTTTTTAACTTTAAAGTGATATTTCATATTTACTTAGACAAAAGCTAACAACAAAAATTAGCTGTAATAAGCGTATAAGACCAACGTAGCTGGATGGCTTAGTTCGTCAGAACGTTTCGACGTTTTCTAAAGAAGCACAGGTTCAAATACCGATACGTTCAATTAATTTTACGTTTTCTAATAAAGTGAAGAAAGGTAGGTTCAAACTCACAGACACTGGTGCGATAGTGCTTTCAAAGGCAATGCCCTGAGATTTTTCCCTCGGGTAGCCGTCGATGAGGAAGCCCTTAGCCTCGCCGGCCTTCGCCAACATCGCCTCTTTCAGCAAGTCCAGTACGATTTCATTAGGAACTAGTTCACCTGAAATTAAAACAAAATACATTAGAATTCTTTCCTTTATTTCCTTTTTACCGATTTTTGAAAGGTTTATGAGTGGCGGATCTTAACACCGCGTCACCAGATCGGAGAAATAAAAGTTTTAATTACTTCATTTTCTCAAGTTGGGATCGAACCTAGAACCTGTCAGACGCAAGCATGTCCCTGCACCACGACACGCCTGTAAAAGTTAACCTAAAAATATATTATTTTACCATAGTTATAGTCGATGAAAAAAAGAGCTACCTTATTTCGAGACATAAATAATATACCTACACAAATGCACACACTCATACACACACACACGTGCACACACACACACACACGGGCGCGCACTCACACACACAATCCACAGTTGGTTGTGCTGTTATTTTACTGTATTTTAATAAATTATCAATTTTTATTTCCATTTTAATACTCACTAACCTCTTTCCATGATAGCAGTTAAGGTTTTCGCCCTCTCTGACCCGCTCTTCACCTCCGCTCGGAGCAAGTCCCCGGTGGACAGATGAGTGAAGCCGTACTTGGCTATGATCTTCTCGCATTGTGTACCCTTGCCGGAACCTGGGCCTCCCAACACCCACACAATTGGGGTTTTACTTGAATCAATGGGAGCCTGGAATATTGGAGAATTATTAATAATTATTTGTTAGATAGCTTATTTAATTCTAAATATTTCAAGAGTAGAAATGTTGAATTTGGCAAGTAAAATAGGAAGTAACGGTTAATTTCGATCAATATTTTATTGTTATTAGGGTAGTAAATTTCGGATTTTGATAGTTTTGACAGTATTTTTTTTTTTTTTTACAAAACGCGCGCAGTACTGGAGCGCCGCATATTAAAATAAGAATGGAGCTAGTAACATATTATAAGTTTCTCGTTTCTGAATATTAGAGGGCAGTTACAAAGTCAAACAGTTCCCTTTGGTGAACGCCAAAATATAATAAAAACATATTAATAAATAGTATAGTATCATTAATCAATAACAAATAGATTTCTTATTACATCGAATTTTATGAAGTAAGCAACGTGTTTTCAAGACTATAATATATCAATCAAGAAAAAGGAGATGTGCCAAAAGTTTATTCGTTAGGCTTAAAAAAATGTAAAAATTACCGTTATTTAAAAGTATTACTACTTTTCTAAGTAGTATTTATAAAACAATGTCTCACACTAATATAACCATGAGCTATAATTTATATATATTTTACTATAATAACTGTTAAAAATACAAAAAATATCTTAGAATTAATAATTAAAAAATAAGTAAAATCAAAATAACCGTTATTTCAAAGTATTCCCATTTCTAAAGAACGTCACGCACTAATATAACACATTCGTTCGTGAGTTACGGATTATCGATATTCTAGTATAATAACTGTTAAAAGTATCGTTACAAAAATAAACTTAATATTAATAATTAAATATTTGTATTACTAGAACGGTTTTACAAAAGAAATTTGTACCACGAGGTTGTTTATTTTGGTAATTCTCCATTGACAGTGACCGCTGTTCGTCCGATCTCATATATATAAATAAAGTATTTTAGTCTAACATTAGAAGAATGTAGATTGTAATTTTCATTGTGTATCAACTTGGCCTTGTTGTGGCGCAGGAGTGTGATGTAACAGGTAGTGCGTTCAATGTCTACTCGAGAAAATGAAATATTTAATATTGTCGTTTCCTCGCTCTGGCAACGAGGTACGACGCGGCGTTGAGTTACTCAACATACAAAAGATTCGTCGGAAAGTGGGGGACGAAAGAGGAATATCTTAACTTTAGGTTCCCAGATTCCTCTGGAGATGAAGCTGCTAAGGTGTGCAGGTTTTGGGTTGCAATCCCATTTGGGGCAATTAATTAAATATATTTATTTCTTCGTAACAAAACAACACACAATGTAATTAATATTGAATAGGATAGTCCGGAACGGTGCTCATTGATGTGGCAAGCGTACAACTTTTTCAATTTTAGCTAGAAGTTAGAGTGAATATACTAATATATCATCTAAGATCTCTATAAATAAGCATCACTTACGAGTACATAAGTATACATAATCGTATTCAAGGCCCGACTCAGTCACGTTAGACGTTTTGACAGTGATATTGAAAACGACGTCTTTGAGCAGTAGTTATACTGATTTTATATAACATTTCTTGTTTTTTTTATCTATATACATTTTTTAAAAGTATAAATTACACTTAGGATAGAAAAACATGTATCCAGAAAACATATAAAAATTTGAGCGAAGCAGGATTTGAACCCGCGTCTCATGGAATACAGCCGTATATATTTAATTTTCATTTTAAAAAATATACCTAACTATGTTTTTTGTTCGTAATGCATTATGAAGGCAGCTTAACGATTTCTTCTACATTATATTTAAGATTCTCCCACAAGCCGTGTTTTCCATTTCTTAGCCCTATTTTCTAAATATCCAGACATTGCATATTGAATAGTGGTTTAACGCCGCGAATTGTCTAAAAGTCTAATTATCTAAAGCAACAAACGGATAACAATTCATATATCAAGTGGAAAAAAAACTAACAAACGTTGTACTATCAGTCACGCGCTAAGCTAAAATTACAATCAGATTAGGTTTACCATTGCATTAAATGGACATTTTTTTAAGTGAAGTTAAATTTTGCCTTATCCCACACATGGATGAGGCAGAGGTAGAACTGAACCTAGTGATAAGTCACTCTGTTTCGTTCCAAATTCTCCGTCGATTTTAACGCATTGCGTGTTGAGTAGCGCAACTCAACATCGTGCTTTGCCTTGTTACTAATGCGAAGAAATTAAACTATTAAATATTTCATTTCCTCGACTGGGATCAAACCCACAACCTGGTATGCCAACAGTCACACGCTTGTACCCCAGCGCCACGAAAGCCCTCTTTTTAATATATTTACTAAAACTTCAGTACCAGGGGTATTCACCACAATCTTCCCACGGTTATACAAACGATCACTCAGTCCTATACAGACTGAAATGTATTTTTTATATTCACTGCTTCTGATTTCTAACAACATATATTGTATATTTCAATTAAGTTCAAACTATGTATTAAACAAACACAATTTAATCAATTTAAAGCTTCCCTTGTAAACTATAAAGCTTTTCCAACGCAAAGTAATTGACATTTGACTTTTATAGTCGAGCGAAGTATTAAAGACTAAAAGCTCAGTCATTTGCACGAGTGACTTGACATTTTACGATGCTACACAAATCGGTAAACTCAGCCTCATGCTGTATCCCGCACATGGTAGAATAAGCAAAGGGAACATGGGAACCTAGTGTTAAGTTGGAGGCATTGCGTGCTGGACAGCAAAAATCAGCGCTGCCTCTTTCCATTGTTACTGGAGCGAAGAAATAAAAACCTTCAAAATTTAAATAGAAAATACTAAATCTCTCTTTTTACCTTAGACATATATGTTTATTTAAATTTAAAAAATATTTAATGTTCGACTAAAATCGACAATTGTTTGCATATTACCAATCGCTAAATGCATCGATCAACGTGAAGAGTCCATTAAGGTTACGATTGTCTTGAAGCTTATTTTGTTAATAAACAATAAACGCCATAAGTAAACGGTAGAAGGAAATACCTAACAAATATATACATTGCACCTACTTATTTTATATCATTGTGCAATCGGCCTTGCACTTGGAGCGGTCGAAGGTCGAAAGTGTAATCACCGCATATTTACATATTTAAAGTTCACCTTTACAAAATATTTCTACCATCTATTCTCGTTGTAAAAATAACATCAAAATCAATCCATTGTTATTAAATCTTTATTAGATTGATTATACAAATGAATCTAGTAAGGTGTAATTTGACAAAGTAATTCGGAAAGTTTAAATCCCGTGGCTAATTAGAGAAAACCGCGTTGAAAACCTTCGCATTGCTTAAAAACTATGTGTACATTAGAGGGAAGCTCAATTCGTTTCATATTATGTTTTATAATAGAATATGAGGCCTGTCGTGGCGCAGCGTCACAAGCGTGCGGCTGTCCGACAGGTTGTTGGTTCGATCTCCACTCAAGGAAATGAATTATTTGATATTTTCAATTTAAATATTTAATGTTTTCATTTATTCGCTCTGGCACAAGGTAAAAACGCGGCGTTGAATTCCGCCACTCAACACAATGCCTCAAATTTGGCGGAAAGTAGGGAATGGAAGTGGAACGGAGTGTCCTAACACTAGGTTCCCAAGTTCCCACTGCCTACCTTGCCATGTGCGGGATACAGCGTGAAGCTGAGAATAATAGAAGTTTTACCTTAACCCAAGCTTTTTTCCAGCTACGCTGTTGCAGTTGCAGCCATGTAGCTACCAAAAGCACGATCACATGGAAACTTTTACACTTGGAGAGCTTTTCTTCTATATTAAAAATTTTCATTTAAATTTAAGTGATTCTATTACAATATTTTCCTAAATGAAGTCAAAATATAAATAATTATGTTGTTTGTAAAAATAAGTATATTTCAGCTTCAAAAGCTTTTTCTCAAAGAATTTAAAGTAAAGTTTAAAATGAATCTTAAACATTAACGTTTCAATTTCTTTTTGTCGCTGAATATTTAAAAATATACTGCTATAGCGGGGATGACAAACAGAGCCCAGAGGCGAGTCATTTTGTTCTCCGCTTCCCATTGGAATTAGAGACATTGGTATTGAGTGGCGGAACTCAACGCCATAAGAGTGAAAAAATAAATTTACCATGGGAAGTTTACTCTTGATAGTAACTGCTATAAAATATTTAAAACGTCGGGTCTACAAAGTTATATAATATTCAAGCATAACCAAATAATCCAATATACATTCTTTTTTTTAACATCAGATGGCAGGAGAGCCAAAGTAAACTAGTGGTAAGACACTCCGTTCCATTTCTCTACTTTCCGCCGAATCTTGAGGCATTTCTTTATTAACAAATTAGTTTGTTTTTATAAAAGAACGACAATATCGTACTTATGTCTAATATAAAAAGAAATTCTTTTACACAATATTTTTTCAATCTCTGAGGGAGTATTGCAGTAAGATTTATTTATATATTTATTAACTACGCGTGAGAGCTTCGTGTTAGATGCCAGACGATAGTTGGCAAGCGCGCGCGACCGCCTCTTTAGTACTGGATTATTTTGGAAAATATCCCGCTTATATGAGTTTCTGTACGTCACTGAAACATTTCAGTGCAATTGAAAGACATAAATGTAATTTACTCTTTAAATATATTTGTTTTCCATTTTTGTATATTGTAAAAAAAATCTTAAAACGCCTTGAAACGTCTCAGTCAGTACTTATATTCTTGGCGTAAAATTTACGTACAAATAAAATCAACCAGTTTTCTATATTTATATTTCTCGGTTAACCATCGAGAACGAAGGTCAGATTAAACTTGTAAGTATCCCTCCAAATATCTATTTGCATTTGGGGCTTTCTTTTCCTTGGCTTTTCCGCTAGTGATTAGTGTGAAGTTAAAAAAATAATCTATAAATCGCATACGTCCGTACAAATCTGGTCTACGAATTGAGATTGAATAGGCAACTCTTCAACGCGGTTGTCGCGTAATTATTATCATTATTAAATTATATTATTAATTGACGCCTGTCGTGGCACAGTGGCGCAACCGTGCGACAGCGACGGCGACAGGTTGTGGGTTCGACCCCATTCGAGAAAGGAATATTTAATATTTTCATTTCTTAGCTTTAATTTCTCTGTGACTCGAATGCCGTATTCTCTCTACCTGCCTTGACATAAACGAGATATACGTTTAACTGAAAAAATATATTTAAACTACCTATTTAAAAGCTAAAAACCAAATGAGTTATATATATTTACTCAGCTTCACGCTGTATCCCGCACATGGCGTAACTTCGGAACCTAGTGTTAAGTCACCCCGTTCCGTTCATTCATTTAAAAAAGCAAATCCAGTGACCTTATAGGAACATTTTATTGTCGCCAGTCTGTTGAACTTCTGTCTATATTAACATATAGAAATTAAGAATCCCATGCAGTCTATAGTCGTACTGTTTTGTTTTACTATTTTAAATTGTTAATTCGCTATTAGGAAAGAAAAATACTTATTTAGAAAACGTATAAAAATTTTAACACACCTCATGGGCGGATTCTAAAAGGTGCGGATTCAAATCCCGTTTAGATGATTTTTTTATAAAATTTCTAAGCAAATGTTTCTTTGAGCGTCTCGCTTTATCCCATATAGGCAGAGGATATAATAAAATCATTACTAGAAAACCAATAACATTGAACTTTATAGGCAATTGCCATTCATAATGCTATAGTCCGATGAAAATATATGTTCTAATTTGATGGCAGAAAGTATTATAAAAAAAAAAAATATATTTCTTTATCTCTAATTTTGTGGAAAGTATTGGTAGAGCAGTTAAATCAAGAAGTAACGATTTATTTAATTTACCCTATCTATAATGAGAAGTATAGAGATAAGGGAAGAAGATAGGAAAAAATAAGTCCTTACTTATACAATATATATATATATATATATATATATATATATATATATATATATATATATATATATATATATATATATATATATATATATATATATATATATATATATATATATATATATATATATATAAATATATATATATATATATATATATATGTTTATTATATAAGAAAAAACATAAAAATGTCAATAATCTCATATCACCTGTTATCGAGTGCATTCGATATGACATTACGACTGGAAAAGCAAACGCCATTTCTTATCTGTTATCAAACTAAATTACTAGAAAGTACATTGTCCCTTCAATGATTAATTTATAAAATTATATCCGTACACGATTATGTTAACTTATGATATTATTTAAAAGAAAAATTAACTATATATTATTAAATAAATAGTTAAAATAAATATATCGCTTTAATTTACATTATTTTAATAGAAAAATGTTATTAAACCTTTTTGGAATCCTAAATTTAAATCAAAGCCAACGTGAATATAAAATAATATGTGAAATAACCTTTTATAAGCTTGAAAGTAAGGAAAACAAACGCCGAATCGACCTCGCCAGGCTATCAGCTTTAAGTTAAAAGAAAATCGATACTGTAACGACTTGGTTATTTATACAAAATCTGGGTGTCATCTCCAAATTGTAGCTCAAACTTTATAAAAGATAATAACGACGCTATAATTATCACGCCTATGACGTAACATTGAATATCAAAACATTCTAAACCATCTAAATTAAATTGTATTCTAATATTTCATATAAAAAAATATGTGTAAATATTATAAAAAGGCGTACTGTAACTATAGGAATTATTAATTATTTAATATAACTTACCATTTTAAATCTACCGCGATCGATCCCGGTCTCACAAACCAGCACGCACTGTTTCTACCGCGAGCTCTGCGGGGCGACTGCGGCGGGTCGGTCAAGGCCGCGGAAACTATGCCAAAATGCCTGACAGCGCGGGAAAGTTTCAGCTGTGGCGGGAAAAAAACCCAGCCATATTGAATTACACAGATAAGAATAATATCTAATTATAGATGCTGAAAAAACTTTAATATTTACTTAAAATAATTCACAGTTACGTAATATTATAGTTCTTCATTTGATCAGAAGATTAATAATTTTATACGTTCATTGTGTAAAAATGTGATTGTTTTCTCATAGAATTATACTAAAATATATAGAAATATCAATATATACGCAAGAGATTCTGTATATCCATTACGTAACACGTATAAGCACTAATATAACCCGATGCAACAACACCAATTGGCCGTGGTCTAGAATGTAATTCATTCGTATCGGGCACTCTTGAAATGTTTTTAACTTATAATTTTACAATGCAGGTATTGAAATGAGATGAAATAATCATAAAACCTATTGTAATAACAAAGAGAGGATGTTTAATCTACTATCACGTAAAAAGTGTTAAACAGATTTAGACTGAACTTTACAGACATTTTTTTTATCTTCACGCTGTATCCCGCACGAGGCAGGGTAGGCAGAGGAAACCCGGGAACCTAGTCTTAAAACACTCCGTTTCACTTCCGTTCCCCACTTTCCGCCGAATCTCACTCGCCCCACTTTCCGCCGAATCTCACTCGCCACTCAACACGCAATGCCTCCAGCATTGCGTGTTGAGTGGCGGATATTAACGCAGCGCTTTGCCTTATTACCAGAGCGAAGAAATGAAATATTAAATATTTAAATTGAAAATATTAAATATTTCATATCCTCGACTGGGGATCGAACCCAGAACCTGTCGGTTACAGTCACACGCTTGTATCGCTGCACCACGACATATTTCTTTTATATCAGAATAACACGTAGGCTACAATTTATGTAAAGTTTTTTTTTAATTAAATACCTTTAACCTTTTATATTGGACTCCTTGACTTGCTATAACATGACAATGAGATTACGCGCGTGATGCAGCGTTTGGGTCGCTAGTTTTAATTATTTAATATTCCAATTAAATAAATTGTAGAGGAATATTTATTTTTCGATAGACAGAGCAAATAATCTTTTTCCCATTTCGCATCCAAATTTAAGACATTTCTTATAGAGTCTGAGGCCTGTCGAGGCGCAGCGGCACAAGCGTGTGACTGTAACTGGCAGGTTCTGGGTTCGATCCCCACTCAAGGAAATGAAATATTAAATATTTTCAATTAAAATAATTAATGTTGAGTAGAGTAGCCTTCGCTACTCAATAAGCACTCACTCACTCAGCTACACGCAGTAATAATAATCCCGTACATGGCAGGGTAGGCAGAGGGAACTTGGGAACCTAGTGTTAAGACACTCCGTTCCATTTCCGTTCCCCACTTTCAACAGAATTTGAGGTGTTTCATGTTGAGCGAAGGAACTCAACGCCGCGTTGTGTTTTGCTACTAGAGCAAAGAAAATTAAATATTAAGTATTTTTAAATGGCTATTGAACCCACAACCGGTTTCCTTTATAGTATCAGTCACACGGCTGATAGGCTGCGGCTACAGCAACGCCGCGTTTATTACTACTAAAGGAAAGTTAAATATATATATATATATATATATATATATATATATATATATATATATATATATATATATATATATGTATATATATATATATATATATATATATATATATATATATATATATATATATATATATATATATATATATCTATATATATATATATAAATATTTTTTTCTTCTCTGCCATTATAGCGTAGGGGCACAACGACACACACACACACACGTACACACACACACACATACATACATACATACATACATACATATATGTGTGTGTACAAGCGTGCGTGCTTGCGTGTGCCCATCTACTTAAACACCAAATAATAATAATTTCCGTAAAAGGTATGATTGTGGGTTCGATTCTTACATGTTTTCTATTCTATTCCTCGCTTTGGTTATAACATAAGGTGTGACGTCGATTATCGCTCACTCAACACTCAATACTTTGAAAACCAGACATTGATACAGTGTAAAGCTAAAGGATTTTTTTTTTTTTTTTTAAAGCTAAAGGTAATAAGCAGAAAGAAATTACAATGTCATTTCCGTAAATTACTTCATACTTCAATGGGATCCAATTGTAAAAGAAAATTAAGATTATTGATTTTGCATTCATTGAACGGTACCTGGTACTTCTTCACTCTAATTGTTAGCGCGGTTTTTACAGATATAGGTATGGTTATTCTACTTTTGCTTTAATTACATACATTATTTTCATTTTTTTTTCAATAACTTTCAAGTAAGATGAGCCTCGATAGACTTCAAATTTACTTTTTAGAAGTCTAGTAGGACTGTCGTGACGCAGGGTCACTAGCGTGTGACTGTAAACGCGTCATGTTTCATTGTAGGTTCGATACCCATTCGAGGATATTAATTAATCAAATGTTCATTTGTTATCCCCGGTCACTAGACAATGCGCGGCGTTGAGTTCCGCCACACAATAATGCCAGCAGAGTACTGTGGAAAGTGGGGAACGGAAGTGTTTTATCGGGAACGTAGAGTCACAACACTAGGTCCCTAGGTCCCCTTTATATACTCAGCAGGGTATCATCATACCCTTTACAAGCCTTTACTTACGCTATTTCATATATATGTACTCGTAAAGGTTACATATAAAAATACTGTCAATATTAAAGTATTAATTGAAAACAAATATTTACATCTAAACAAGATTTCTAGATGTTATTCTTATCGAGTATTTTTCGAGCCAAAGCCCACTCGAGGTAATGGAATATTTAATATTATCAATTTAAATATTTAATGTTTTCATTTCTTTGCTCTGGTACAAGGCAAGACGCGGCGCGGCACTCCACATGCAATGCCTCAAATTCGACGGAAAGTGGGTAACGGAAGTGAAACGGGTTGCCTTAGCATCAGGTTCCCAAGTTCCCTCTGCCTACCCTGCCATGTGCGGGATACGGCGTGAAGCTGAGTAGAACTGAAATTGTAATCCAAATTTCAGCTCAATCGGGACGAACTTGGGATTAGGTAAAATTGAACTTGCAAGATTTCACATATACTCAAATAAAAGTTTACTAATAGGACTTATAACGTGTTTTAATATTATTGCATAACGGCCCATTAGCTCAGTTGGTTAGAGCGTCGTGCTAATAACGCGAAGGTCGCGGGTTCGATCCCCTCATGGGCCAATATGTTTTATATATCTATTTTTATTTTTATATACAATATTAATTGTTAAAAAACACCGAAAATTTGTAATACAACCATGACAAAAATGATTTTGAACACTTTTTTTTGTGAAAAGATAATACAATTATATAGATATTACAATTATATTTTGTAGTAAACTAAAATTACATAAATGAAAAATATTATTAAAAAAATGTAGCACTTTTTTTCAAACGAAGTATTTTAAATTGACGTAACTTTTTTACTTACGAACCGAAATAACAAACTAAACAAACACCAAATACAGGGTGGGCCTCGGAGTTTTGCGAATTTGAAATCGCCATAGCGTTGGAACGGGGGAGGGGGGCGGAGCGCGGGAGGTGGGGATCTGTAACTCGGGCCTTGGAAATTTAGTCGCAATGGAGCACTTCACGGGTGAACAGCGTGCGTTCTGTGTAAAAAATTATTACAAAAATGCTGATTCGTGCTTTATTTATTGTTCGACGTTCATTTCGCTCCCACTATGGATTGCATGATTTAAAACAGTGTCCGAGTGAAAGTTTGATTAGGGCGTGGGTCAGAAAGTTCGAGGCTACCGGTTCGACCCTTAATCAGAAACCTAAGGGGCCCGAAAGGACGAAAAGGTCAGATAAAAACATAAACGAAGTCGGAACTTCCGTACTACGCAATCCTGGGCAATCAACTCGCAAGCGATCAGCAGAGCTATCTGTATCAAGAACGACTTTGCGTCGTATTTTGAAGGAAGATTTAAAATTGCACCCGTATAAACTTCAACTAGTGCAAGATTTGAAGCCAAATGATCACAATTTACGACGTGATTTCGTCGAAACAATGTTTGAGCGGTTTCGGAGCTTCAACAATATTCTTTTTTCAGACGAAGCCCATTTTCACTTAAATGGGCACGTAAATAAACAAAATAGTCGTTATTGGGCCTCAGAAAATCCACAATTCAAACACCAAAAGCCTTTGCATTCGCCAAAAGTGACAGTTTGGACGGCTATTTCAGCACACGGAATCATCGGACCCTTTTTCTTTGAAGACCAGCGAGGGAATTCTGTGACAGTTAATACTGAGCAATACACAGCCATGTTGCGCGATTTCTTTTACCCACAGCTGTCAGAATTTCGAGGGTACAATAGTTCGACATGGTTTCAACAAGATGGCGCCACTTGCCATACCTCTAACGAGAGTTTGGCAGCCGCAAAGGAGATGTTTGCTGGAAAACTCATTTCGCGCCGAGGTGACATTCCATGGCCACCGAGGAGTCCGGATTTAACTCCACCCGAGTTTTTCTTGTGGGGCTACATGAAAAGTAGAGTCTACAGTAATAATCCGACCACGATTGCAAAGTTGAAGGCCAATATCCGCGAAGAAATGGCCGCTATTCCGCGTGCCATGTGCGAACGAGTTTTTGTCAATTTGAGGTCGAGATTCGAAGAATGTTTGCAGCGGGATGGTGCGCATCTGGATGATGTTATTTTTAAGAAATGATTTTCCCAAATGTTAACTTTAATTTAAAAATAAATTGGTTTTAATATTACTTTTGTTTTTTTTTTATGAATTTTTCAAATTCGCAAAACTCCGGGGCCCACCAAATATTGGAAGATTTTTAGAGTATAATAGTGAAAACATCTTGTTAATCTGGTTGTCCGTTTCTGAGATTAGCGCGTACGTATACACGGACAAACAAAAATATTAAAAAAACATTTTTGCCCGCACTACATTTATAGATGTCATATGAGACGTTTTTAATAAATTTTCCAAGTACAGTGATCAGTGACAAGCTTATTATAAGTATAGATAATATATAGAATATTACTAGACTGCAAACGACACCTGGCCCAACGCACAGTACTGTCAAGGACAAAGCATTGCGAATGTACGGATTTATTATGCGATACTTACTCTAGTGATTTTAGGCGACCCTTCTGCTCTGTTATTTGTTTATAAGATGCTAATACGTTGTCAACTGCTATTCATCACATACATAACTGCTTCATAAATACAATCTCCTTAGCTTAGAAAGTAGACGCATATTGCTAAGCGCCATAACACTACGCAAACTTTGCGATAATAAGATAAGGTGTAATAAGTTGCGCGCGCGCCGGGTGCTCCACACAGCCCCGTGCCGGACGCACGCAGGCGCGTGCGCACATCTCCGACGTCTTGTTGATACGTCTAACAATGAATTTACCGATATGAACATTTTGGCAATATCTGAACTTACTTTTAAAAATTTACTACTGAGATTCTGAAAACTAACACTAACGGTTAAATAAAATAAAGGTTTTTTTTTTTTTTCAAAATAATTCAAAATAACTTACTTTCAAAAAAAATTTTAATTGTACACTGTATTAATATGAACCGATTAAAATTTGTAAATCTATCTTAAGGGCTATAAATCAACCGATAAAAATAATAATAAATAATCTTGTAAAGAGACACTTATCGATATGTAATATTATTAATCTGTGGATAACGTTTTGACTTTCACAATTACAAAGAAAATTTTTGTTTCTAGTTTTGTATTTAATAAGTTATTATTATGCCAACTGTTTGTTATTCCTAATAAATAAATATATTTTTTTAATATATTGTTATACACCACATATTTTAGTCGCCGCCGTGAGTTTTTCTGATCCTGTACTTTTAATTGATTATATATATTAAAAGATTTAAAAAACATGTAGTCACAACAGGCTAAGCTAAGCTGGGGCGGGGCTATGAAGGTTAAAACTAGGAGAGTCCTCTTCAATGTTAGATAGATAATTGGTATTTTGAAGTTCACCTATTGAATCCTGAACGCAACTCTTGGTCGTACCCTTCTCCATTTCCTTTGTCACGTATGTCACGCTATAATGTAAACTGGTCAGTTAACTTTGAAGTGATTTCTTGGACACTTTTTCATAAGAAGATGATGCTGAAATGCGGGCTGCATTTAAGCATCATCTTCTTATGAAAAAGCATTATCAAATGCCTCCTAAATATGCAAGGAGACCATTAATACTGACCTCTTTACCTTTAGGTTATTTTGTATGTTATCTGTGATCGAACGATGGAACGAAATCTTCCTTTTCTGGCTTCCGTGTAATGATGATCATATGTACTATATTCCATTTATCCAGTATTAAGACAATGTGCGGCGTCGAGTTCCCCTTCTTAATATGTAGTCGTGAAAATTGCCTACCTACTTACACTTACCGTACAACTAAAAAATATAAGAGGAGAAAGTTAAACACGTAACAATAGAAAAGTGCTCATTTATTATTAATAGTAAACAAATTACAAACTACAACACGTTTTGTGTCAAGTTCTAATTAATTGCACGTGATTTGACACTGTGCTTACAAATGTAATATAAATTTTAATAAAATACTTTATGACTATTATATAATACATATTTTTTTAAATATATATGCTCTTATATTTAATTGAATTAAAAAAGTTAAAATGCAATAATTGAATATATTTTTTTGTTGATAATCTTAAATAAGCAAAAATCACTATACATTGTATTGTATATATTTTTTTTTACCGAAATTGCTTCACATATTAAATATAACAGCATAACAGCAAGATATGATATTTTATGTATAGGTATGATCAGGTTACTAATTTCTAAATACAACTTTTATTTTATTTAAAATATAACCTTTTCAATATTAACCAACAAAAAACTTTCATTCAATATAATTATTTTAACAACAAATAATTCTGAATTAAGTTAATGAAGCAAAAAAATATAACAAATTTCACGAATGGCTTATATTTTCAATTATTTTAAAAATACATATTTTTTCTATTGACAAAAAAATATTGAATTATTAGAAATAACATATTAATGATTTATCATTTTAAATAAAATAAAAATCAAAACTATTTTTTTTTATCTATGGTGCATGTTAAAATAATGTGATTTATATATTATCTATCGGCTATATCTAATTCTAAATTGGCCCCTGATTTGTGATATTCTACGTGATCTACCTAGATTATTCTAGAAACTAGTATTTAACAATATAACAATTTTCCTTATAAACGAGAAAGTAATAATTAAATCTATATGGTCCTCTTCAGCCGATTTTTCATTATAAGTTTTACTATATTTTACAAAAATATTTGTTATTTTGTATAAAGTGTCTATTATAAAAACTAAGAAGAGAAAAGTTACAAGATAATATTTTTTTAGGTGTCTATGAAAATATCTAAATAAAACATATTATGATATTAAATTTATGGCAAAATCTTCAACTCAGCTTAAGACCTACATGTAATTTGAAAAATAAAAAATATGTTATATATTATAATTAAAGTGCTCGCGTAAGCCTGGCATGTAAATATTTTGAATTTGAATTTGATCATCTTTATGCCATCTTATATATAGGAAAAATGCCTTTTTTCGTTGGAAAGTGGATAACGAACAAAATATGTACATCAAATAATAAAGTAATTAAATAGCAATACTACTCTATATATTAGGTAAAATTTTATTTTAATTCGAATTTAATTTTGAACTATTTTACGCAATGAAGAAGACGTTCTTTATTTTTTTAAATAAATGAATAATATTATGTAGTATAAAATATAATGTTCATATGATTAAGATAATATTTATATACTAAAATATTTAAAAAGAAGAAAACATAAAATTGTCACTATTTTAAAAGAAGAACACAAAAAAAACAGTAGAAATAGGGACTTTGGAACCAAGACACTCCGTTTTCCACTTTCAACTTTTTTTCACAGGTGGCAGCACTTAACGTCACGCTTTATCTGTTACCAAAGCGAGGAAAGGAAATATGGAATATTTTATTTGAAAATTTTCATTATTACATGTCATCGAGTTGGGATCGAACCCAGAATTTTCAACATCTATGCCTAATATATAAGGAGAGCTCAAAAATATATCAAACCACAGAACTATAATATAATTATTTACGTACTATAATGCCCTTCCAGTGTACATTAAGCTACGTTTGAAAACGAAAGATTGCATATTGTAGCTTGTAAGCATAATATCTACTTCAATAAATTCTATGTTATAAATCTTGTACTAAAAATATTTAATTAAAAAAAGAACCTCACTCGTTAGTTCTACTCTTACATTTATTATTAAATTCGTCCAATTGTATACATTTATTTTTCAAAATGTTTTCACGTAGAAATCAATGAAATTTTATAAACAACAATTTAATATACAATTTTATAATAATATATTATAAAAATCATTATTATATGATAAAAAAAATACTACAAAAATTTAAAAATCTTAATCTTTAACCTAAGCCTAAATATAAATATATTTGTACGGCTTACTCTAATATTGTGCTAAGGCACTTGTAACGAACATTATGTGCGTATTTTAAAGGCAAATTACTTTCACTTAAGAATAGTCTATAATATATATATATATATTTTTAAAATTACACACATTCTCATATAGTGCCATCATTAACCTTAAAAAGTAAGCAAATTATAAAAAAAAACATGATTCGCAAGAGTTTAAATGTTAAATTTATACAGAATCTAACAAAAAAAATTAATACACAATATCGATAAATGCTAATTATTTATAATTACAAATTCGTTCATAAATATATGTACCTATTCTTAATTAATAAAATTTTAACAATAAATTATCTGTGCGATAATTTCCTGCGTATTACATATATGACTTATTTATCTGTAGATTATTTAAGTGAATTACTTGGGCACTCCGAACCTTTGACATATTTGATTTTTATAATTACAAATTATTTTTTTATGTTTTACATATTATCTTTGAATTTTATTATACATATTTTTAAAATTTATTAAATAAAAAAAAAATAACTTATTACCAGAAGGAAGAAATTAAACATTAAATATATAAATTGAAAATATTAAATATTTCATTTCCTCGAGTGGGGATCGAACCCAGAACCTGTCGGTTACAGTCACACGCTTGTGCCGCTGCGTCACGACAGGCCTGAAAAATGAATTGCTGTATAAATAATATAAGATTATTAAAAAGATCATTATTATTTATATAAAAATATAATAAAACAAAAGAAGTCTCAGTTAACTTTTAGCTATATGTGTGTATTCATAGTAATTTCTCCGGAACTCGCCTCGTAGAGTCGTCTCACTTGATCTTGTGTCATTTGTGAAACTGTTGGTATTTTTGTTACGCTGTTAATCATCGGCTTCACCTAGAAATTTTTAATTTGTATGTGTATATAATTGCTATATTGAAAAAAACATGTTAAAAGGCCCATTAGCTCAGTTGGTTAGAGCGTCGTGCTAATAACGCGAAGGTCGCGGGTTCGATCCCCTCATGGGCCAATGTTTTTTTATTCATAACATCCATATTTTTTAACTATAAATTTATTTAATTTCATTATTGATTTTTAACTTATACTTATAACTATTATAACGGAAAAGAATATAGTCAGAATGACAGATCCGAACTCGTTACATAAAAAAAAATATTAAAACTTACTTTATTATTGGGCATGCCAATAAAACCGTTGCTAGTACCGTTAGGTAATATGCCATTGGGAACATTGCCGTTGCGCGCCGTCCCGTTGGCAATGCTGGCGCCTACACGGGACACAGAGTGCGCGAACTGCTGGACTGCTGTACCGTCTGTGGTAAAGAACAGTGTTGAACCTGACATTGAAATAGGCGAGGGAGAGTGGGGGTTCGATTTCCACTCAAGGGAATTAATATTCTAGGTGTGGTCACGTGAAAAAACGCCTCTTTGAGTACTGCCACTCAACAAGCAATGACATAAAAGTTGGATTATGCGTGGAGCACGGAGTGTCTTAGCGGAAGTTTAGTGATTTCAAATGTAGAGCCAGAAAAAACTCTACTCTAATTGAATATTCATTCAATCTTTTTCATTTCTTCGCTCTGGTAACAAGTGCAAAGCGTGGCGTTGAGTTTCGCCACTCAACATACATTGTTTCAAATTCTCAAAGTGGCAAACGGAACGGAGATTCTTAAAATTAGGTTCTCAAGTTCCTTCTGCCATGTGCGTAAATTAAAAAAATGTAATGCCTCAAATAAGGCGGAAAGTTACGAACGGAAGTGAAACGGAGTGTCTTAACACTAAGAAAAAAGTGCTTGCTAAAGCCTATTTGAATACAGAATATTTTGAATTTTAATTAAAGTAATCAAGTTCCTTCTGCCTACCCTGCCATATGCGGGATACAACGTGAAGCTTAATGAGTATTTATCTTTATATAAAAAAGAGGTACTTGCCATTCGTACATTATATTCAAATTTCTGTCAGCAGGCCCATTAGCTCAGTTGGTTAGAGCTTCGTGCTAATAACGCGAAGGTCGCGGGTTCGATCCCCTCATGGGCCAAATGTCTTTTGCTATTATTTTTTTATATTACTACAAATTTAGTTTTAAAAACTTGATATTCACAGTACTAGTTACTGTTAATATCAAGTTAATTTTATCATAAATAAATTTTTTTTTTTTAATTTTTTATCGAGTTAGCGTACTTACATACAAGCATATCTGTTATTGCACTAGATAAAGTTTACACTTCATTCGGGTATAAATTTCCCAAAGAAACATTTTGTATATATTGTAGAATGTATTGTTTTTGTTGCCTATTGAAAATCATGATGTTCATTTTAATAATTCAACTAATCAAATTTTATAACTTCATGAGATTAGTTATCAATCAGCATTATAAAATATTATCAAGCTTTATACTTTAAAATTATAAATATATATACAAGTTTTCTTGGTTTCATGCAACCGTTTTGATATTTTTTTGCTCTTATTTCTTTGATTCTACTCTACTGAGCTTCAGTGGATGGCAGGGTAGGTAGAGGGAACTTGGTAACCTAGGGTTCAGGCACTCCGTTCTACTTCCGTTCCCCACTTTTCGCCGGAAAACAAACCCACAACCTGTAGAGTTTACAGTCACACGATGGTCGCCTGTGCCACGACAGGCCTTATAGTGCTGCTGTGATTTTAATGTTTTGATCGTATATTAATATGTTTCACTCATTAAAGAATCTATAATGAGTGAAACATATTAATTTAGTATTAAGACACTCCGTTCCACTTCCGTTTTCTACTTTCCGCCGATTGAGACATTGCGTGTTGAGTAATGGAACTCAACGCCGCGCTTTGCCTTGTTACCAATGAAAATATTCAATATTTAATTTGAAAATATTAAATATTTCACTTCCTCGAGTGGTAATAGAACCCATAACCTATCTTTTTCTGTCACGCGCTTGTGCCGCTGCGCCACGACAGTCCTATCAAATATATATTTATTCATAAGTATAAGATTATATTCTCCCACCTTTGAGAGTACCGTTGAGTTTATTTGTTGAATTGGCTTGTTCAGGTTGTGGCATTGCGGCGATGGCTTCGGCCTTTTCCATTTCCTCTAGAAGAACTCGAGTAAATTCTAGTTGTACGTCTGAAGAGTCAGTGTCACCATCAACCTGTGAATTGTACGGTCCATTAAACACACACACACATACAAACACACACACACGTATTTACACACACTTATTCTCATACTAGTGAATCGTTTTCTGCTTTGCTTGCTTGAAATAATTCTAATCTAATGTCTAATGACAATTACATTTTAAATACAATATTTATATCTATATTAAAAAGTAAAATTGCAGTTAATTTTATAAAATTGTCATTTACAGTAACTTTTTAAATGAAACACTCTTAACCGGATTAATCGCGTATATTGTTTGTTAAACATGTTTTTTGGAAACCCGATATTTCAAATACTTTACAGTAGTCCGTGGTCACGGGTAGACTGAGGTGGCATTTGTCTGTCAGTTGACATAATTATTATATCAAACTACCGCCAACGATTCCTTAATTGCCTCGCGTACAGCCCTGGATTCTTGCAGAATTAGCTAACTGTATCTGGTCATATATAAGTCAAACAAAGAGAAGCATCGGTGTTAGGGTGAAGGAACACATCTCTGATGTCAAGAATGGGCATGTATTGAACTCAGCTGTGTATGAGCATACAAATCACAACAATTATATATATATATATATATATATTTATATATATATATATATATATATATATATATATATATATATATATACTATTTACAATTATAAGACGATGCTGCTGGTCCAAACTTTTCAACATCGGCAAACTAAGCTCTCTGAATACTTCAAGGCGTCTCCTGAAAGCGGCGACTGAGTCATCTCTTCTACCTCTTCCCAGCTGGAGCTTGGAGCAGTCTAACAGTACCATGCGCGGCGTTACGTTGAACTGTGGAGATACAATACATAGGTTATGCTATATTATTCATGTAAAAGATTGTCATAAAATAAATGTTATTTACGATGCATCAGCTTATTCTACTTTTAAGAAAACGTATGAATATGTGAACGTAGCAGTATTTGATCCCACGCCTCTTGGAACTATTACCAACAATTATACAATACGTAAAAATCTAAAACAAAAATACGCCTACATATAACAAACTATACGATGCCTACATATAACAAACTATGCCTATATATAAAAAAATGCCATATTACAAAATAGACAAACGGAGTCTGGGAACTTTGTTCTAATTAAGACATTTCTATTCCCCACCTTGTACCGAATTTGAGACATTGCTTATTGAGTGGCTGAGTACAACGCCGCCCTATACCTCGGTACCCGAGCGAGATGTAGTGCATGCATGGTACGTTTACAGTCATACCCTTGTGCTTCAGCTTCGCGACTGCATTATTAATATTATATCGATATTATAAACAAAATGAGGCCTGTCGTGGCACAGTGGCACAAGCGTGTGACTGTAACCGACAGGTTGTGGGTTCGATCCCCAGTCGAGGAAATGAAATATTTAATATTTTCAATTTAAATATTTAATGTTTCATTTCTTCGCTCTGGTAATAAGGCAAAGCGCGGCGTTGAGTTCCGCCACTCAACACGCAATGCCTCAAATTCGGCGGAAAGTGGGGAACGGAAGTGAAACGGAGTGTCATAACACTAGGTTCCCGGATTCCCCCTGCCTCGTGCGGGATACAGCGTGAAGCTAAAAAAAATAATAAACAAAATGAATATATTTTAAATAACTCACATCTTTTTCATACAGCTCCATTTGTTCCAAGTCTCTCGGGTATCCATCCAACACTAGTCCGTTACCACTTCTGCCTGCATCATTAACTGCACTATTCACTATTTTAGTGACCAGGTCCTTAGGTACGAGCTCCCCTGCGCTAAGTGCAGCGCGACATATCGCACCGTCTGATGCTGGGCCTCCTCCAGCATCGGCTAGCACGCGCAGTCTTTGACCCACGCTGTAATAATAATTAATATATTTAGTTATACTTTTACCGGTAACTCACTTCACTCATCTTCACGTTGTATCCCGCACTTGGTACCTTTCTGGCTTGGGAACCTAGTGTTAAGGCACTCTGTTCGACTTCCATTTCCCACTTTCCGCCAAATTTGAGGCATTGCGTGCTGAGTGGCGGAACTCAACGCCGCGCGTTTCCTTGTTACCAGAGCGAAGAAATGAAAACATTAAATATTTAATTTGGAAAATATTAAATATTTCATTTCCTCGAGTGGGGATCGAACGCACAACCTATCGTTTACAATCACACGTTTGTGCCGCTGCGCCACGACAGGTCTCAGGTAACTACGTGTATTGCCAACAAACTAAAAAAGTACACACTTTTTGTACTACTTTTACCGAACGCGATTACAACCGGTAACAATAAATTGTTCTAACCCCGTGTAAGAAGCTGCTGAGTGAATGAACTAATTGAGTGAATGAACTAATTGAGTGAATAAACTAATTGATGGTTCTTAGTTATACTTTATGAAAAATAGATTACCAGTTTAATAAATACAACTTGTATCCGGAGTTTTTAAATATTTATGTATTATTTTGATTATTTTTAAATTGTTATTCCATCCACACTTAACAAACAAAAATAGTAAATTATAAAAAATATTAAAAAATATACGTTTTAAAAATTATGTATGTTTGGTAAACAATTACACAGTATGTCGTCGATTTCCCAGTGACGAGGTAACATATATGTAGTAACTTTATTACTTACTTAATCAATATTGTGGCAGTACAATATATTATTTGTTCAATTTGTTTCTCATACTGATGTACAACCACAGAGAGGTGTAAAGTAAAATAACTATTCAAATTCCATAACTTGAACACAGCTATTCTAACGTAACACTAACTGGGCAATCCATGTATTATCTTGATAAGATAATTGATTTAAGTATGTACATGTATTATGCACTTGAAAAAATTGTATATATATATATATATATATATATATATATATATATATATATATATATATATATATATATATACATATATATATATATATATATATATATATATATATATATATATATATATATATATATATATATACATATATATATATATATATATATATATATATATATATATATATATATATATATATATATATATATATATATATATATATATATATATATATATATATATATATATATATATATATATATATACACATTTTATTAAACCTTTGGATTCCCGCATACAGCAGAGTGGGCAGGGGGAACCTGGGAACCTAATATTAATACAATCCGTTTCTATTAACGCAATTTCGTCTCCCATTTTTGCTTGCATTGCGTGTTGTTTGGCAGAACTCAACGCCGCGCTTTTGCCTCGTTACCAGAATCAGTAAATTAAAGTATTAAATGTTTCAATATTCTCGCGGCGGCAATGGAGCCCACAACCACTGGCCTCAACATGCCGTAGGTAGGACATACTTATTTTAGAAATATCAAATTAAACACAAAAACAATATTTTTATTCATAAAATAGTATTTTCATAATATAATTAATTATTAATTCACATAAGTTAATTACCTAAAATGCGTCCATCCCTGTCTCTGCGACACAGCCCTCTCACATAACGTTGCTTTGTTGCTGCCAGGACCGCCGACGACCCACAGCGTGGGCGGGGTGGTTGGTACGCCTTGTACTCGAATCAGTTCAGGCTGCGTAGGAAAGAATAAGTTAATCATAAAAAATATATATAATTATATTTTAAATTTTTCCAACACAACTTGTTAAAGAACTAAAATATTGCCTATTGACATAGCATTGGTCATATGTTAACGTAGTTTAATCATAATCAAAATCAAAACATTTTTAATTCAAATAGGTCAATACAAGCACTGTTGAATTGTCAAGTTACATAGAAATGTGTGTAGTGTCAGTGCTACAGGAAGCTATCACCGGGTCGGAAGGCGGGTCTGCTGAAAAGATCCGGCAAGAAACTCAACAGTTGCTCTTTTCAAAATATCATTTAAAGTAAATATATAACGTAGTTAGCTTTCTGAGTGAGTACCAACAGCATTGAATCCCACACATTCTTATCATGGTAATATTCTTTAGGTCAGTCTTCGTATGATATTGTTAAATAAAGGAAAAAAAAATACGGCAAAGCGGCGTTGAATTCCGCCACTCAACACGCAATGACTCAAATTCGGCGGAAAGTGGGGAACGGATGTGAAACGGAGTGTCTTAACACTAGGTTCCCAGATTCCCTCTGCCTACCCTGCCTAGTGCGGGATACAGCGTGAAGCTAAGAAGAAGAAGAGAAAAAAATAATAATTTCAGATTAAAACTGATTTAAAGTGTAGAATCCAATTCTTTTATTTATGTTCTTTGATTTAGAAGATAATATATAATAGACATGTATTCAGAACTAAAAGATATTATACGTATATTATAAGTATTAACTTAATCGAGCACTGGGAAGTGGATTTTCATTTTGCAAGATTTCAACCTTTTTTCAAACATTTTCAATTTTTTTATTAACTAACAAGGCATTACGGTGTGGTGAAACAAAAAAAAAATAACAAAAAAATAATGCGCAATCTTACTTTGCAGCTGATATTAGGGCGATCACAACTCGCGTACTTCATAGTACTATAATAAATATTTCAAGTACCCTAGGATTTGACATTCGCCCAACTCCATTGACTGGCATCACTTTGGGTGCGACTGGCAAATCTGCTGCAGCTGGCACTGCCGGAACAGATGGTAACACCGGCACCGTCGCTGGCACTGGCGGTACAGTTGGCAAGTCATCCTCAATCTCTAAATCTTGGGCTTGTAATAAATCTCCTTCATGAATCCGCGCTGGTGCCGGCTCAACGCCGACTATTTCACCTGGTATACCTGGATACGGTAACATATTTTAATTATGATATTTGGAGCGACTGTAGATGACAGATTGTAGGTCGATCCCATTCGAAGAGATGAAATATTAAATATTTTCAAATTAACTTATTAATATTTAATTTTTTTTCGGTTTGATAAAAACAGCGTTGAGTTTCGCCCCAACACTGTCTCAAATTTGGTGGATAGTGAGGAATATAAGAGAGTATCTTCACACTAGGTTCCCAAGTTCCCTCTGCCTATACGCACCCCCGCACATAGCAGGTGCATAAAACTGGGATAAAAAATAAAACTATTAAATTACATCGTTATATCCATATGCTTTTATAGCTACACAGTTAGTTTATTTTAAACCGCTAAAATAAGAAATTTCTTCGTTCTGAATTTACCAAGGAAGGCTGAAGACTACATTATATATAAAAAAACGTATCCTTTCGATTTTCTTTATTAAATATCAGATGAATATTTTACAATTGGTTTTATACTATTTATTACCAAATCTATAGATTTATTACAATTGAAAATAAATATATAGTGTTTTTGTTCAGTAATAAAGGAAGTATGCTCACCGCGACCTCCAACACCGACTCCGTTCATACTCTGCTCTTCAACTGCACCAAGTATCTGTAGTACAGCCGTACGAAAATCCTTATATACTTCTTCTGGATTCCTTTCCCCGTTTACCTACAAAGTTATTAAAACTTTTACATAATACTATAAAGAGATACTGTTAAATTGTTTATTATTATTTATTAGAGGTCTGTAGTAGCGCAGGAGATAAAAAGTGTGACTGTAGACGCAACCGGTTGTGGTTTTGATCTCCACTCGTAGTAACAAAGTATTTAATATTTTAATTTTACTCGCTCTGGTAAAGCGCGGCGTTAAGTTCCGCCACTAGATTTCATAAGCTCCGGGAAAAGTGGGGAACGGAAATGGGAAAGGAGTGTATTAACACTAGGTTCCTACTTTTCCTCTGCCTGTGATGGTTACAGCGTGCTGAAATAATCTTTGATGCATATATATGGCATGTCAATTTTCAATTCATATTTTTTTATCAGCTTCACGCTGTACCCCACACATGGCAGGGTAGGCAGAGGGAACCTGGGAACCTAGGTTTAAAACACTCAGTTCCACTTCCGTTCCCCACTCATATTATATTTATATCAGAAATGGAAAATTAATAAAAAAAAAATCTAATATTCTATTTATTTTTCCTACTACTTAGACAATCTGGGGCGCTAACTAAAAATGTATAAGGTCAGAAGTGTATGAAGGGACTTTCTCAATCATATTTGCTATATATATTCATGAAGATCAGAAATATTGAAAACGTATCGCCATGAGGCCGTCGATGCACAGCAGCGTGGCATCTTGCCGTAAACAATAGGGCAGTGGGTTTGCTGTCTACTATAGGAAATTATTATTTTTCGTCTGTCGCTGTGATAACAAGACTAAGCGCGGCGTAGTGTTCCGCCACTCATCGTGCCATATTATCAATATTTTCAGTTCCCCACTCGACGTTCCCGAGTTAGAGGTATAGCGTGTTAAATGACGGAACTCAACGCCGCGTTTTACTTTGTTACCAGATCGAAGAAATGAAAACATTAAATATTTATTTGAATATATTAAATATTTCATTTCCTCGACTGGGGATCGAACCCACAACTCGTTACGTTTACAGTCACACACTTGTGCCGCTGCGCCACGACAGGCTTCACAATATTAAAACGTAAATTTGTTTATTATGTATATAATAAATAAAATAATATACGGTTTTTTAAAATTCAATTCATTAGACAACAAGATATTAAGTTAAAAAAAAGTACAAATATGGGAAATTAACTTATTTATACATATAATAAACCATGGGTGGGTGCAACTCATCAATGGGTTCAAAAAAAAATGTGTTTGTCTGTGCGTTTGTATGCGCTAAACTCCTAAACGGCTAATTCGGTTTTAACGCAGTTTTTATAATTATATTATGGCAACCTCTACTTAAGATTTAGTGTTGGTTTTATTCAAATCTATTTAAAATCTTCTAATTGCTGCAAAATTATTATTCATTTGTCTGATATTTTAGTTTGTAATAAAGAGATATAGTTTTAAAAGTGATAATGTACTCGTATTTAGTAAGAAAATATTCAAAATCAGTGATAAAATATCAAATTTTAAAAAGCTCCCAATGTATCACAACCTCATCTGGACGAAAGTGCTTGTAGCTCTTACATAACTAAGCCAATTTTCTTAAAACCATAAAACATAACTAGGAAATACCACGAACAAGTCTTACAATGAGTAAACGACACTAAAATTGGTTCCTTCATTTTAGTGTCACAGACAGAGAGATGTACAGGTCAAACTTATAAAATGCAGGCCTCAGACCACGCCCATACATGCGCTCTATAGCACGTGTACAAAGTTGAAAAAAAAAAACCTATTCATTATATATACAATATGTACACCATTGATATTTGTGTCAGCATTAAAATTTCACTCATTCGACCATCCCAACACCTGTACACTCACACGTCCTCGAAAAAGAAAAACAGTACAGCTAATCTATCTTTATCGTGTTTCTTGATATTTTTGTACATAAAATTGTTTTAATATATCTATCAAATAATCGTAGATGACTTAATAGATATATGAGAGTGAAAAGAAACTGGGGTGATGTTAAGTTTAGTTCTACAATAAATACATTCTATAGCAAGGTAGGGAACCTAATGTTAAGTCACTCCGTCTGCCGTTTGGACTCTTTTGGCCCACAATTTTCGCCAATTTGAGGCATTGTGTGTTTAATGGATATATATGCAGTTTTTGATCAACTATAATTTATTCATACTTATATATATAGTACTTGTGTATATGGCAGAACTTGATATTTCGTTGAGATAACTGTAACACTGTACTAAAATGTTGGCTTTTAAAATACAAATTGAGTAATTCGAACGGCGGTGAAGGCTATCATAGGAGCACAATGTGCGACTGTAAACAGCATATGTTGTGGGTTCGATTCCCGCTCGAGGAATTTAAATATTTTATATTTTCATTTCCTTGCTCTGACAACGAAGCAAAATACGGCGTTGTGTTCCGCCACTCAACACGTAAAACATTTAGCGTACAACGGAAAATGGGAAACAGAAGGTTCTCAACGGGATCAGAGTATCTTAACATTAGGTTCCTACATTCCCTCGGCCTTCCCTTCTTAGTGCAGAGTCAAGTTATTGAATTGCCTTTAAGTATAAACAGCACATAAAATATGACCTTAACAAATACATTTTCCACGAAAACCTTAAGTCAAGTTAGCAAACTTTTTTGAATTATATTAAAATACTGTCTATTGTACATTAAATAGTGAATTGATCGATTTTTATTTTGTGAATCACCAAGCGTCACTAACACATCCTCACGTTTCGAGGAACGAAACTTCATTATCACGCACAAAGAAATAAATTGGTCGGTACTTTAACTAGACTTCATATATTGTAATATGACTTGACTGAATTAATATATATTTTACTATAAGTATTCTGCCCCTCCCTTAACATCAAACTGCTTCATAATGGCGTCAGTTTACATGAAGATATGGCGTATCGATTATTTAATCAAATAATAATTTACATATATATTGTATATAATTACAACAAATCTATATCATTACAGAAAGCATTTAGTTTCACGACACTAATTTATCCAATTTACGTCTGAATTAATGGTCTGTTCAATGGCGGAACTCAACGCATCTTTTAAAAATTGTGTGAAACGAAAATATTCAATTAAGGGTATCCGTCTATTAACCACGTGATGTTTTTTGTGGCATTTTTAACTCTTCTTACCCCTTATTAAACTTATTAATTACTTAGCCTTATTAAATTTATTAATTACTTACTTATATGTACACGTGATATCTTATTGCAACCTCTATCCCCTTGTCATATTTCGTGATTTTTGCCTTACTCCCTCCTGCTTTTCGAACCTCATGTGATTAATGGACGGTCCCAAAGTGCGGCGTTGAGTTCCGCCATTCAACACGGAATGCCTTAAATTCGGCGGAATGTGGTAAACGGAATGAAGTGTCTTAACACTTAGGTTTCAATATCAATTTCCTTTGTTTGAGTAACCTCAAAGACTTTACCCATAGAAGTTTAGTATTTTTTTTATATAAGAACTAAACATTTAGTTTTATTCAGTTCAAATAAACAAAAAGAAATTAAAAAATATATATATATTTTAAAAAGTACATTTTGGCCCATGAGGGGATCGAACCCGCGACCTTCGCGTTATTAGCACGACGCTCTAACCAACTGAGCTAATGGGCCAGATAGATATAACATTAAAATAAATATTCACAAGCTTAAAGCGTGTAAATATATGTATTTACTAACTTATATGTACACGTGACATCTTATTGCACCCTCTATCCCCTTGTGATATTTTTGCCTTACCCCCTCCTCCTTTTCGAACCTCATGTGATTAATGGAAGGTCCCAAAGTGCGGCGTTGAGTTCCGCCATTCAACACGGAATGCCTTAAATTCGGCGGCATGTGGTAAACGGAATGAAGTGTCTTAACACTAGGTTCCCAAGTTACCTCTGCCTACCCTGCCATGTGCGGGATACAGCGTGAGCTAATAAAATAAAAATCAATAAAATTAAATTAATATATATTATACTTAATAGACGTAGCTTGTCTTGTGTCTATTGATATATCGATGTGTCTAAAATGTCGTAGCAAGGTCATCGTTTCTCCTTGATTTATTTATAAGAATCCTCAAATAAGGAACTATAAGAATTAAAAATATATTTTATTTTGTAAAAGCCAAATTATTTATCGTAAGAATTATTCTATTTTTTACTTCTTTACAAAAGAAAGAAAAAGCTTTTTCTTTAAAAAAGCTGGGTAGACAGAGGGAACCTGGGTACTTAACCTAGTGTTAATTAATTAAAGTGACACTTCCGTTCCCCACTTTCCGCTGAATTTTGAAGGCATATCGTATTAAGTGGCAGTCCCAACAACACGATTTTCCCCCTTACCGGATCAAGGAAATTAAATTATTAAAATATTAATAACAATATTTTTGGTTTTACGTATAAATGTTATTATTAGATTGAGGCCTATCATGGCGCAGTGCTACAAGTGTGTGACTGTAAACGATACGTGGTGAGTTCCCCGCCCGAGGAAATAAAATATTTAATATTTTAAAATTAAATATTTAATGTCATTTCTACTCTCTGGTACAAGGCAAGACGCAGCGTTGATTTCCTTCACTCAACACGCAATGCCTCAAATTCGGCGGAAAGTGAGGAACGGAACGGAATGTCCCAACACTAAGTTCCCAAGTTCCCTCCTAAGTAGACCTTATAGTAATAATAAAACTTTCTTAATATGCTTTTTAGTTTCACGCTATATCTCGCATAGAGAAGAACCAGTGCTAAGGAGTGTATCGAGTGTCCTTCGGTATATGGTGATAAATTTAGTTTTATTCAGTTCAAATAAACAAAAATAAATTAAAAAATAAATAAATTATAAAAGTACATTTTGGCCCATGAGGGGATCGAACCCGCGACCTTCGCGTTATTAGCACGACGCTCTAACCAACTGAGCTAATGGGCCAGATAGATATAACATTAAAATAAATATTCACAAGCTTAAAGCGTGTGAATATATGTATTTATAAAGTAAAAAGAAAATAATCGACACTTCAGGCGTTTACGACAGAAATAACCGTTTTTGAGGTTAGTCGTGGCGCGGGTTCGATTTCCACTCGAGCAAATGAAATATTGAATGTTTTAACTTGCTCTGTGTCACTCAACATGGAATACCCCCATTCAGTGGAAACGTGTAGTACGGGAGTGTATTAATAGGAACGGAATGCCTCAATTTCGGCTCAGACTCTACCTAGAGCACAAAAAAGTTTCGAAGCAACCTCATCTAAATATACAATGTGGGTAAAAAATACGGATATATATATATATATATATATATATATATATATATATATATATATATATATATATATATATATATATATATATATATATATATGGATGTGGGTAAAATGCAGCGTGTGGTGGTGCAATCGTGTGACTGTAACCGACAGGTTGTGGGTTCGATCACCACTCGAGGAAATGAATTATTTAATATTTTCAATTTAATGTTTTCCTTTCTTTGCTCTGGTACGGGGCAAAACGCGGCTTTGACTTTCGCCACTCAACACGCAATGCTTCAAATTAGGCGGCATAATATGTGGATAACGGAAGTGGAACGGAGTATCTTAACACTAGGTTCCCAAGTTCCCTCTGCCTACCCTGCCATGTGCGGGATACAGCATGAAGCTGAGTGAGTGAGTGAGTGAGCATTGAATAAAATTTGTGGCTTTTTTTAAATTAATTAAGTACTGTAGAGTTCTAAAATTTGGCACGAATTGAAAATTTACAATACAAATAAAGAAAAACATTTAAAACGTAAATATTTTTTGTGTTTTATCAAAATAATGATTACAAACTTATATTTTAGTTTTTCCTATAAAATGATTTAAATTTGACAACTTTTTAATGTGTTATTTCCTGTTGAAACACAATCCTTTATTTCTCCTTTATTAATTTAAAATACAAATGGTATAAATAGTATGGTTCGTATCGACACCTATCTTGTTCGACCAATCTCGTTTTCACCGAGACGACAGTTCAATTATACAATATTAAAATGGAAAACGGAGTGCCTTCACTGCTACATGCGGTATATAGCGTGAAGCTAAAAGAAAGAAAGGAACCAAAGGGAAACATCTTGAAAAAAAAAAACAGAAAATTAAACGCATAAACAATAAGTATAAATACATTGTCACATATATAATTTCATGCAGTAAGGTCGAGTCATATTAAATTACTTTGTAATTGACGTCGTTTAAGACAGTGACATTGTACGTGACCGTACCCGCGGGCGATCGATATGGAGTTGTTTATTGATAGTTATCGACCATCTCGCGTTACGTATCTCCAACGTCATAGAGTATAGTCACTGCCTGGCTATATATTACAATTGTCATATCGTTGAGCGGAAAGTGGTGAGCAGAGTGTCTAGACACTAAGTTAACTTATATAGTGTAAATACATTTTGTTAATTTGTGAAACTCAACACCGCGTTCCGTCCACGAGAAAAAAAAATATAATTCCCTCGAATAGGGAATGATTGACGCCTTTACGATTGGTGTTACAGTTAAAAAAAGCTGTTAGATAAAATTATGAGCTAGAGAGCAATAATTTTTAAAATATACTTTTCACAAAAAAAATAAATTGTTACAAATATTTTTTTAAAAAAATTATAAAATTAAATTGGCCCATGAGGGGATCGAACCCGCGACCTTCGCGTTATTAGCACGACGCTCTAACCAACTGAGCTAATGGGCCGTTACGTAGTGCTTGAATATATGGATTCTATATTACAGTAGCTTCATATATTACTTACATCTATTTAATAATTACATTCTACAACTTGATTTTTTAATAATATATTTATTGTATAATAAATTATATAATGTATGTATATAATGTCCAAATACACATAATATATGCTTTGTAGAGCAAAGATGAAGAGTTTAGAGAGGAATATGTATATGTAGGTAAAATTCAGTAATGAATGGCTACGTAATGTTTTAATAACAACTCTCTTCTTTCTCTCTCCCTCTCTCTAACAACTATGCTAAGTAAAACAAAAAGAAAATACCATAATTTTGTTGTCTATTACAGTTAAAGCTCAATTTTTAAGTTTTTTATAACTTAATCGTAGCAATTGGCTTTGCCTTTACAAACAATGGACTGTAAGGGCGCATTTATCACTTGCATTTTACATGAACAAAACGTTTACACTTCGCCCCTTATGCATTGAAATGGACGTAATAATTTCATATACAAAAGTAATGAAGTAAAAGTAGAGGGTTTGAACCGACAATTTTCTCATAAAATATGTATACAGTCGTCCAGCGGACGGTTTCTTTAATACCCCTTTGTCGTTATTATATATGAAACATTGATTATTGCCTTTAACAGAATTATTGTAATCATGGAAGCGAGTCGTGGTAGCATAGTGGTTGACTGTGACCCGACGATATTGAGTACGATTCCCGCTCAGGGGAATGAATAAATGTCGAATCTTTTTTTATCAAGTTGCATATTATATACACACAGGAAATATAGGTTTTTGAAAGTGTTTCACACAAAAGTGCTGTAAAAGCGACATGAAATATTTTATATTTTCATTTCCACTACTACTAACAAGGCAAAGCGCGGCGTTGAGATACGCAACTCTCCGGAACGGGCGTTTTGAACGGTAGCGTCTTATATGGACGGAGTATCCTAACATCTTATGCGAAGGATACAACAGCCAAAACCTTAAAACAATGTTTTTAAGCCAATGTCAAACCAAAAACAATGTCATTATGACATAAGCCCAAAACAATGTCATTAAGAAATTAAGTGAATTGAACGCTCTTATTAAATTTATTGGAAACTTGACGAGCGAAGGAGGGAATGATTATTATATATATAAATTATTTTAATTAATTATATGGTGTAGCTTGAGTTCCGCCAAACAAACGTTGATATATATGAATTGTGGCAGCAAAGAAGGAATATTTACAAAAATATTACAAAATATCAAATTGATATCTATCAAATTATTATTTATCTGAAATGTTGCTTTTTACGTTTAAATATTATCTTAAAGTCGTAAACTATTAAAACCCCTAATAAAAATCATTATCAACATATTACAACCGATCGTCTAGATATTTGAAAAATATTACGCATTGAAATGAAATGTTGAGGCCTGTCGTGGCGCAGCGGCACAAGCGTGTAACCAACAGGTTCTGCGTTCGATCCCTAAGCGGGGAAATGAAATATTTACTATTTTCATTTATTTTTTCATTTCTTCGCTCTGGTAATATCGCAAAGCGCGGCGTTGAGTTCCGCCACTCAACACGCAATGCTTCAATTTCGGCGGAAAGTGGGGAACGAAGGTGGAACGGAGTGTCTTAACACTAGGTTCCCGGGTTCCCTCTGCCTGCCCTGCCTCGTGCGGGATACAGCGTGAAGTTAAAAAAAAAGAAATATTGTTAAATGAATAATTTAGTTAACCTGAGCCCTGAGGCATGTCGTGACAGGTTGTGGGTTCGATCAACACTTGAAATTCAATATTTAATATTTACATTTCTTTGGCCTGGTAACAAGGTAAATCGCGGCGTTGAGTTACGCCTCTCAACACACACTGCCTCAAATTCAGCCAATAGCGGATAACGGAAAGTGTCTACTACATTTCCAAATTCCTTCTGCTAAGTACGGACTACTGCCCAAAGTAAAAAAAAAAATACTGTTCTAAAGGTCCCTTAAAGCTGTTCTTACGAAGTTCATTATTTTTGTATATTCGTATTTGCAGTGAATGTGATTTTTTTTACTTACTTTTGTTATCATTCTATTTGTTTAGATGTAAAGTTGCTTTCAAATTTTGTGTTTTTGAATTATATATGGTAATCTGGTTCCATTTATACCTCTGTATCAAGTTTTTTTATTTTATTTTTTTTTATGGAAAAGACGGCAAACGAGCGTACGGGTCACCTGGTGGTAAGTGATCACCGTCGCCCACGGCCCCGTGTAACTCCAGAGGAGCTACAGGAGCGTTGCCGTCCTTTAAGGTGGAAGGGCACCGGGGCCCGGCATTACCTAATGCGAAACGCAGTGGCCAAAGCCACTACTTAACGCCGGTCTTAAATGCCGGGGGTGATAATAATCCGGTCGAATCTGCCCATGCGTGTTGCCATTACTGGCAACGTGACTCTACCACACGCACTTTAGTCGCCTCTTACGACATTATCAGTACCAGGGTGATCCTATTCTAAGCCGGAATCACACGGCAAAAAAGTCCTTTTAAAAATGTTTAATAAACATCTTTAAAAGCTTACTTTAAAGATGTTTACGATTAAGATTAAGTTGTCACTTAAAATCTAGTTAGTTCCCACTCTGGGGAATGAAATATATATATATTTTTTTCATTTTCTTACTATGGTAATGAAAATAACCTCGACATGACGCAACGTTGAGATCCGCCACTCAACAAGGAATTCCACTAAAATTCGGCGGAAACGGAAGTAACATATTGGGAAAGAAGTGTCTTAATACTAGGTTCCCAGGTACCCTCTGCCTGGCTGGTTATGTGCGGGATATAGAGTGATGTAAAAAAATCTAAATTCACGTCACAAGTCACAAATAATGGACTGTCAGTCAGCAGCATTAAGAAAAAAAAAAAAGTTTTAATTATTTGGCCTCAATAATTTGTATAATATTTACATATAAGTTTTACCGTATTCCAACATAGGTATTTATTTACGTAATTTAATTTACTGATACGCTACGATAAAGATGCAATAATAAAAAGATTTAAGAAATTCAAAGACTAATTTTACTTTTTGCCAACATATTACATCGGCCCATTAGCTCAGTTGGTTAGAGCGTCGTGCTAATAACGCGAAGGTCGCGGGTTCGATCCCCTCATGGGCCAACACGTATTTTTTCTTCTATACTTTAATTATTTTTATTTAAATATTATTATAAATTATTTATTTTATAATGTCTTTTCGTTTACTATATAGACTTGTCGTGGTGCTGGCACAAACGTGTGACTGCAAGCGACAAGTTGTTGGTACAATTCGCACTCGTAAATAGAAGTATTTAAGTACTAATTCCAAATGATATATTTTGTTTTCCATTTCTTCGCTTTGGTAAACAAGACAAAGGTCGAGTTCCGCCACTCAACATACAACGCCTTAAAATTGGCGGTACGTGGACGTTGAAAACAGAACGGAGTGTCTTAACACTAGGTTTCCAAGTTGATTAAAAAAATAAACAATAATTTCTATATATTAAAAAAAATTGTCACAAGCTGATCTGATTTACTTATCAAAGGTTACCAATACCAATTTCATGTTCGTTAAAAACGTTAAATAAACTTTTTTTTGTTGTAACATGTTTCAAAAGTTTAGAACCTAAGGTTGCAGGAGTACTCATTTAGTATGAAATGGACTACATATATATTAATATAGATTTTTCTATAAATTATTTATAATTTTGTTATTTTTCAGATTTTTACATTCATTTGTAATGCAATTTCTTATTTTTTATGAAATTTTATATTTATATTTCAAATAAAATGCCACAAAATTAAACAGTTTCTTATCTTCATGTTTTTTTCCAAGAAAGAGCATAGTGCTGAAATATGGATACCCCGTTGCCCAATTTGAGCCCAAAATTGTAGGCATTGCGTTTGGAGAATGCAGGAACACAACGAAAGAAATTAATCAAATAAAAGCATCACCACTTGAGCGAGGATCGAATCCAATACCATTACATCATACTGTCCAAATCTCATCGTGATTTTCATCTTATACGAATGTGACATGTGTGTGATATTAATTTAAGATTAACAAGTAACATATTTTTTCAACTACAGTAGAGTACAAATATAAATGTATAATTATGGCAAAGCATTTATGAACAAAATGTTCATTTTTAAGTGATAAATTTAATTTTAAATATTTTTTATTATTATTTATGTATTTAAAAAAACAACTAAATCAAATATATGACTAATAATTCTACAAAATATATACCTACTCTTTTAATGCATTCAATTAAATAAGGAAAGTTTATATTTTTTTTTATAAAAAAGATGTTCAAAATAATTTCGATCACAAATTTCCGATGTTATTAACCATTCATATATAAAAATAAAAATAGATATTTAAAAAATACATGGCCCATGAGGGGATCGAACCCGCGACCTTCGCGTTATTAGCACGACGCTCTAACCAACTGAGCTAATGGGCCGTTATGCAACTATATTAAAACATGATATAAGTTCTTACATACTTTTGAATTTCCTCTTATCATAAGCTTTTATTTAATTTACTATGTTAAGTATGTGAAATCGTAAAAGCTCAATTTGAGCCAGTTGAAGTAATAGTTTCCAGTTTGAAGTCAAATTTAAATTACTTGTTTAATTCTAAAGAATTCCTAAGTACACGTATCTTATGAATTCTGATTACAATTGTGTGTGACTGTAACCGCCGACAGGTAGTGGGTTCGATCCCGACTCGCAGAATTTAAATATTTAATAATTTCAAATGAAATATTTCATTTTTTATTTCTTTGTTTCGGCTGTGGGTCAATGCATGCAATATGCGGCGTTTAAATCCAGCAGTCAACACGCCATGCCTCAAATTCAGCGAAAAGTGGGGTAAGTAACGGAGATTCTTAACACTAGGTTCCCAAGTTCCCTCTGTCTACCCTGCCATGTGCGGCATATGCATTTTTTATATATAAACTAGTTGAATAAAAAATATTAAAACTTACCGCTATCAGCATATTGGTTTGGTCGAAGTAATCGGCAACCGGCATCACATTCTTGTAGAAGTTATTGAGTTCCATCCTCGCTAAACTCAACACGACGTGGCCGAGTCTTGCGCCGTACTCTATTTGCCTCTCCAGCACTCTTTGTCTCCAGCTGACGAGCACCACCCCGCTGATCGTTTGGATCTGATAAAAAAATGACATATAATATATATATTTTTCAACACCATCAGGCATCATGGCGGCATATTGTGTGACGCTATTTGTATTTTCACAAAAAATTGGGCGAAAACCAATTTTGTGGTGTTTTATATGAAATAAAATTATAAAATTTGATAAAAAAAATAAGAAATTACAATAAAAATGAGTGTAAAAATCTGAAAAATTAAAAATGTATATTAATTTATATATGTTATGTAGTCTATTTCATGTCGAATAAGTACTCCAGCAATTTTTGAAACGTGTCACAAAAAAAAAGTTTATTTAACGTTTAAACGAACATAAAATTGGTATTAGTAGCTTTTGATAGGTGAGTCAGATCAGCTCTTGACTGTTTTTTTAATATATAGAGTTTATTGTTTATTTTTTTAATCAACTTGGAAACCTAGTGTTAAGACACTTCGTTCTGTTTTCCACGACCACGTTCTGCCAAATTTTTAGGCATTGTATGTTGAGTGGCGATCTATTTTAATATCTTGCCGTGCGGCGTTGAGCTCCGACATTCAACACATTATATATTTCGAATTCAAGTAGAAAGTTGAAAAAGGTTTTCTCCCTCATGCTATATAGCTTTAAGCTGGAATACAAAGAACATTCTCGAAGTCGATTACAATTAATGACATGTGCGAGTCACCGTTCATACGCTCGCGTGTTTTATGAATCTATTTATTCTAAAACGTTAGATACCATCGCGCCGGTGGTGGCGAGGCTCTTTGGGCATTATGTCGAGACAATATTTTTTTATATATTTATTTATTATTTCTACTCTATGAATGATAAATCAAATAGTGCTGGTGGTTTTCTAGATATCTATTTAATAATTTACCCTAACTGTTAATGTTTCCACGTGGGAGAATGAAGCAGGGCATTTATGAAGAGGTTGATGATAATGGACAAAGCGAAAAAGGTATTCCGCAGCTCCTTTGTTTCTGTCTAACTATTATCGTATTTATTTGATGTATAATTAATGATTTAATGTCATTAATGACATATAGCATTCACCTTCATTCAGTCACTTTCCATTTTGTACAAAGTAACGAGTATTTGCTATATCTAATGAAATAAAACGAAAATAAATAATTTACGTATATATTTTTTAAATATTACGTGGAGAGTGGGAGAATATAAATTCAATATATGTATATATAGGTATCATATAGAAAGTATAGATATATGTACATAAATAGTAATAATGAGGTATGCAAGGTTCATGAATTTCAAGATCAGATTTACTGATTACAAAATTATATTTTGTATGTAATTTTTTAATTATTTTTTTATAATTGATAAATAAGTACCATTGGATTAAAAAAATAAACTAAAATCAATGCCGCTAAATGTGATTGATACATCAAATCACTGCACTAATATAAACATAATTCAACGCAACGATAACCTTAACTTAGAAAATTATACAAATGATTGATTTTGGAAACATTCAAGGATCACGCATTATGGTGATCGTGACATTATTATGAAGGTTAATTTTTTTTACGAGTACGAAACGAGACGAAATGATAAAAAATCTAAATTGACACCAACATTAGACTTCTTCTTCTTCGCCTTCTTCTTCAGCTTGCCGCTGTATCTCTCACATGACAGGGTAGGCAGAGTAGAGAGAAAACTTAGTGTTAAGACACTCCGTTCCTAATATTAAATATTTTAATTTGAAAATATTAAATATTTCACTTTTTCGAATGGGTATCGAACCTACAACTTATCGTTGACACGCTTGAGCTCCTGCACCACGTTAGGCAAGTAAAACTTAGGCCACTTCATATATTGTTGCCCATCAATTTGAGTAACAACGCCATTATTCTCGCGGTCCCCGAGGAGCGATTTCTATGCAATTACATTTAGTAGGATGATTCTATACAATCAATTTAGATGAAGTTAATACTTCCTGCTTAGCTTCACGCTGTATCCCACATGGCAGGGTAGGCAGAGCGAACTTGGGAACCTAGTGTTAAGACATTTGAGGCATTGCGTGTTGAGTGGCGGAACTCAACGCCGCGTTTTGCCATTCTTAACACTTTCTACTTCTATTAATATGATATATGAGAAAGTTTGTGCAAAATAACACATAGGCTACATACAATTTAATAAGTATGAGGTCTCTCGTAGCGTACAAGCGTGTAAATGTAAACGACAGGTTGTATGTTCGGTCACTAATCAAAGAAATGAAATATTTAACATTGTTATTTCTTCGCTCGAGTATCGGTTAAAAGCCGCAAAATGTGGGGAACGTTGTGTCTTACTAGATTCCCAACTTCCCTCTGCCTACCCTATCCTGTATGCAGAATAAAGCTAAAAAATAATTAAAAAAAAATAGAAACGTGGCGTTCCGTTCCGCGTCGGAAACGGATTTTCTTCTATTCGAGGAAATGGAATATTTAATATTTTCTATTTATACATATAATTAACGTTTTCATTTCTTCGCTGGTAACACGGCAAGGCGGCGCAAAGCCTCACATTTGGCGGAAAGTGGGAAATCGGACGGAGTGTCTCAACACTATGTCCCAAATTCCCCTGCCTGCCCTAAAGCTGAGTGAGTAAGTGGAGTTAATAAACAAACACGTTGCTTAGAAATCTTTTTATATTACATATAAAGCGAAGAGTGTTCCGTCCTTGACACACTAGTCACCAATATTTGTCAGAAGGTCCTTTCACAATCGATTAACGGACAAAGTAACGATTAAATAAATAGTTATGTATTTATTATTAAAATTTCAACCAATTATAGGCTTGTGTGAGACTAAAATCAATTGATTTAGTACGGCTAAGCCCTGCAAGATGTGGTTGTAGTTTAATTGTCTATAATAACTTACTGGAATATTGTGTTTCCATAGAAAGGCATATTTAGCGCTAGGTGTGCCAGAATGGATACATCATTTTACATTTTTTAAGGAAGTAATAATAATTCTATTGAAGTAAAGTTAAAATAGTTTATATAAAAACTGAAAATCATTACATGAATTACTTTAACGAATGGCACAATATTAAAGCAGTATATTTTATTTATTTAACTTTATATAAGGCTACATAACTATGTTTTACTTAAAGTAAAAAATGCTAGAGAAAGTAACTCACTATACTGTAGGCATTTCCCACCCAGTTCTCCCTTTTTCTGCATTAATATTTGAAAGATATTTTACAGTAAAATTTAGATAATATTAATGAAATTATGAAGAGTTTCCGACATTCTCTACATCAGTGTAAGTTTATCGCATCCGGAAGTAAATTAACATAGCTATGCCAGCGCCACGAAACAGAAACAGAATCGTGCGACTGTTTATAAGTTGAAATAAGTTTTTAAGTTGAAACAGGTTTATAAGTTCGAAATATGTTGTTTTAATCTATTCACCCTTGCAACGACGCAAAACGCGGCGTTGAGTACCGCTACTCAATATTATATGCCTTAAGAATCGGGCGGAGAGTGGAGAAAGAAAACTTTAAATGGTACGCAGTGTCTTAACCCTAGGTTTCCATTTTCTCTCTGCTTACCCTACTATATACCTTGTTAGCGTGAAGTTAAAAAAAAATGAAATTAGAGAATGTAGAAGAAGAATTAACTAAGAGAGAATTAATTTCTATTTTTTTTTTGTAAGAAAAGGAAAAAAAATAATTTTGGAGCGACGGAGACTCGTTGTCTTAAATACGATAAATATGCAACCTGTAGAGACAGTACGTACTTACTCGCAAGTGTATCTTATATTGATACAATTGTACATCTGGCCCATTAGCTCAGTTGGTTAGAGCGTCGTGCTAATAACGCGAAGGTCGCGGGTTCGATCCCCTCATGGGCCAAATATTTTTTTTATTTTTTAAAATCTATACCCCGACAGATTTTAATATTTTTTTTATGAGCTTAGTCTTTAATAAATATATATTATCGCCAGTCCTTGTATTATGACTACTAAGCTATACTTTCTCTTCATTATACGTCAAAATTCTCATACAACTTTTACATATTAGCGATCCGCTTGAATTGCACTATTTTATTTACGAATACCAATTACTCTCTTGTACTAATAATATTGTCACTTTTAGGTCATTAATTATTCTTTGAAAACTAAAATTTCAGCTAAATTAATAAAAAAATTGTAGCAGTCTTGTCGGACTTAATATTTTAAATTGACATAACTTTTTTATTTATAAACCTTTTTAAATAAAACAAACTACACTAAATATTGAAGAAAGGTTGCCAAAATATAATAATGACAACTGTATGCAACTCTGCTTGGCCGTTTCTGAGATTAGCGCGTACAAACGCACAAAAAACAGGTGAACAGACAAAAAAATTAAAAGTCACCATTTTGGGGTCCTCTTACGTCAATAAACGTCCCCTATAAGATGTTTGTTTTAATATATCTTCCATGTACAGACAGTGATCGGTTCATACATTATAACGCTGACATACATCACATACGAGTATGTCAGCGTTATAATGATGCAGGCAAAAAGTAAGTTATACCACCCACACCCACGAAGTAACCCATCCCACCTAAGGAAGAACCTTAGTGCGAAGTTCATGTTCACGACAATTACTAATTAACATCAGTAACAATAATATCTAATTAAACATTTATTGTAAGAATAATTGATAAATAAAAGGCCTGACGACGCAAGGACATGAATATGTATGACTGCAAACAGGTTGTGGATTCGATGCCCACTTGAAGAAAAAAAATTCAAATGAAATATTTAATATTTTCATTTCTTCGCTCTGGTAACAAGGTAAAAGTTTGGCTTTGGATTCCGCCTTTCAACACGCCAAAAAGTGGTCTACGGAACTTAACACTAGGTTCCTTAGTTTCTTCTGCCCACCCTGCCAAGTGCGGGATACAGCGTGAGGACAAAAGAAAAGAAAACTTAAAAAAAAATTGATATGTATTTGCATGTAACTGTTCATTTTATAAGCTTATATGTATTTGTTGGTTGTTTTAAAAAAGGGGATTTCATATCAAAATCATAATTATAGGTCACCGGGAACGTGACATATACCAATATATAGTTTTAGAACACTTTACAAATGCAGAAATTAGTTTTAACAAAGATATCAAAAATCTCTAAAAATCTAATTCTGGCTATGATCTTGGCTGATTCTGGCTTTGATAACCTAACTATAAAGACGTGGATAACTAGTTAATACTTTCATATATTTTATCGACTCATAGCATTCAAAGAATAAGGAAATGAATGTTCTACAATGATTTATGTATCTCCATAGTATGTCATTTATGTTAACTTTCGAATGCCACTTGATACTTATTGATTATTTCCATAATTATTTCTTTATTTGTGTTTATCGATTTTTCCATAATTTATGGATATATTTTTTCATATATAGCTTTTACAAGGCGTATTTTCCCATTGGTGCCACCAAACGAAGATCTGATAATGTCCCAAGTCACATAAAAACCAGGGAAAACTTTAAATTTTGTAACGTACCATGTATTTCATATCATTTATAATAAAAAAAAACATATTAATTCTTGTCGTAGTCATCTGGTAATCACATAACATTAGTGAGCTGATGATAATGATAGGAAATAGCTACTATAAAAAATACTATTGAATAATATCTACAAAATTAATGAAACTCTACAGACTCAATAGAAACCAAATATTATAACAGCTTTATTTTTTTCATTTTTGATTATTATTTATTAAAAAAAATATATATGTAAAAAACACCTAAAAATCACTTTACTTTCAAATTTCAAGCATTTTTTCTTACTAATAAGTTGTAGAGCACAGACACTCGTAATGTAATATGTAATATTTTACATTTAAATCGGTCGGGTTATATTTTCCATTTCTATAATACCTATATAGATTTGTTGATACAAAAGATTTTTTTCCAGATAATTTTGATAAAATGTTTTTTGTTTTATTAAATTTAAAGCTATTTGTTGATTGTTTTGTTATTTTTATATTAGTTTTTAAAGGAAAAGTGAGTGGTAAGAGAGGTAAGAGAGGGAGGGGGAGACCTCGGTTGACCTTCGAAAACACAGTATCGACGATACTGGAGGAAGGTCACGTAAAAAGCATGAGGAGCCCCCGGAGTGCATGTATGAAGAGGTTGATGACAGTGGACGAGGCGAAAGAGGTATGCCGAGACCGTAGCGTTTGGCGCTCCGTTCTCTCTGCCTACCCCGCTAGGGATATAGCGTGAATATAAGTATATTAGTTTTTGTGCTAAATACATGAGTATAACCGAACAACGCTTGCAGTTTTCTCCACCAAACTAAAAGCAAGAGAAAGCTCCATTAAGGATAAAGTGACTGTTGATGAAATGTTCAAATACATAAAAGAAACGCGTCCGAAGGATCCCAATTCGTACAAAAGTGATATTATTCATAAATTTTCAAGAAACTTTGTATTTAAAATAAAAAAGTTTGAAGCCATAAAAGAACAATAGAATAACGTAACTAAACACGACGTGTCATATTTAATATTTTTTTCAAAAAATAAATTTTCATTTCCATAAGAGATAGCACGGCGTTTAGCTCCGTCACTTAATAGGTTAGAAGGGAGAAAAATAGTGTCTTAACATATTTTCTGTACGAGATAAACCAGGTGATAAAAGACTTACCTTATCAGAATATTCTGCTACATCTCTCATGGAGCGTGGGTACCCCGATACTAAATATGTTTTCGCTGTCGGCGCCATCTTCATTTCTAACATCAGTACTTCAGTGACCGTCTTGCTCGATAGCGTGCCAAAATCTTGCATATCTAAGGAAAAACCTTTGTTTTTAGGTAAAGTTGATCTTTCACACCCTTATACTTCGAAAGGCCTTCGTAGTGAACAGTGCTTAATTGACTTTTTATTTTTTTTCCGGCTTCACGCTGTATTCCGCTTATGGGAGGGTAGATAGAAGGAACTTTGGGATCTAGTGTTTAAATACTACGTTCCGTTCTCCACTTTCAACCGAAACTGAGGCATTGAATCGTGTTGAATGGCGAAACTGATTTAATTTCAAAATATGTAGTCAATATATCACTTTATCGAGTGGAGATCGAACCAACAACCTATGGCGTCTACGCGTAAAACGCATGTGCCCCTGCGCCCTCAATAAAAATGTTAACATAATTCATTATTAATTTTAATTTTTCAATTTAACCTGTGCCTTTTGGAAACCGATCCCAGCGTTTGAACCAATTTTTATACCAATTTTTATAAGTTATACTATCAAAACATTACTAAATATTATTAATTCCTTCATTTTTTTGTATAGCTTCACGCTGTGTCTCGCACGAGGCAGGGTAGGCAGAGGGAACCTTGGAACCTAGTGTTAGGACACTCCGTTCCACTTCCGTTCCCCACTTTCCGCCGAATTTGAGGCATTGCGTGTTGAGTAGCGGAACTCAACGCCGCGCTTTGCCTTATTCATAATTCCTTAATTAAAAGCATAAGACGCATTTTCTTACGCAAAATATTCTTGCGTGGGGAAAATCCTTATGTAGTGTAAATTTGTAAATTTCAAACAGAGATGCTAATAATCACAAGCAAACACGGTACAAAATTAAAAAAAAAAGAGGACTTAAAAATATCTCTACCTCGTCTTAGCAAAGCTTGCAACGCTTGCGTTCAGCTTTTAAACGGCCAATTTAATTTATCAAAAAAAGCTAACCAAGGCTTTCTCCCACAAGGTTCCCATGAGGAAAACGCTTCATTATAGAATTAACTTCATTATTTTAAATTTTATGTTACATGTGTTTTTCTATATGTATTATATAATTTCTCGTAGTTTGTAACTCATCATTTTAATAATAATTTGTGTTATTTGAGCGATATAATTAACATTTTTAAGTACAGACTGTATACTATTTTTAATTAATGTGTCTGTACGGAATAGACTAATGTTAGATCGATATACTTATTTATATACTGATTGGTTTAAATTATATACGTGATTTCTGTTTGATTTACCATTTTCTTGACTGATATTGTTTCACAAATACGTATTTTAAAATACGTAAGCCTCATGCTGTTACCCATTATAAGTAGGCAGAGGGAACTTAGGGACCCAGTGTCACTCAGTATCGTTCCGCCGAACTTCTTTCTTTATACTTTTTGCCGAAATTAAGACACTGAAACAAGGCAAAACGCGGAGTTGGTTAACGGTACTTAAAGTACCGCAAACCAACTCCGCGTTTTGCCTTGTTTCAGTCCGCCATAGAAGGAAGGACCCGCTAAGGATTTCGTCATCATAAAATAAAACGTTTTCTCTGAAACTTAAATTACAAAAATTTACTTGTACGAATATGTTCTTAGTTCAAGTCTTCTCTTTTGCCGTAGCCAATATTCTGGAAACGCGTATTAAGCTTTTAAGCTATAAAGCTTTGTCGTTCAAATAGTGAAAACATGGTATGGTATTGGTCATCCGTACCTTTCTAAACAATTATGTTATATAAAAGTACCCGCCCGCGGCTTCAGCCGTTTGAAAAAATTTTATTCACTAATCGCAATTACTTTCTTGTTCTAATAACATTATTACTATTAACACAATATTGTACATGTACATTGAAAACTAACATATTTTAGCATTTATGTCGAACTAAATATTTTAAATGGACGTGACTTTATTTATTTATTAGCCGCATTATTAAATAAGAGAAAAATTCGATGTTGAAGGAAGCTTGCCATAAGGGAGAAAACTTACTGACTAAGTGTGTTACAATCTGGTTAACAATTTCCGACATTAGCGCATACAAACGCACAGACAAACAAACGAATATACAAACAGACATACAGATACGTTCCCTACAAGTTTTTTTTAAATGGTACGTATTTATTGTAAGTATAGATAAGTAAAATAAAATTCTTACCATTACCAATAGCATATTGCTGTAACAGATCAGTCATATTTATATGGACTACCCCACGTCTCTCCTGCATCAGGTTGTCGCAATGGGTCACCTTGCCGCTGCCCGGACCACCTGCAAACGTACCTATATTGGTAAAAATTTAATGACTGCTCGGAGAAAATGGTGTTTGGTTCGTTTATTATATAAATTTAGATTACAGTTATAGTTTTTTTATTATATATTTTACATACTGTATTTCATATTTATTAGTAAACAATGTTTGAGGTCTGTTGTGCCACAGGGGCACAAGCGTGTGACTGTAAAAGCGATTTGGGTTCGATTACCAGTTGAAGAAATGAAATATTTATTATTTACGATATCAACATTTAGTATTTTATTTTTTTCGCTATAGTAATAAGGCAAAGCGCGGTGTTGAGTTCCGCCAACACGCTATACTTCAAATTCGGTGGAAAGTGGGAAACCGAAAGGGGTGTCTTTACGCTAGGTCCCCAAGCCCCCAGCAATGTGCGAGATTTTATAAACGAAAAGTTCCTTTTGACTTTAATCTGAAACCTAAAAAAATCATAACATAATTTATATAATTTCCGTATACTCGTATAACACCCTTCTATTTAACACCTAGCCTTAACGTGTCCACACAACTGCTGCTCTATAGAAACCCTCGATGTAAACACATAAGGGCAAACCCATAGATAAAAGCTAGTATGTATATATACATATATATATATATATATATATATATATATATATATATATATATATATATATATATATATATTAACTTAAAGATAGATATAGTACAGCCGACGAGCTTTGGCTTAAAGTTATTTTTTCAAACTTTTGATTATTTTCTTCTCGAACGAACAATACTACTATTCTATATAATATTACCCAAAACAAATATAACAGGCACACTGGGCGGCTCGAACTTGACGTGGCTGGAATTCTGCATGGGGAACGGCACGCCGGACGGTGTCGCGGGCCACGTGCTCTCGCGGCGGCTGCGTTCGCCACTCGTCTCGAATTCTTCATTATTTTGTTCTGTTTAAATTGGTAAATTAGTTAAAATTGGTAAATTAGTTAGCACTTTGGCTGGAAATGCGATGATACAATGTTGGATTTCTAAGCAAAGAGGTGGATCTATATATTATATCCATTATCTTATCGCCGTAGAAAAACGCGGCTACTGAATTTTGTGTAATTTTTCGAAAATTGGACTCTGTCTCTTCTAAATAAATATTAGCGGAGGCTTATATATATATATATATATATATATATATATATATATATATATATATATATATATATATATATATATATATATATATATATATATTTATTTTTTTTCTGTATTCTATTTATTATTGTGAATAACGTTTTGTTGCATACATCCTAATGACAGATGAACAAACGGACAGCTTAGTTTTATTAATAGGGTTCAGTTTCACCCTTTAGGTATAGGGTCCCAAATATATATAACACGATAGTATTTTTGTTTGTCCGTCTAGAATAAGTAAGTGAACGATAATATAGAGCTTTTGCTTAATCATGCACGGTCTTTGTTGAATGTTATTTAGGAAGGGGCTAGTCATGATATACTCAACTTTGAGGCACAGGAAAATATTTTTTTATATTATCACACAAACTTTTGTTATTATAAATTTATCAAGAATCTATTTAAGTAGATATAACTATTATTCTTTGAGCTTTTTATTAGTAAAATGATAAATTGTTGTTGCAAGTACCATCGAACTTACATTTATCTATATTTTTAGGGTTCCGTTTCGTTACCTTTTAAGGTATAAAAGGAAAAAATTAAACTCATATATGTGTAGTGTTGGTTTTAGACAATTTCTCTCGAGATTGCGTGGAGATAACAACTTGAAAAGTATATGAGCATTGTTTTTGCTACACTTTGCATTTATTTTACCGCCTAATTAAATCTTATAGGGTATTTCCCATGAACCTAAAGTTATGAAATTTGGTGCAAGGTGAGAACTTACAATATAAATAAAGGGAAAAATACAAAAAAAATAGGATTTTTATATTTTATTTGATATTTTTAATTACATTTTGTTGGTTTAATATTTATTTATTTATTTTTAGGTATTTTTCAGCTTATGACACTCCGTTCCACTTCCGTTCCCCACTTTCCGCCGAAATTTGAGGCATTGCGTGTTGAGTGGCGGAACTTAACGCCGCGCTTTGCCCTATTACCAGAGCGAAGAAATGAAACATTAAATATTCAAATTGAAAATATTAAATATTTCATTTCCTCGACTGGGAATCGAACCCAGAACCTGTCGGTTACAGTTACACTCTTGTGCCGCTGCGCCACGACAGGCTTATTTATTTTTAGGTATTTTATATCAAAAATCTAAGTTTCGACTTCATTCACTGCTTGATCATGACCTTATTAAGCTAGGTATTTCCCAAAACCCTACAATAAATTAATTTTGCAAGACAGAACTTGCTGTACTATATAATATATATACAATCAAGATTATCATATTTGTACTTAATTTCATACAAAATCATTGCATACACCAGCAAAGTTAAGTTAGCTTATTTATCATATGAAAATATTAAATATTATAATTATTTAACTTGTAAACTTGTGTGAATTGTACTTCCCATCCATCAACCATCGGTGGGTAGCATTTACTGGTTTTTTCTCATATTCAAGTATTTTCGGTTTTCAAATCAATTCTATTTCTCGCAAAGTTAAAAATACCCGTGGTATTTTATGATCTATCATTGTCCAGTGTTTATTTGTAAATGTTTACATAACATAAAGCAAAGTTAATTTTCATATAAGTAGGTATATTTTTAGTCTTTAAAACTACGTGACGAATTTCAATACGGCTTTAACTAAAATAAATGATTCCCAATGAAATATGGCAACACCAACTATTCCACAGGCATATTTATAATAACAAACATTTACTTCTATGTAATCTTGTATTTTGAAAGTTCTTTCCTGAATAAACAATAATGTTAATGTTTTATAATTACTTACTTCTCATAATGAGCAGATTGGTTATTTTTTTTAAGCTTCACTCTGTACCCTGGTATATATTGACTATTTAACAATAGTGGAACTAACGGCCGCGGTTTGCTTTGAAACCAGAACAAGTAAAATGGAAATATTACTCTTACTACTCAGCTACACGTTGTATCCTGCACATGGCAGGGTAGGCAGAGGAAACTTGGGAACCTAGTCTTAAGACACACCGTTCCACTTCCGTAGGGATACTTTCCGTCTGATTTGAGGCATTGCGTGTTGAGTAGTGGAATTCAACACCGCGTATTACTGTGTACCAGTATTTAAATTGAAAATATTAAATATTTCATTTCCTCGAGTGGGAATCGAACCCTCAACCTGCCCCGTACAGTCGCACGTATTAAAATTAATTGTTAAAAAAATGAGATTGGCGCCCAACGTGGGACTTACCAGTGTCTAAACAGATGCCCATAGTTCCATGAAGATAAATAAGTTTAACCTTTTTTCTTCAATAAAACTAAAACCGTCCTTATAAAGCCTAATTTAATATTGGCACTTATTACAAAAATATATCAAAAACAGTACAAACAGTAGACGGTGGTCACACGTATGTATATAATTGTTCATCGATTGAAGGACACGACCTTCGCTTGGGGCATTACAAGCAAAACAAAAATTGTTCTGTTCAAATAAAACAAAATAGATTAACTCATTTTAGTTGAATTTAACTGGCTAATTTAGTTATAGTTATTCGAAAGTTGTGGCGACGGGATAGCATTTCTGCCGGCGATTTAAATCGGGCGCTCATCGCGGGCCGACCGCTCTGGAGCAATTTTAACGCGTGACTAAACTTGTACTACCTTCTAAGTAGTCGAGAACTTTGCGTATAGCCATCTTTTTCCCGACTACATGTTATATATATAAGATAAAAAGAGATAGTGAACACATTAAATAATTTAATCGAGACCACCCTCAATGAACGAATGTAAAATTACAGTAAAAATGCAAGGGCTCGTACAAGAAAATGAATAATGCTATGTTTACTTAAGGTTAAGTTGTAGGACGATTAGAGTTAACCATTAATAATATTTTTTCAGTGACATTCATGGCCGTGCATATAATGTATTCACATGTGTTTTTTTTTAGCTTCACGCTGTATCCCTGCACGAGGCAGGGTTGGCAGAGGGAACCCGGGAACCTAGTCTTAAGACACTCCGTTCCACTTCCGTTCCCCACTTTCCGCCGAATTTGAGGCATTGCGTGTTGAATGGTGGAACTCAACGCCACGCTTTGCCTTGTTACCAGAGCGAAGAAATGAAACATTAATTATTTAAATTAAAAATATTAAATATTTCATTTCCTCGAGTGGAGATCGAACCCAGAACTTGTCGGTTACAGTCACACGCTTGTGCCGCTGCGCCTCAGTTTTGTTACACACGCGATAATTGATATGTTTAGAAGTTTTCGAGTTTCTGAGAATTGTAACGTCACGTACGTAGTTATGTATGTACGTCCTAAGCAATGGTTGCTGTCGTGTAATTACCAACCCTATAGTTAGGAAAGTTTTACATGTGTTTAAATAATGAATACTTAATTATGAATTTTGTGTTTGTCACTTTTCGAATGTGGTGTTCCCATTTCTGTTTTTATGTTAAATTTATATTAGTTAAAACCAATACTACTGAGTTAAAAAAGCACTAATATTTTACTTTAATTCTTTCATATATATCGTCCTAAAATCAGAAAGGAAAGCGGAGAACAGTGTGTCTTAACGCTATACCACTCTGCCTTTTCTCTTCAAAGAGAAACATCTACATATCTTATTTAAAAAAATGGGCAAGTGCGAATATAGGAGACCGAACAAAAAAAAATATGTTCATTAGTTTATATTGTATATATTGTATATAACAGAATTATTTACCTAACCTATGGAAATATCAATTATATAACTACTAAGATTCAAGAGAAGTAACCTGGTTATGGACGAACAGACATAAAAGACATCGGAGTCTTTGTAATAGAGTTTCTTGTTACTCCTAGGGCACAAAACCCTAAAAAAGCCCCTACTTGCTTTCATTTATATTGACCTTAGGGTTTTACATGATAACAAATACCTCGTATTAATATGTCATAAAGAATTGCACATTTATTTAATTAATTTGAATTGATTTGCACATTTATTTAATTAATAATAATTAATAAATTTGTCCATTAACTGACTTATATGTATAAATATTTTTTTCGAGCAATATTTCAAATTACAAACTGTAAATCACAATTGAGCCACAATAGTATATTTCCATATATTATATAAACAGTTTTGCATTGTTGTATTATGAGATATTTCAACATATTGCGATTATTTTCAAGTTTAAGAAATATTTATTTATTATGCCTCCAAACATAAATATCCTTTCTTACTACATGAGGGGCATGCACAGTTTCTCAAAAAAGTTCAGATTTTACGGTAATTATCGTATCTATAACTTCATATTTTACCGCTTTCTTATTTATTTCAAAAAGACAAATAAATTCAAACACCACATTTTCATTTTCTCGCTTTGGCGTTAAATTTTGCCAATTAACACACAATGCCTCGTAAATTCAGCGGAGAGTGGGGTAACGGCAGTATTTTAATGGGAATGGAGTGTTATAACATTAGGTTCCCATGTTCCCTCTACGTCCCTGTTATATGCAAGACACAAAATAAAAGTAAAAAATCAAATAAAATAGATTGTATATAAAACTGTCATTTATTAATGTAACATTAATTGCTCTATAACTTGTGCATGTAGAGATTCACATTTCTTAGAAATATATAACAAATAAGTACAGATGTATGAAAAATTTACATTATAAGTTTGTTTTATTTCATTTAAATAACATTGTGATAAAGTGGGAAATTTTGAAAATATATTTCGATTAATAATCGATCAAAACTCGATAAAATCGATAACTTTAGAAAATATCGATTTAAATTAAATTATATCGAGTAAAGGAATTTTAAAGACATAGAACGGAAATTTAAACTTTAACGTATTCGACTAAAATTATATATAAATATTGTTCTCCTAATACTTGTATACCACAATGTTATTCTAACAACACAATTAGACGTATAAGTACATAATTAAATAAGACATTAAATAAATAACAAGAAGTGTATATAATTCTTTTGGATTACTTTAGGCCACTGATTTTAGCATTTGACATTTAATTTTGTAAATGTTTAACCGTGAGAGCAATAAAAAAAATTAGAGATTTTTACTCTGTAGTACAATTAAATATGTATGTTTTATTTTTGATTATTACATATTTTAAAAATCCGGTAGATTTCAAGAGTTATAGATTTATTTCATACGACAAAAATATTTTATATATAAAATGTATAGTTTCCATCATTTCCAAACATATTGCATACAAAGAAGAAAATGTGACACTTTAACGTCAATTATGCCACTAGAAGTATATATTTTTTTATTATTCCACAGATAAAGAATGGGAAAATAGAAAACACAGTATAAACTAAGTACATATTTCATTCAAAAGAATGAAAGCATTGGAAAATCACGTCCGATTACCGTCGCCATATTAAAAACATAGATAATATTAAAAAATATTAGCAATAATTGTAAAACCAATTGAGCTATAACATTAAAACAATATCTAAATACAAAATTAGTGTGGAAGAACAGTCACGAGTCTATTAAATGCGCATTAAACAATTAAAAATAATAATTACTATAATTTACTACTTATTTAATATTTATTGTAACAATTTTCACTATAATCGAGATTTTTCTTAATAAAGTTTCAACAAATATTACTAACTACAGGTTAATTAAGTCAGTGTTACAATTGCACAGATTATTTATTGTTTTGTATATATTGTGACATGCAAACTGTAAATATATATATATATATATATATATATATATATATATATATATATATATATAATATATATATATATACATATACATATATATATATATATATATATATATATATATATATATATATATATATATATATATATATATATATACATATATATATATATATATATATATATATATATATATATATATATATATATATATATATATATATATATATATATATATATATGTATATATATATATATATATATATATATATATATATATATATATATATATATATATATATATATATATATATATATATATATATAGGCCGTTATTATTATAATAGTATAAAGAAAAAAACGTCAATAATTAGAAAACGTCAAAAATTAGAAATTAATACCTTAATAATATAAAACAATAATAAAATAACTTTTTTAGTGGAGAAAAGTTCACAACACAGAAATATATTCGTTGTTCATAAATGAGATTGGAAATTTTCTTTATAATTCTACAAAATTAATATAAAAATATTATTTTATACAAGACATTAAATGATAAAATATTGACAAAACATATATTGACATATTAGTTATTTCAAATTTGGCGGAAACTTGGGAACGTCACGATGTTCCCAGCTGTCTTAACACTAGGTTCCCAAGTTCCCTCTGCCTACCCTGCCATGTGCGGGATACAGCGTAAAACTAAAAAAAATAACGACATGTTTTTTTAGTTTACAAACAATATATTATTCATTTTAATGAAATATTGAAATATGAAATTTTGTTATTTCAGTTATTTCATAAAAAAAAACTTTTTTAATGATTTAAATAATATGAATCATTGGTCCTGCGGTTAAATAATATAAAATAATACGTAAAAAGTTATAAATTAAGACTGTAACGATTCAGTGACACTCAGTCTCTCTGTAAAATCGTTGGTTGTGGGTTCAAAACCCACTCGAAGTTATTAATTATTATTCAAAATTTATTCAAGAGCGCAGCGTTAAGTTCCGCCACTCAACACCATCCCCTATACTTACTGTGAAATAAACATCATACAGTGTAAAGAAAAAAAAAAAAACAGAAAATAAATAATGAAAAAAAAAAAAAACTACATCCTTAAAAAAACTAAACAAGAGTCCAAATAATAATAATAAAAAAAAAAGAACAGAACATATAACATCTGTATACGCCAATGTCTTTTCAATATCCCTGTCACAATTCAATATATACACATAAATTAATTGGTTCTTTAAGTTAGTTTATAAATTACCTTAGAACTATCTGGAATGTTTCTACCACATACAAAACTACGAATATACATACTACAATCGCCATTTTTTTTTTTTCAATTCTTTTTAATCAAGTATGAAAATTAAAATATGTCTTCTTAATATTCGTTTCATTTGTCCTTAACATTTACAAAGTGTTATTCAGTAATATTTATATATTACTGAAAAACAATTTCTGGCCTTTGTGGACAGAAATTTTCTTAAATCATTTACCGATGTCCATACAGAAACTTCATTTTTAGATGTATTTTTAGAGATGAACACGTAAGTAAGACTACTTATTAGGTTAGATAGAATATTAAAAAAAAAAAACGTTAATAAAAAAATTAATATACCGCGAATACCGCTCGGCCTTTGGAAAACACTAGTTTAAGAGGCTCAGATTCAAGTCTTACTAAGCTTTTTTAATTCGTTTACCAAAAACATATACCAATAATTCATCAAGAACCACATTTCGGTAGTATTTTTCATAGAAGAACAATTGTGCCAACGCTATCATGTTAAAATATTTCAGAAAACGTTAACAATTTAGAAATTAACAGTACTGTAACTGACGCCTCTTGAAAAACCATCCAATTAAATACCAAGAGGTGCAGATTCGAGACCCATTAAATAAAAAAAAAATGATAACACATGTAAAACATGAAATCAATCACCAAATAAACCTCATTTCGGCCTGATTTTCTCATAAAAAAACACCTGCGCAACACTATTCGGCTCTCGCAACAGAATTTTCCTCTTAACAAACTTAAAATGTTCCAACGCGAATTCGTACAGATCATTTTCCATTTTCCACACGGTGGATTGCTGTATTTTATCAATAGTGCGCTGCGATGGATCAATTTTGGAACTGGTTTGTCTTAAATGGGACTTGTTACTATTGAGATAGTGCTCGGTAGCCCCTTTGAATAAGCGTGGAAGGCTCGCTTCCAGCACTGATATGAAGTCGAGCATCTCCTCAGTCACTCCCACTACCAGATAGTGGTTCACTAAGTTGTGTTTCGCTTGCTGTAACGCCCAAGGGCTGCCGGGTTTCCTGGAATACATAGGATTTTGTATATAATAAAAAAATCTTAACGTAACCAGCAATATGGAAAATAATTTGAAGAACTGGAAATTTTAATGGACAGAGTCAACTTCCAATGGAAGACATTAAATATTATTTTTTTTTTTTATTTATTTTTATTTTTTTTTTTTTTTTTTTTTCAGCTTCACGCTGTATCCCGCACTAGGCAGGGTAGGCAGAGGGAACGGAAGTGAAACCTAGTGTTATGACACTCCGTTCCACTTCCGTTCCCCACTTTTTGAGGCATTGCGTGTTGAGTGGCGGAACTCAACGCCGCGCTTTGCCTTATTACCAGAGCGAAGAAATGAAACATTAAATATTTAAATTGAAAATATTAAATATTTCATTTCCTCGACTGGGGATCGAACCCAGAACCTGTCGGTTACAGTCACACTCTTGTGCCGCTGCGCCACGACAGGCCACATTAAATATTTTATATTTTTATTTTGAAATCGAATTGCACAGCCTCCAGTTTTCCGAAAGTATGGAACGGAAGTGTATTAATGAGAACGTGGGCCTTAATATTAGGTTCCCAAGTTCCCTTTATATACCCTGCCAAGTGCGGAGTTCACCGTAAAGTTAAAACAAATAGAAAGTAAAATTTTTGATCAGCTTGACGTACACCGGCTTGGCTTTTCACGTCTTACTCACTCAGCTTCACGCTGTATCCCGCCCACGGCAGGGTAGGCAGAGGGAACTTGGGAACCTAGTGTGAGGACACTCCGTTCCACTTACGTTCCCCACTTTCTGCCGAATTTGAGGCATTGCGTGTTGAGTGGCGGAACTTAACGCCGCGTTTTGCCTTGTACCAGAGCGAAGAAAATGAAAACATTAAATATTTAAATTGAAAATATTAAATATTTCATTTCTTCGAGTGGAAATCGAACCCACAACCTGTCGGTTACAGTCACACGTTTGTGACGCTGCGCCACGTTTTCATTATTAGAATCAAGTACTTTGTGGTGTTATTCTATTGTTTTTTTACTTTCATAATTTATTTATATATTTATTTAGAAAAATACGAAACTGAATTAAGTGAACCTCTCACACATAGTCGAAAGGAACTAGTATTAAAACATTTCCACTATTGCGCTACGCTATTATTACCAAGTATCAGAACTTAACATTTACTTCTGAACATTTTCTAACTAAAACGAATAAATTAAAATAATTGATAAATTTATATATTATATTTAAACAAAAAAGTGTACAAAGTGGCGGAACTCAACGCCACGCATTATCTAAATCGGGGAAAACAAAGTAAGTATAAGCATAAGTTGCGTATTAAAAATTATTAAATTATTATTTCCTCACCAGCACTCAGCAGCGTGTCCACAGAAAAATGGTACCTGTAGCCACATATTATTCGGATCGCAATCTGGTTGGCTTTTTTCAACACATTCATCAAATGTCTGAAAAAAAACATTTAATTAGTTATTTAAAATGATGATGCTGCATAGAGTAGACAATCTGTTCCCGAATTTCCGGCAAATTTTCGAGATATTTCGTCTTGGGATTGCCTCAAGTAAGAACCGCACCCACTTCTCTTTAACTTATACTTAGACACTACCGCTGTACCATATGGGCCTTAAATATATACTTTTTTTATCCAATTATAAGAAATTTCTTTACTCATTAGCTTCACGCTATGTAACAAACTTAGCAAAACGTCTCTAGTGATAAGACACTCTATCCCACTTTATTTTTTTAAATAATTTTAAAGATATTGCGCGTTGAGTGACGGTACTTAACGACGCGCTTGATCTTGTTACAAGAACAAAGAAAAAAATATTTAATTTTTAAATTCCTTGAGTTGGAATCGACTTTACAACCATCGCGTTCACAATCACACTATATAATAATATAATACATAATAAATTCTTTATTTGGGAAAAACAGTACAGAAACATAAACTTTGTGTTCGGTAGTGACCGCATTAGTGAAACACTGTATCGCAGTCATTAACGCTTTCATCTTTCATCTTTACTATGGCACTGCGCTATGACGTCTTCATTATTATAATAAGATAGCTGTTTGTCGGCTGTCACATTATTGTTATAGTGTTTCATAATTTACTTATTTATTTTTAATTCAAATATTTAATATTTTCAATTTAAATATTTCATGTCTTCATATCTTCGCTCTGGCACAAGGCAATAACGCGGCGTTGAATTCCGCCACGCACACGAAATGCCACAAATTCGGCGAAAAATGGGGAACGGAAGTGGAACGGAGTGTCTTAACACTAAGTTCCCAGTTCCCTCTGCCTACCCTGCCATGTGCGGGATACAGCGTGGAGCTGAGTCAGTGAGTGAAATCCGGTTTTATTATTACTCTACGCTAAGCCAGGTCCATCATCCTCGGCAATGACAGAGTTATATACATAGAGAAAAAGATTAAGAGAATCAGTACAACATTTTTTGAGGTCAAATTATATTTTTATTTATCTTTTAGACTTCTGCAAACCAAAAGAAAGAAAATTAAACCTTTATGCAATCACTTATATTGCGTCTGCCTATCACTTGTTAAGATTATTTATCTTGAGATCGCGTGTAGAAGAAAGTGTAAATTTATACATATTTCATACAAAAAATCATTACACATTTATACTTGTAGTACGTTTTAAAAGTGCAGAGAGCCATAAAATTAAGTTTGTTTACTTTATGCACCGCATAATGATAACCTACAGGGTATTTCCCGTAGATCTAAAACTATGAATGGGAGATTGCAGCTCAAATAAATAAATAAATCAAAATTATTATTTATATAAAAGAGAAAACTATTACAAATTTAAAATTGTAGTTCACTTCATACAAAATGCATGCTGACAAGTGTCAATTTTTTCAAGTAGTATATTGTTCTACAGGGAATTGATCAATACAATAAAAACATTGATAGGGACCTTGGGAGGCAAATTAAAATCAAACTCGACCAGTGTTTTGTTTTAAAATTCTTAACAAACACATTTTTATTATCTACTTTGGTAAATATTTTTTGTATTTGATTTTATCAAATCAATGGCTCAAACCTGTGCCATGCATAGACAATCTCCAAGAAATGCAAGCTCAAGTACAGCTATTATATAATATATATATTTTTTAATATTTCAAAACGTTTATCTTTCTTTCTTAGTATAAGTCCAAAAACAAGCTTAACTTAGTAATTAACAGTATAGTTATAATTAATAAAGTTTTTACTTTTTAATATTTTTTTTGTGAACATACCATTTTGTCTCCATGTTTCTTTCGAACTAGATGCGGACGAAAATTATCACCATGTCTCAAGAAATAGTAATAAGATACAAGTCTATCTAATGGTTTCCTTATAAGATTTATAAATATTGGCTTTGATGTAGTTCCCAGTCTGAAAAGTTGTAATTAATTATTTTATATCTTGTTCCACAGAAGAAACAAGCACTCTTATGTAATATGTTATTAAATTATCAGTACTTATGTATATACATTTGTATTGTAACTTGTATTTATGTGAATAAATAATTCCAAAAAACAGTCTGAAATATTCTATTTATAAAAATATTATTTTACCACAAATAATGGAGTAAGACATTGCATTTACAAATACTTGTTATTTTAATTGCAAAACAACCGGTTGCCAATTGAATTAAAATATGTAGTTATTTTATTGTAATCAACATGCTAGTCACATGTCACATGACTAGACCTTAAAGGAAATATGCAGGAAAAATTGATGATATAACTATAAATAACTTATATATAACAAAACATTTTAACTGTATAAAATGTTCATAAATTAGATGTTTAAATGGTACAATATCATATTTTTGAATTTATTTATAAATTATTTTGATATCTGAAGAGTCTGATACTTCAACATACATAAAAATCATGCTAACTATTTATAGCCTACCTTTCAAAATTAAGAAAAGCCATATGCCCATGATATAGTGCTGGCTTTACTTCATTCCATTTGGTTACATTTTGAGCGAACTTATACTGATTACTTAACGACAGAACATGCATGTTTGCTGTTATATTGATGTGCAAAACTTTGAAGTGGTTTTTCTTACATAAATCGTAAGCTACACCTACAAAACTTGTAGATCCTGTCTTCGGCACTCTATTATATATTACAACTAAATCGTCGTCTTCTTTTAAAGAATATTTCGGGAAAAATTGTCGAGATTCCGAATGAGACTGCACTAATTTGTACTCTGGAAAGAAAACTGTATTTAATACGATTTCTCTCCGATATTAACATGAGGAATTTATATTGCACACTGACCCAGTTTGCGGTAACTGTCCTCTATGCGAGCTATTTCTGATTGAAAATATAGGACTACAATAACAATGACACAGAGACTTGAAAATAGCCATAACTTATGAATGTTCAACATATCGTTAATAAATAAACAGCACTACGCTACGCTACACTGATATTAAAACTGGCATAATTTAAATATGAGTTCATTATAAATATAAACATCCCACTACTCGGGGCACCCACACTAGAAAATAAAGTAGTGGACTTGTAGTGAACTCAGCTAGTCAATCCCCATTCCAATAGCCATATTTGACATTTGACATCTGTCAAATGACAGTTTCGGATTGTCAACAGTATCAAATGTCAACAACTACGTCAAATAGCAAATTCCGCTCCGTTATACGTAATGGTATTTTCTCATATATGTACATATTATATTGATAGATATTCCGTTATAAATACTACATTAAGTTAAATATTTAATATATAGGATATGCAAATCTATTATTTTTGCTAATTTTAATTTGACTAATTAAAATAGATTTGAATAATAAAAAAAAATATGAAATAAGAAAAAAAAATGCCTTTTTATCTAGTTTTGTAATTAAATTGAACATAAGATTTTTTTTTCTAGGTATGTTTGACTTCTCTCCATTCATATTAAAATGTAGACGTTGACATCCACATTTACTAATCGATTGTCTACAATGGTTATTTTCAAATTTTGTGAACTACCTAATCATGATTTTGATATACAACTAATATCATAAATGTTCATTATAATGCCGTCGTTACTCAGCAACACAAACGTGTACCACACTTTACAGTGGGTTCGATTCCCACACGGGGGAATGAAAAATTAAATTTCCTTGCTTTAGTAACAAGATAAAGTGCGACGTTGATTTTTGCCATTCCACACACAATGCCTAAATAATTCAGCAGAAACTTAACGCATTCTGGTTGCTGTCTGTCCATCCTTCTGCATGCGGGATACAGCGTGAAGCTAAAGAAATGTTCTGTTCTAAACGGGCTTACCTACTTGTTTTGTGTACAATTATTAGGCTTTAACATTCTAAATGTTATTACATCATATTTATTCTATGACTCGAATAATAGTATTTATATTCTATATTTGTTATTATGTATCTATAGCAGATAGTATGATTTATAAATGCTTCAGTAAATCATAATCTGGTGGTGGTTTATTCATTTTGAATCAAACGGACCACCTACAATGAACAAATATATTGCTTAGTAACACAAATAATTGCTGTATAGAAACCGAAACTGATTTATTTAACAGAAGTAAAGTAAGCTATAGTTCCGATTGTAAAAATAAATAATTGGATTTCACGCAACAAAATAATCAATACGACCCGCAAACAAATAGCTATAATTAGGTTTGTCATCAGCGTATCTACGTCTAATGAATAATTTGCTTAGTTATGACATTTGTTTTTGTTAATACATTCTCTACATTGAATATATAATAATTACGATACCACAAATGCATTAAAATCAAAACAAAATTTAAAATGGGCCATTGCGGCGTAGCGGCACAACGTCTGACTAATGACTAAGCGCGTGATATCGTATTTGATTCCCACTTGAGCCTATAAAATACTCTCAATACCTTTCCTGAACACTAGATTCCTCTGCCAATTTAGTTTAACAGTGGACACAAATAAGCTGATTAGGTATATATAGTTATAATACTTCTTAACATCGATTGTTAAAATTTGTAATAACAACTGTTATTTGGCGTATTTTAAAAATAGCTATGTAAATATATATTATTCGATTTTTCATAATTTAAATCACCAACCCTATTACATTGAAAAATCTTTACAGTCATCGGAAGTATACACATTGAATGAACTGTTTCCAATTTCAAGGTAATCCCATTAACTACTAAGTATAATAGCGCTTTAGTTTTCGCTGTGTGCTCGATGAGATCGCGTGAATGTTCGTTTTAAAATCACAGAAAAACATTTATTTTAATAATAATTAGTGGACTTACATGAGTCAACTTTTGCCGTTCACCTCTATTTATAAGACCACGTGGCCACTGACATAAATATTCCCGCCAAAATATCGGTCACTACGCAATCTAAATTATTACAGGAAACAACGTATTTTGACAGTTCGTTTTGTGTTGTTTATGTGATGTCTTTAATTTGGTAATTTTTATGTGATTGATATAGTTTCACTTCCATTTTTAATTTAAAAATATTACATTTATTATTTGTATTTAATTATAAAACCTGTCGTGCCACAATCACTTTTTACAAATATTTAACATGAAAAGTACTATAGGTAAAATATCTATGTAAAAAAGAGAAGTAGTGATTATAGTTTATATAAATCCTCCTACTGTTCACGCCTTGCATCCCGTCGTAAAAAATATAATTCGCATTGCACGTGCATTTTACGGGAAGCTGATGAACATTTCTGTATTCTTAATTACATCCTTTCACGCTAATTCCTTTTGTTTATAAATATGTAAGTGTATGTTGCTTCTTATTTTAACGTATCTTACTCGTTTAGGGTAAGTAGACAACTTTGTTTTACTCCCCCAGAACAATGGAGAACCAAATTTTTTTAATGGGGACCAAAATGTCTTAACACTAGATTTTACAGTTCCTTCTGCCTGTTGGTATGTGCCGACCGACTAAAAAAAATTACTAGCTAAACAATACGTAAAGAAAAAAACATACGTTACACAAATCAATATTGCAAGACTGATAGATAAGTGTAGATATTATTAGACTGGGTACATTTAACCATATTACCATTCAAACCCACCGGAAGGCAACCCCAAAATATATCATTTCACCCTTAGTTAGTTGTATGAGAAACGACAGACGAAAATAGAAGCATCATAATTATTTAGAGTAGCATCCCTCAAGTGTATGGAAATTGATTATGACTGCGCCGTATGCCATTAATATTAGGAATACAAATACAGATTATAAATAAACATTTATCTTTGTTAAATGTGAAGCGATAATTTTGTGGGTATATTAACATTTTGGAGTATGTTTAATGATGTAAAACAGTTTACTACTTAAATTAGTTCTTTCAGTTCTCTTCGAGGCCTGTGGTGGGCAGAAGCGTGTGACTGTAAACGACAAGTTGTGGGTTCAATTCTCATTTGAAGAAATAAAATAATGAATATTTAATATTTTCAAATTAAATATTTAATATTCTGATTTTCAACAAGCAATGCCTTAAATTCTGTGAATAGTGAGGAACGGAACGGAGTGTCTTAACACTAGGTAACCAAGGTCTCTCTGACTACCCTGTCATGTACGTCCTTCTTATATGCTATATAGGTCGTACAAAAAATATCACATTTTATGTCCATTTTATTAATTAAGTTGTCGATATATAGATTTAAATAAGCTTATATTTATTTACCAATCTTAATTAACATAAGCTGATGAAGATTCATAATTTCAACCCCCTGCATTCAAAATATAATGGAAAAAACATATGTAGATCAGCTCAGTCGACCTTTGCCAGGCGTTACGACAGTACGTTTATTTTTAAATTGCCCCGGGATCGTTAAATATTCCTACGTATCATAACATCGTGAATATATGGTATTTAAAAAAAATGTAAACAACATAGATTCTTGTATTAAAAACAAAAAAAACAATCTATTTTATTTTTTTTAAATTAAAAATGGAAGTAGACCGTATTTTGTATATTTTTGGAAGCTTTTCGCGTAAACGGCAAGACCGACGTAAATCGTTAGAACCATCTTCAATAAGCGCTGGTAACAGTCCATTAAAGGCTAAGGCCTCGAGACCTTCGAGTCAGAACCTGGTGATTGCCCCAAGAACTTCAGTATATGGGTCAAAGAAGATTAGGATCAAAGATTGGGAATGTGGAATTTGCCGCAAGGAACTTGTAGAACCGAGACTTTTGGCCTGTCTGCATAGCTTTTGCACAAGATGCTTACAAGATTTGCATTATGGTGAAGATGCGTTATGGGAGAACATCGATAAAGGTACTTTTCTTTTTTTTTTTTAGCTTTACGTTGTATGATATTATATAAGTACAAGGCAGGGGAGACAGAGGGAATTTGGGAACATAGTGTAAAGACACTCCGTTCCGTTCCGCATTTTCCGGCTAAGACATTGGGTGTTGAACGCCACGATTTGCCTTATTATCATCGAAAAAAATGAAAACATCAAATATTTCACTTGAAAATATTAAATATTTAATTTTGCGGTTGTCCTTAGCTGTGTTTCGTTCGAGCTACTAGTAGGTACTTTGTTTACATGACGTAGTGATTTATTAGGTCAGGATTGTCTATTTATTTAAAATCTTGTTGGTTTGTTAAGTGACAGAAAGATGGGTGTTTATTATTAATTATTTATAGTTAATTTCATGTTGTTTTGTCGTGGCGCAGCGGCACAAACGTGTGACTGTAATCGACGGGTTGTGGGTTCGATCCCCACTCGAGGAAATGAAATATTTAATATTTTCAATTTGAAATATTTAATGTTTTCATTTCTTCGCTCTGGTACAAGGCAAAATGCGGCGTTGAGTTCCGCCACTCAACACGCGAACGCACAACGCCTCAAAACTCGGCGGAAAGTGGGGAACGGAAGTGGAACGGAGTGTCTTAACACTAGGTTCCCAAGTTCCCTCTGCCTAACCTGCCTCGTGCGGGATACAGCGTGAAGCTGAGTTAATTTCATATCCGACACAACTTAATTAATATAAAGATATTTTGTTTTTTTTTTATAAAATGCTTAATAAATATTGATTTTTTTCTAAAACAGTAGAGTTATTGATAAATTATACGCAAAGAAGGATTTCAGCAAAACCCATAAAAAGGTACTTGACCACATCATTGTATCTTTAGTGTCGTGTTCTAAAACGATTTATAGACTCTAAATCTTACTACGACTAACGTTGCGTCAACTGTTAAAATGAGGAAACAAATGTCTATATTTTGACAGCGGCACAAGCGTGTGACTGTAAACGACAGGTTGCAGGTTTGATCCCCTCTCGAGGAAATGAAATATTTAATATTTTCAAATTTAATATTTAATGTTATCATTTCTTGGCTCTGGTTACAAGGCAAAGCGCGGCGTTTGTATCCGCGACTCAACACGCAATGCCTGACATTCGGCGGAAAATGGGGAACGGCGTGTCTTAACACTAGGTTCCCAAGTTCCCTCTGCCTACCCTGCCGTGTGCGGGATACAGCGTGAACGTGCATAAGTGAGCGAGTGAGATTTGTTTCAACTCTTCGAAGTTGTACCTTATAATTAAAATGTATACTAATTGGTCTGTAGTTAAAAGCGAATTCTCATATAGGGAAAAGCTTTTTATTTATGTGCTTGCTCTGGTAACAAGGCAGAGTGCTTCATTGAGTTTAACCACTTGCCTCGCCGTAGATTTCTATATCCTCAAAAAGAAGTATTAAGTTATTTAAAATTTATTTAATATTTTTGCTAAAACGCACTGTGGCGCATTGCTACGTATGTGTGATTATAAACGCAACAAGTTGTGGGTTCGATCCTCACTCGAGGAAATTAAATATTAATCATTCAAATCAAAATTCATTGCTTCGAAACGCGGGACACAGAACGTAGTGCCAAATTCTCTCTACCTATCCTGCCACGTGTGGGATACAGCGTGAAGTAAGAAAAAAAAAGAATATCTTTATATATAAATAAACAAGTAATATATTTATTATATATACTTTTTTTTTCAGAGGCCTGTCGTGGCGCAGCGGCACAAGAGTGTGACTGTAACCGACAGGTTCTGGGTTCGATCCCCAGTCGAGGAAATGAAATATTAAATATTTTCAATTTAAATATTTAATGTTTCATTTCTTCTTCGCTCTGGTAATAAGGCAAAGCGCGGCGTTGAGTTCCGCCACTCAACACGCAATGCCTCAAATTCGGCGGAAAGTGGGGAACGGAATTGGAACGGATGTCATAACACTAGGTTTCACTTCCGTTCCCTCTGCCTACTCTGCCTAGTGCGGGATACAGCGTGAAGCTGAAAAAAAATTTTTTTTTTCAGTTTTGCGATGCATCCCGCACATAGCAGGATAGGCAGAGTGGACTGGGGTACCTAGTGTTAAGACACTCCGTTTCTCATTTTCCTTCGAATTTGAGGAATTGCGTGTTGAGTGGCGGAACTCAACGTCGCACTTTGCCTAGAACCAGAGCGAACAAATGAATACACTGAATAAATATTTGATTTGAAAATATTAAATATTTCATTTCTTCGAGTAGAGATCGAACCCACAACCTGTCAGTACAGTCACACGCTTGTGTCGCTGCGCCACGACGGCCCTCAAATATCAGACCTCTATAATTATATACATACAAATAAAAATGCGCCTGTCGTGGCGCAGCGGCACAAGAGTGTGACTGTAACCGACAGGTTCTGGGTTCGATCCCCAGTCGAGGAAATGAAATATTTAATATTTTCAATTTAAATATTTAATGTTTCATTTCTTCGCTCTGGTAATAAGGCAAAGCGCGGCGTTGAGTTCCGCCACTCAACACGCAATGCCTCAAATTCGGCGGAAAGTGGGGAACGGAAGTGGAACGGAGTGTCATAACACTAGGTTTCACTTTCGTTCCCTCTGCCTACCCTGCCTAGTGCGGGATACAGCGTGAAGCTGAAAAAAAAAAAAAAGAAAAGAAAAAAAACAAATAAAAATATATACAATAAAGCTTCAAAACTAGTTCAACTTTACCACATAAAAGCTCCTTGTCGAGATTACTCTAATGATCTTTTTATCACAAAATTAAACAAACTATAAAAAATGTTAACACTAAAAAAACTATAGCTTGTGCTCTACATCTGCTATGGCTATTAAACTGCCAAGTATCTGTTAATAGGTCGATTATATCGTGTGGCATGCTCGTCCTATTGTTTGGATTTACGACGTTGATTGTAATAAAAATATAACGAAACTATGAATAAACGGGGCCTGTCGTGGTGCAGGGGCACGAGCGTGTGACTGGAAATACGAAGGGTTGTGGGTTCAATCTCCACTCGAGGAAATGTTCAATATTTTCATTTCTTCGCTATACTAACAAGGCAAAGTGCGGCTTTAAGTTACGCCACTCGGAAATGTCTCAATCGGAATAAAGTGTCAACCTTAGGTTTCTAAGTTCCCTCGGCTTACTCTGCCATGTGCGGAATACACGGTGAAGCCAAAAAAAACTGATTAAATGCAAAAATATAAAATTAAAAAAAAAATGTTAAACATGAATCAAGTTACGTAGGATAGGTTATACTAATTTTGAATTAAAATACTCAATTCTTAACAAATTCTTCAAAATAATTCAAATTAACAGCAAACGACCTTGAAGTATTAGAATTCGTTACCATCGCGTGCCTTTCACAGATTAGCCAGCCCCGTTAGGCTTAATGAAACAATGTATTTAAAAGATTTATGAAAGTAAATAGTCCAAGAAGCCACAAAAATGCGAGTGTGGCCTCTTTCTAACTGGATTATTTCAGAGTACTAATACTGGTTAACGGATTTCCGTTAAATCGGCCGAGGCACTAAATTCGAATTTCACAGGTGATAGAATAAATCGTCGCGTTTTTTAATGGTTTCGTATGTGTGTTAAGTCAAAATACTTGCTTCCCGTCCAAATTTCGATAAATGATGTTGATTAGCAGAACTCAACTTTGCGCATTGTCTTACACGTAGAATAATCAAAATAATTTAAAAACAAACATTCCTGTCACTGAGAATTGAACCTACGATCATCGAGTCTGCAACTATACCATGTCGCAAGAACTGCTAGATATTCAGTCTTCGCCAAAAATATTAGGCACTAATAAATTACTGCATATTGTGGGTTTAGAGAGAAATAAATAACGATTACCTTCATTTAATTAATTTGGTAAATTATAACAATATTAGATTATTTGAGGCATGTCGTGGCGCAGCGGCACAAGCGTGTGCCTGTAACTGACAGGTTCCGGGTTCGATCCCCGGTCGAGGAAATGAAATATGTAATATTTTCAATTTAAATTTCTTGTCAATTGTTTCATTTCTTCGCTCGGGTAATAAGGCAAAGCGCGGCGTTAAATTCCGCCACTCAACAAGCAATGTCTCAAATTCGGCGGAAAGTGGGGAGCGGAAGTGGAACGGAGTGTCTTAACACTAAGTTCCCGGGTTCCCTCTGCCTACCCTGCCTCGTGCGGAATACAGCGTGAAGCTGAAAAAAAAAAACAATATTCATATTTCGTTGGCCCTTTATTACAGCACTAATTCTGTGGGGGCATACTGCGTACAAATCTTGCACATTTTTCTGGAGAAATTGCCTCCCAGAGCCCGATCAAGTCATTTTCTTTTATTTTATCTTCAAAGCCATTAAGACCTGATTTTAAAAACTTTTAAGCCTGCAGTAACTAGCCTCCGTCTCTTCAGTTAAAGTTACAGCAAGTTCCAGCGAAGTTATTTTTCTGTCACAGACTCACAAGTAAGTCTTCGGTCCTGGCCACTAAATAAGGCGCCCATTGTTTTAAATAGTGATTTATTGTCATAAACCGCTTGCCACTTTTAAAGGAATCATTCATATATTTAATGCTCAAATGGCACAGGTGTGTAATAACTTTTTCAGGCGTCCGTCCGTCCACCTACCGACGTCGTAAGATTGTAACTCAAATTTTTGAAAGAAATTGAAGCTAAAATATTTTTCAAATGAATATCATATTAATATCCATTAATTTATTGAAGAGGAAATTGTGCGGATAAAATATATATATATATATATATATATATATATATATATATATATATATATATATATATATATATATACATATGATAAATACAATGTTATATTGCACTGTGAACTAACATTAACTCATAATAATAGTTCAAAGGCAATCACAATGTAACTATTACGACTACAAAACGACTGTCACACCGATACCGATCGCATTTGTTTGTACGGAGCTGGGTGGCGGGGCTATATTTAAAACGCATTAGCTGTTCCGGACATCAATAATGTTAAATACCCGCTACAATATATGTAGTCAGTAAAGAGATTAAAAAAGCGCTCGTGATTGAGAAAATGTTTTGAGTATATTTAGAAGATAAGCGTATTCTTTTACAAATTCCGCAACTTCCCAATAATTTAGACACATTGTGTGTTGAATGTTCCATTTTGTTAGATCATACTAAAATATATATATTACTATCTTGATTTGAAATAAATTTGATTAAAAGATGAGCCCACCTCATCGCCAGCCCGTACCATCGAAGACAATAAAAATTCGGCAGAATGGCGCCATGCTGTGTTTATTAAAGGTATATTCAAAATTCTATTATTACTTCTCATAGCAGTGGGAGATACATCAAATGAAAATAACAAACGGTATGATAAAAAACAGACACCAATCTCTTATAAATATATAAGTGTAAAGTAAACATAAGTTCCATCGTTCTGAGAAATCTATATAAAATATCATCTTTATCTATTGGGACGAGAAATAAGGATAAACTTGTGACGCCTAGTTACCGCCTCCAAAAAGTAAATAAATCATTTATGGGTATGAGTATACGTATAACTATAATAGTATTCCGCAGTGTATTTTAAATTTTCCAGTAGAGAAGATTAAAGTAAATGTTAAAGTAATGTTAATTAAGAAAAAGTACTACACTGTCCAAGAATATTTGAATGATAAAAATGTATTTAATTAAGGTCATTTGAATTTCATGCAGGATAGTCACTATTGTATTAAACAATGAAACTGAAATTATTCAATATTGAAAAGAGCAACTATTGAGTTTCTTGCCAATATTGAAAAGTGCAACTGTTGAGCTTCTCAGCAGAACCGCATTCCGAGCCAGTGGTAATTTTATGTTTGTGACGATTCAAAAGTGATTGCTAAAGCCTATTTGAATAAAGAATATTTTGAATTCGAATTTGAATATTATAAAGATGAAGAGACATTTAAATCACCGATGCAGAAAGAGGAGTGTTATAAGTTATGGCGTTCCAATTGTGCCAGTTTTTTTTATCGAAAAGACGGCAAACGAGCTGTTACCTGATGGTAAATGATCACCGCCGCCCACGGCCCCGTGTAACTCCAGAGGTCTTTAAGGTGGATGGGCACGGCGATCCGGCATTACCTAATGCGATACACAGTGGTCAAAGCCACTACTTGACGCCGGTTTTAAATGTCGGAGGTTGTAGGTAATAATCTGGTCGAGTCTCCTCATGCATGTTGCCATTACTAGCAGCGTGACTCTTCCACATGTACTTTAGTCGCCTCTTACGACACCATCAGTACCAGGGTGATCCTTTTCTATGCCGGAATCATACGTCAGTTGAGCACAGAATCACTTTGCCAATATCAGGTTGAACATATCCACCTGTCTGTGGCACTGTAGCTCTTGAGTTAATGACCAACTTAGTCTGCGATTATTTAAACGAAAATCTCGTGCTTCACGGAAGTTCTTAACGTGTTTTCTAACGATCGGATTGTTGCCAAAATAACATAGTAAATATATTGGTCAGATGTTTTTCAAAATTTTATGTTTGTTTGCTTGTTATATCGAATAGTCCATTAATCTTTCAAATCTGTTCTTAAAAAAATAAGAAACTCAAATACATTACTTCCTTGGTTCCATGACACCCAACTGCGGTCGGAATTACCTTGTTAAAATATAATTTATATCATATACAATTCTCTTTTTGAGGCCTGTCGTGGCGCAGCGGCACAAGAGTGTGATTGTAACCGACAGGTTCTGGGTTTGATCCCCAGTCGAGGAAATGAAATATTTCATATTTTCAATTTAAATATTTAATGTTTCATTTTCTTCGCTCTGGTAATAAGGCAAAGCGCGGCGTTGAGTTCCGCCACTCAACACGCAATGCCTCAAATTCGGCGGAAAGTGGGGAACGGAAGTGGAACGGACTGTCATAACACTAAGTTTCACTTCCGTTCCCTCTGCCTACCCTGCCTACCCTGCCTAGGGATACAGCGTGAAGCTGAAAAAAAATATATATATACAATTCTCTTTTAAAATTTCCACGTGAATAGAGCCGCAGGAAAAGTTAGTGTTAAATATAATGTAGGCAAACTGGTATAACATCCAACGAAGTTGATTGATTCAAGAACTAACAAGTGTTTGGGCAAAGTAACTTTTGTATAAATAAATCTTACTCTATTTATATTTAAAATGTTTGATTCATTTTTATCCCGGCAAACGTTGTTTTGCCATAAAAAAAGAAACATTTTAAGTTTGTTCAACCTTTATCACTAAGGGGTTTAAGAAAGTTAAGAATTGTTTATAAAAACACCTTCGCAAATAATGCATTATTTTAGAACAAATTGGTCTGCATAAAAAGCTAACCTAAAAAGATAGATATATCCAGTCGCGGACTTTTTTAAAAAACTTTAAAAGAAGAACATTTCTATCATACATGATTTTTGCGAAACCTTAATCGTTTACGCAACGCACGCCGCGGAAACTCTCAATTAGGAAAAAAATCCCCCGATTTAGAAACATTGTTAATTGGTGCTCCGGTCCTATTGGTCTTAGCGTGATGATGTATAGCCTATAGCCTTCCTTGATAAATAAGCTATCTAATACTGAAAGAATTTTTCAAATCGGACCAGTAGTTCCTGAGATTAGCGCGTTCAAGCGAACAAACAACTCTTCAGCTCTATAATATTAGTATAGATGTCGTTGAACTCACTAAATTAATCATATCTTTTGATAGAGTGCAGTTATACTTCAAGTTGCGTATATTTTTTGTATATAAACATTGTGTGCATTGAATTCGTAGATTTTATGTGATGTGCGCACAAACAAACATACAAACAGATAAAAATTTCAAAATTGATGGAAATGGGTTCTGTTACTTATCTTTTCACACGCTGGCTATTTTTTTTTTTTTTCAATTTCTTTAATGTACAAAAATTACTTTTCTACAAATTTATTATATGTATAGATGAGTGAATATGTTATTATTAGGGTTCCATATGTGAAAACGTAACGAAATATTTTTGCCTTTTCACATGCTCTGGATCATTTTGTGTTCACTTGGACTTCTTTATGTTTCGTGTGACCAATCAAGACGAAGACTAAAAGTTGTGTTGAGATTGATCCTACATTATGTCTATTTCCTTTAGAGTACAGAAAAAAAATTAAGCTACTACTAAATCAACGTAATATACCATCTTTCTTAATATATTTGTAATAACAGACAAAAAAATATTTGAGAAGAGAAATTAAAATAGACAATGAAAAAATGTATTCAAAAATGACATCCACTAAGGACTTATTACCCTGAAATATTTTTTTATTTTGCTTCACGCGGATTCTAGTATTAAAGACACTGCGTTTCGTGTCCAACTATCCGCCGAATTTGAGGCATTGAGTGTTGAGTGGCGGAACACAACGCCGCGCTTTGCCTTGTAACCAGACAGAAAATTAAAAAAAAAACAATTCCTTGAATTGAGGATGATCCTACAATATGTCGTATTTACAGTTACACGCTTGAGCCCCTTGCGCCACGAAAGACATCATATATATATTATTTATCGGTATTGTGATACAATCTTTATATTTAACGATTTTATAAATGATAACACGCCTTGGGAATAAAATGCTCGCTCCAGGCTGTTTCAAGTGTATCATTGTCACTTAGTTATATAATGTAAAGTTTTGATAAAAAAAAGAATGGATATGTCCCGCTGAGTTTCTTTCGCCGGTTCTTCTCAGGTCTGAGGCAGTAACTTTTGTCAACTGGCTGTAAATTGTTTGACGTTCAAAAAACGAAGTTGTAACTTCTTATTTTGAATAAAAATATTTGAATTTGATATTTTAATTTCAATTTGAATATATAATCTATAATTAATCAAATACAATACATAAAAAAATGTATAAGGTACATTTCGTCAAGAGAATTACTGTCCATCTAATTACGTACTATGAATCACAACCTCCCCGAGGTCGATTTATTTACAGATGCCTCGCATCCGATGTAATGAGTAACAAGCACTTCAATCATCCGCTGGGGAAATAGCACAATTGTAGTAGTGCAAGTTTTTATTTACGATTTCACGTTGTCAAATGATTTTTAATGACATAGCTTCATACATAAATGAAGCTAGCTTTAAACCTTTCGAAACGCAGTGATACAAGTGTGTGACTGGTAACGTGACCGGTGCATGAGTACCTTTAAAAAGCGCATCTATCTCTACCTTGAAAGTTGGCAACGCAAATGTAGCTCACTGCTGCTGGTGATCACTTACCATCAGGTGACACGTACGCTCGATTGCCTTGTCTTTTACATAAAAAAGTTTTTGATTTTATTCAACTCGAGGTCAGGATTGAATATTTTAAAATTAAATATTTAATATGTTGTCAATGAAAACACTTGATATTCACTGGTCAAGTTGGACACAATTGAAAAGAATTCTAATCAAGAATTAAGCGTTTTTTAACGAAAGTAAGCATATTTTTTTAGCAAAGTAAGCATATTTTTTATTCACATTTCTTCTCCTTCCTCCAGTGTCATCGATACTGTCTTCTATAAGGTCAACCAAAGTCCCCGGTTTTTTTTTAACATATATCAACGTAGAATTTTTTTATATTTCTTATATTAAATTAAATTTTATTATATATTATATTCATTTTACGATGAATAAAATATTTTTTAGGTTCTATTCACCGCGACCCCCGAGGATCAGGGCCAACTTCCGGCGGTGGATCAGCGGGCTCTGGTTACGAGAGCGACCTTCGACATTCTGGCTCCGACACGAGTCTGGAGAACCCACACAGATATGCGATTGTGACACGAAAGGTAATTTAAATATTTTTATTTTATTTCCATGAATGAGAACGCTTCGTTTTATGACATGAATAAAATTATATTTCTTTTATCTGGTAACATTTTACTTTCCGCATACTACGCTCATAGTGCATATTAAACGTATTTTCGGGTGAATAAAAGATAATATAGTAACTGAATATTATTTTATTTTTTATGTAATCACGTACTTAGTTTTTCTTTATACTAATCATATAAATTTTCTTAACTTGTAGTAAAGATATTCTACGAATTTTCAACTTGACTTAACTTTACGCCTGACTTAACTTTTTACTCGGTACAACAACTATATATATATATCAATTATATACTCGACATAGGATTTTTTTAAAATTTGCACGTAAAATAAACAATAACTATTCAAAGTTTAGATTTCAGGTAGAAACTGTCACTTTGTGGTTTGCCCA